>OZ059796.1:10621743-11221743 GCA_964057025.1 Standfussiana lucernea
TCTTACAATTAACCCCAAAAAAGTAATCTAGGTGCAAAGATACAAATTACACATGGACCTGGAATAACTATGACTTATATGAAAATGTTCGTTCTGTATAGAAATCGTAGTTCTAGGCAATCAACCAATAAACATCAGGCGTTACATACATTTTGACCATTTAAGCAATTTTGTATGAAAGATTAGATTTTTGTGTTAATAACCGACTATGCTATCAATTTCTATTCAGAGTCTAGTATCTGATATTTTTTATGCTGATTTTATGGACACAGTTTTCGCGTCAATGTCTTACACCCTGTATTTTTTTCTAGGTCCGAACTTGAGAAGCGTCACTTTGTGCTGGCGTTCCACTGCAATCTCACAATCAAGGGTACCTACGATGCTAAAGGAAAAATCCTTCTATTCGCCATCGACGGCGAAGGCGACGCCAAAGTGAAGCTAAGTAAGTAACACTGCCATTAATAAACTCATTACTTTGTGATCTACAGTTTCCTCTTTACCTCCCTTCCAAGCTTTGCATTTTCAAATTCATTGCAGATTGCGGCGTGATTAAGAAATTATGTAAACGATTGTTTTTAAAAACAGCAAGCAGAGTCATTTTCATGTTATGCATTTTTAAAAGACACTTGAGTTATCATGGACAAAAGTTTGATTTTCCCCTCGGGGTACGAAACTTTTGCACCGAAACTGAAAATGAGATTTGTTTTTCGGACAAAATAACTTTTAGAATAAATTTTTAATTTTTTTCGGAACACGACATTTTAATGCACAGTGTTTGCACATGCAAAATAATATGTTTGAAAGAATTCATTCTCCAATACCACATTTTTGTTACAGCCAATCTCAGAATGAAGGTCGACATCAAAACGAAGTACATCAAAGATAAACAAGGCGTCAATCATTTCGCTGTGAAGAGCTACAAGTACTCTTTCGACTACGGAGATCGCGTTTACTTTGATCTTGCGAATCTTTTCAAGGAAAGCAAGGAACTTAGTAAGTATAACAAACGATATAAAAAACGCTGGAGAGAGTAATATATAATCACTATAAAATGAGCTAGTTTATAATGATCATTTTGATGAAGAAATTAGGGAACAGAAAATATTGATACATACTCATTGATACATACACAACAGACTTTTAGCACAAACACAGTCAATATTTGATGACACAGTTGGCGCAGTGGCTGAGCGATTTTTAGCTGTGCTGAGAGTAGCGGGTTCAATTCCCGCACGGAAAATATATTTGTATGGCCTGCAGGTAGTTGTTCCGGGCCTGACTGGTTGTGCTTTTGAGTTTAAATGTTTGTAAGCGCACCCACGATATAGAAAAAAAACTAGGGAGCGGCAAAGTTTAAAAAAAAAAATGTTGGTGTCAGCATTCTTTCTAACCAGATGCAGCTGAATACCAGTATTTTACATCGAGTGACTGCTTATCTAACTTTCAAAACCCAGCAAACAGCAGGAGGTATTTAGGTCACACAATACACCCTTGTAAGACTGCTGGTCGGAGTTTCGGGCTTCTGACTACCTGGAATTCCCCGTAGCGTTAGGCAGAGGTGTACCTAATAGTGTACCCATATTTTGCTACATATGTTTAAGTTCCATATAATAACGGGCGAGCCTATTGCCGTCATCCGGGCACAAATCCCAACTCCGTGGGTGCTACTGAGAAATTCCTGATGGAAAAACCTAATAACAAATTCGGACCCGGGACTTTATGCTTAGCAGTCGCGATTGCTACCACTAGGCCAACGGGGCCACGGAGCCATGGAGCGTTCCATACTCGACATAAAGCTGATAGATCGAGTTCCTAACGTCGAAATCCGAAGATTTACAAAGGTTTTCTACATCGGAAATCGCGTTACGAAACTCAAATTATTATTTATTTACTTCGAACACAAATTATTCGTATTGTTGTTAGTAACATTTATAAAACTATGTTAATAGAATTTATTAAAACAAGCAAAACAAAATAAAACTAATTCAAAAACCTCTAACTATGTCCACTTCCCGCTGCACCAGAACTGCATCTGTGCATACGGGTCCAGTACCGCAGGAACGGGCAATCAGGCTTATTCACTAACACCTTTAAAATGCTGTTGGTACTCCCACGAATCCTTCGCATCAGGGATGCTGTTCTTTTACGCATAATAGCTTGAAAGCTTTCCGTATCCATCAAATGGAGATGGGCAGAACACCTAGCAAGGCGCGATGATGTTAGGTGGACTGAGGCTGTCAATGAATGGCGTCCAAGAACAGGGAAAAGAAATTTGGGTCGTCCGGCGGCGAGATGGACAGACAACATAGTTGCCATCGGGGGAAAAACCTGGATGAGACTGGCACAAGACCGTGGAGATTGGCACAAAAAAAAAGAGAGGCCTATACCCAGCAGTGGGGGAATTCAGGCTGTGGATGATGAGACCAACGGGCCAGTATTGTTATTGGATAAATTGTCACCAAATCACTTCAGCCAATGACTACGGAATTATCGGAAACAGCTACATCCGCCTTTCTGCCTCCCAATGAGCCACAGTAGCAATTATGTTGCTTGATTGTCCCCAACGAGGCCTCCTCCAGAGGAAATCCTCTGCCGATCAATGTGTGCATATCCGTAAAGTTTCCGATGTGTAATAAAAACTATTGACCTACTTGGGAACACAAAATTCTTATACTTTCTGTAATCAGATAAGAATTATGCTGCGTATAGTCTGTGATAATGATCGCCTTGTCAAGGTTCATGTAGTTAATTTCCTTTGAATTATTGTAATGAACAAAGAAATCATGTTGTTGTGTTTCACCTTGTTTTTCTTTAAAATCACCCAGAATAATTAGCAATCTGGATGCCTCATTGATCAAGAGGGCGCAAGCGTCAATGCTGAGCACGTGGTGTTTGGTTCAATTCTTGGATGAGCAAAGTGTTATTGAGTTTTTCCTAGAGTAATTTTGCACTAGCAGCCTGGAATCCTAAATCTGTCCGCTTAATGACAATAGGCTCTCCCCTCGGGACTTAAGAGATACACAGATATACAGAGGGATATACAGAGTACGTACACTCCTGCCTAACCCCTTGGCGATTACAGGCGTGTTGTTACGTGTTATGTTAATATCCCTTGATTGTTTCAGGTGCAACAGTCCTCACATTCCTTAATGAAAATTGGAAACTCGTAGCAGAAGAATTTGGGAAACCCATCGTTGACTATGCAGTAGAGCTGGCCATCAGGACCATTGAAAAGTTTTTCACTGCAGTACCTTATGAAGAACTAATTTATGTTCCCATTCCTAAGAATTAATATCACCAATAAGAATAATACGTACATTATAATAATAAACATTTATTTCATACCAGGTTTATATTTTGTTAGTAACAATGTATTTAAAAAACTAATGTTAGTATTGGCAACAAAATAAAATTACGACATGAAACCGCACCCATCTTTGCAGCATGGGGGACTCCTACCAATCAGTAAAAACACCCAGTGTAGTGTTGGTTACTACGAACGCGAGCGAGAAGGGGGCGCTTCTTTTCCTAACGATAGCGGCAAAGCCATCCACCCGCGCCTCAGCAAACATCCCTGACGCACTGCAACGGCATGGCAGCCCCAACAGTACCCTGAGTGCATTATTATATTGGACACGCAGGTCGCTGTATGCCCGCTGCGAATAAGTGACCCACAGGCTGCGGGTGTAAAAAGATTGGCAATACGCTTTTAAAAGCGTGATTTTAACTGAATTCGTAAACCGTGCAAACCTGCGCGCCAGCATGTTACAACGGACAGCCAGCGACCTGCGTTCCTTTTCTAGGTCCACATTAGTGACACATTGGGAAATGCTGGGTAAGCATAACCACGAGCTTTAAAGACCACTCTTCCCAACATTATATTTGAGCCCATGAGTCACCGCATATGAACCCCATATCGAAACTAACCTCCTCATAGCCCAGATTGATGGACTCAGCAACACAATGTCGTCTGCGTAACTAAAATTATTGGTACATACTCCGGCAATATGATACCCGACCTTGATGCTGCTGAGCTCCACAATCAACCGCTTAATTTACAGGTTGAACAAACGAGGCGAGCTTAAATCGCCCTGCCTCACTCTCCAATCCAACGGGTACACACTCGACAATGAACCGTTCCACCTTACACAATTGTGTTGATTGCTATACCAATATTTAAATTTTGATATAACTTCAATTGGTACAGAAGTTTCAGATAGCAACTTATTCCACAACACATCATAACTGACAAGGTCGAAAGCTTTCGATATGTCCAAAAAACAGGCAAAGACAGGCGTTTTTCTATCCTTGTAGTACTGCACTGTCTGCTTAAGACACAATATAGCGCTTTCAGTGGACAGCCCCGGCCTAAAGACAAACTGAGCGCCATCCACTATTAGATGCTTAGCTAATTGTTCGTCAAGCAGACTGTCCAGCACCTTGGTGGAAACAGTTGCCAAGGAAATAGGCCTGTAATTTGAGGTATTAGAGGCATTTCCGGTTTTATTTTAATAACAGGCACCACAAGTTAAAAAACATAGCAAATGCACCCCGGCGTATTTCAGATGTTCGATACTGACCCGGCCATCGTGACCTGGTGACTTACCTCTTTTCATTGATTTTACTAGTTACCCGTACCTCTGATGTTCCTTAAGAGTAAAACGAACGTAAATGTCCCCAGAAACGGCCACAGCTTCAACAACCCGTGCTGTTCTAATAAGTGGTGACTCAACCTTAAAGTGCTCATGCACGCCCACCACGCTCACCGGAAAACTCGACCGCGGATTCAATTTATTTGTTGCCTTCCAAAATGCACCAATCTACTTTTCTGTCTGAGTTTTAGCTATAATATCCATTTTTTTATTTGATGTTCATTATCCTGGCAATATTTTAGCTTATCTTTAAAAACCTGCTTGGATTTACACATACATATCTGTCTGATCTAATGTGGGTTTGTTATGCAGCAACCACGTCTGATAATGCATGCGACCCTTCCTGTGAGCGTCACGTACATGCAAATTCCAACCAGTCACATACTCGTACTTTCGTACTTTCGATTTTCTTTAATATGTATAATAAGTATGTATTTACAAACAAAAAAAAAAGTATCTATGTAGTATATCAACTATCTGGTGTCCACGACACAAGCCTCGTTGCTTAGTGTGGCACTAGATGGCGCTGTGTGTAATGTCCAGCGATATTTATTTATTTATTTTTTATTTCTATTATAACGCAGGTTATCAGAACCTATATATGAAATATCAGTGTCTTCAAAATACTTACAACTGTGTCGTACATCTCATCTAACAGTCTGTGGTGGCTAGTATCAGAGCATATTCCATATGAACAATAACGAAATTCCGTAGAAAAATCTATTAATCTTAATTTTGAATGACAGAAGTTTGAATACTCATCAATTTGTTTAGCATTTCTTTCACCCCAAATGACCTTGTTACAAGAGTGGGTTTTGCTCACCAACTTGGGTATTATTAAATTTATGTTACACTCAATAACCAAAGGAATGTGGGCCGACAAGTAAACATCATGAAAACGGCTGCTTTCATCACTAATTGTCTCGCTGCACAGTAGTGCAGCGAGACAATTAAATTAGTGATGAAAGCACGGTGCACTGCGCTGGTTAGATAATTGTGTGGTGTACTCACCGTTAGCTGTGCTTTTAAATGTATAAGTATCATTCGGTAACAATTCCATATCCACATACGACCATGATTGCTCCGCACACACTGTTGACAGTTCATTTGCAAAACGTTCACCCGGGTGAGCGTTAAAGTCTCCCAATATGCACACCGTCTCTGTATCAATATTATCAGTAATCGCTATAATCTCACTCAAACATGTGGGAAATTCTATCACATTATCACTCGAGTCAGTAGACATATAAATCGAGAAAATTAACATAGAACAATCCGGGTGATCAATTCTAATAGCAACTAAACGATTGCTACTTACTACACGACAACAAGACAAAGAGAAAGCCGACTTCCTTCACAATAGGGCAACTCCTCCGTAGGGTCTGCCTATGAGTACTCCGGCAGACGTATTGACAGCAGATTTTCCCGTATACGCGAAGTCATCGTGCAATGTGCCTAAGTAGGCTAGATCATGAGGTTGCAGCCAGGTTTCCTGCAGCGCGATGACGTCAGCCACTCCGCATAATCTTCTTACACATTCAGCTGATCGAGTGATATTTTTGCAAAGGTTGTCATCATCCACAGCCTAAATTCCCCCACTGCTGAGTATAGGCCTCTCTTTTCCTGTACCAATATCCACGGTCCTGTGCCATCCTCACGCGGGTTTTTCCCCCGATGGCAACTATGTCGTCTGCCCATCTTATTTTATTAATCTCTTTCAATTTTTTTTTATTGCGCTCAATTGTTTACAACTCCACGAAGTGGTTTCTTAATCCGAAATCAAGCTTTAGTGCTCTGTGATAAGGAATTAGTGAGAAGTTCTATTCATTTGTAAAATATCCATCCATTTGTCTTAGTTGGACGTGGGAGACGGTCCCGCCTTTCCCGCGTTTTCGACATCTTGACAAGTGTTAGGTTAATTTATCTGTAGTTTAACAATCGACTAAACTGAAAAATCGATATCCAGAACAATAATTTTATGTGGCAACACTAAACGGTGACGGTTGAGATTGTCGAAAGAAGGCACGTTCGGGCATTCGATTCGTTCACTTGGTTTTTGGAGCGAGCTACAAGTTGGACGTACTGAAGTTACCTACTAGTTATTTAAAATAATTATTGTAGCTGGAATTATAGTTCAATATTGTAGTAGACTGTTGGATTAAGTAATTAAATAATATATTATCATCTACCCAAGGAGTTTTATTACATTTCAGAAGTGGTAAGTACACATATGCTCACTAGAAGTTCAAAATGTTATTGTGTAACGGTTTTTTTTTGTACTGGATTTGAGTATGTACAAAATAGATAAGGCCCTATGAATCGTAATTATAGCATCGTTATTTCGTTTGACACCGTTCCGTTTATTTTATTTTCTGACATTACAGTTTACATTTGAATCTGGCGGTTACTTTTCGGTAATTTCAAAATAACTGTTCGTTTGGGCTTTTAGAATATGCATAATGATTACTGTTAATATTTCATGTTTCAATAAATTAACTTAAAACAATTAACTATAAATGCATTACTAAAATAAAATAAACTGACATAATTAAACTAAACTAAAAGTATAATTAGACGGTATTATGATTTTATAAATTCAGTTACAGTAGCTACGGATTTGATTCTTTTTTTTAGTGTAGATTTAAAATTAAAATTAATAGTATCGAGGCAGCTGGAGAATTAATAGTATCGAGGCAGCTGAGGGGTTCTAGGGGTACTCAAATTTTGGTTATTTTTGCGATTGGACTTGCCGTTTTCGAGATATTTATGATTCTAACCCTAAAAAAAAAAAAAAAAGAGAGCAAATACATCGTTATTTTTATTTCGAGTTTCAGTTATGGAGCATGTCCATGAAGCTCAAGGGCGTCGGCGCTTAAGGACGCCTTCGCATGGAAGATCACTGCGCATTGATGAAGCTGCTGGATGCTGCCGCAGCCGCAGTCGACGACGTATCAGTGCTAGAGATGTTGGAAGTCGAAGTCCGCAGCGAAGTCGAAGTCCGCAGCGAAGTCGAAGATCGCAACGCAGTCGAAGATCGCAACGCAGTCGAAGATCGCAACGCAGTCGAAGATCGCAACGCAGTCGGAGCCCGCAGTACAGCCGAACCGGGCATCGTAGCAGCCCGGGGGTCCAAAATGTTACGAGCCGCCGAGCTGATCAACTTGAACGAGAACTTGAGGCTGCGCAGGAGCACCTGCGGTCTCTAGAAAATCAGTTGCGACAGGAACGGAGCAGACAACGCGATGCTACAGCGACACAAGATGGAACAAAGGTTAGAGATAGTCCTACGTTTTCCTCAAAAGACATCCTAAATATTTTAAATTCAATTAGAAACCAACCGTCAGCGGCTGGCCCAGTCGATCACTCAAGTGGCGTTGTTAAAAATCATAAAAATATTTTGCCCGATTTTGACCCATCTTCGAAAAATCAACGTGTAGATGTATGGTTAAGAAAAGTGAACGAGTGTGCCATCGTTTATGGTTGGGATGATAAGACAACCATTCATTTCTCAATGCAAAAATTGCAAGGACTGGCCAAGACTTGGTATGAAAGCTTAGATTCAATTTTATTTTCTTGGGCTCAGTGGCAGGAGAAATTGTCTCAGGCTTTTCCTTTTGAGCAAAATTATGGCCAGTCCTTGGAAGATATGCTCAGGCGTAAAAGTAAATATCAAGAACCTATTGAAGTGTACTATTACGAAAAGTTGGCTTTACTGAATCAATGCGATATAGTTGGCAAGCATGCAGTCGATTGTATTATTCATGGTCTAAGTGACAGAACAATGAAATCTAGTGCTTTAACGTTAAGATGCTCTCAACCTGATCAATTGCTACAATTCTTGATGAACAATAAGGAATTGACAAATTCCTTCGATCGTTCAAATACTAACGTTAAAGGTAGGTTAGGATCCGGAACTGTTACAACGGATAAATCTAATAATAGGGGAAACGTATCAAATGATAATGTAGCATTCTGTTTTAATTGTAAGGAACGAGGTCACGTATACCGGAAATGTCCCAAGCCGCTGATTCGATGTAATCAATGTCACAGGGTAGGCCACAAAGTCGATAAATGTCCCACAAAGCTGGAGGACAGCGACAGTAAAATAGCAAGTACACAAAAGGCAATGTGCATATCATTAGCTAATCCTAATTCGAAATTTTATAAGGATATCTTAGTAAATGGAGTTTCTATTAAGGCCTTTATAGATTTTGGAAGTGAGGTTTGTCTATTAGCTAAATCAGAGTCGATAAATTTGAAGCTCGAGTGTGATGGCGTGCGTACCCCAATAAGAGGATTTGGGAATGACATTGTTTATTCTTTAGGTAAGGTGACAGTAGACATTAATATTGATGGCGTTAGTGCTAACACAGTTTGTCAGGTAGTTGAAGATAGACTTTTAGATGTACCCTTGCTAGTAGGACAAACTTACACCGAACAATCGCACGTATTTGTATTAAAAACGGCAGAAGCATTACAGTTTATTGATATTAATCAAGAAATACCATTCAATAACATTGAAATAGACGAGGATCGTTTGGTAAAAGTTATTTCCGCCGCTAATTTCGAAATCTATGGCCCTGTTGTAATCAAAGCTTATACTGAACCACGTTTGAACGGCCATATTATAATAAATAGCAAGGTTATAGGGAAACCAACGTTTCAATATGTTGTTTGTGGAGGTGTCTATGCAATTAAGGACGGTTTCGTATATATAAATGTTATGCCCGCATCGAACTATTGTCACTTATACAAGGGCTCGATTATAAGTCGCGCTAGCAATGTTCAAGTAGTAAATAGCGTTTTTAATGTAGATAATCAACTGATGACTGATCGTATTGATATTAGTAAGGTTCATATTGGTGATCATGTTGGCGATGAGCAAAGATCTAAGTTGTTAGAATTACTCAATAAATTTAAAGATTGTTTTGCATCGAATTTAAAAGAACTAGGAAGTACTAACGTCACCGAAATGAACATCGAAATAAACAGCAAACGTCCAATTGTGTATAGGCCTTACCGGTTATCACATAAAGAACGCGATCAAGTGCGTGAAATGGTAGGCGAGATGTTAGAAGCTGGTATTGTAAGAGAATCCACCTCCGAGTATGCTAGTCCCGTGATCCTCGTGCGTAAGAAGGATGGGCGAATGAGAATGTGCATAGACTATAGGATGTTAAACTCCGTGACCATTAAGGAACATTATCCGATGCCGGTGATAGAAGACGAGATTGCTAGGCTTTCCGGTCAGGCGTTTTTCATCACGCTAGATTTATTTTCTGGATACTATCAGGTGCCAATATCAGAGCAGTCAAAGCCGCTGACATCTTTTGTCACTCCAGATGGACAATTCGAGTTTAATCGAATGCCGTTTGGATTGGCAAATGCGCCAGCGGTGTTTCAACGGATGATGAATAGGGTCTTGGGCTCTGCTAGATATAGTCAAGCCACAGCTTATATAGATGACGTTTTGATATATGGGAAAAGCGTAGAACAGTGTTTAGAGAGGCTAGAGCATGTCTTAAAACTACTAAAACAGGCAAATCTAACTCTAAACCTATCCAAGTGCGAGTTTTTGAAAGATAAAATTGATTATTTAGGTTATGAAATTAGTGCTTTAGGTATTAGGCCAGGTGACAAAAAAATCCAGAGTGTTTTAGATTTTCCTCGCCCTATAAATGTACACGCTGTTCGTCAATTTCTTGGGCTTGTAGGTTATTTCCGCAAATTTATCATGAATTTTGCACACATTGCGCAGCCCTTAAATAAACTGTTAAAAAAGGATTCTGCTTGGATTTGGTCAGATGAACAAGAAAACGCATTTAAAATGCTCAAGGAAAAGTTAATCCAACGTCCAGTTCTAGCAATTTATGACCCAAGTAGAGAAACAGAATTGCACACAGACGCCAGTAAATATGGCGTCGGTGGAATTCTGCTTCAACGTTTGAGGGGAAGTAGTGATAATTTTAGGCCCGTGGCATTCTACAGCCGACAAACTTCTCCAGAAGAAAAAAACTTTCATGCATATGAACTGGAGACGTTGGCCGTAGTATGTTCTTTACGGAAATTTAGAGTTTATTTATTAGGACAGAACTTTAAAATCATCACTGATTGCAGTGCTTTACGGTCCACATTTATTAAACGCGACATAATACCGCGGATAGCGCGTTGGTATCTTTTAATACAAGAATTTCAGTGTACAATAGAATATAGACCGGGGAATAGAATGGCTCATGTAGATGCTTTGTCACGTAACCCGATCATAAATGACGAAAACAATTTGGACACAATATCAGATGTTACTGATCAGTATCCAAAGGTAATGGTTATTACCGGTGATGATTGGCTCCATACGTTACAGCTAGGTGATAGTGAACTAGGTCGTATCAGAGATATTTTAACATCAAATTTAGATGTAGAAGGACTTAAGCAAATTAGGGATGATTACGTAATAAAGGACAACAAGCTTTATAGATGCATTGATGGTGATAAAACAAATTTACGTTGGGTTGTGCCGAAGGGCGCAAGATGGCAATTGTGTCGTATGAACCACGACGACATTGGCCATTTCGGCATGGAAAAGACTCTCGAAAGAATAAGGAATGCATACTGGTTTCCTAAAATGGCAAAATTTGTAAAAAAATATGTTGAAGCATGTATCGAATGCGCTTATTCGAAAAAGACTTCATGCAATGAGGGTCACCTGCATCCAATTCCTAAGGTCGAGGTTCCTTTTCACACCGTACACGTTGACCATCTGGGACCCTTCGTGCGCTCCAAAAGAGGGAATTCGTACATTTTAGTGATGGTAGATGCGTTTACCAAATTCGTTTTCATAAGGCCTGTAAGGAATACAAAGTCTCTGGTTGCAATAAGAGTTCTAGATGAAATTTTCTGTACCTTTAGAGTACCCGATAGAATAATAAGCGATCGTGGCTCTTGTTTTACTTCCCATGCGTTTAGGAGGTTTTGTTTGGATAGAGGGACGAAGCATGTATTGAATGCGGTAGCTAGTCCACGCTCGAATGGACAAGTTGAGCGATACAACCGCACAATTCTTGCTTCTTTGACCGCTATAAATCTGAACGATAATGAAAAAGATTGGGATGATAAAGTCGGTAAAATTCAGTGGGGAATTAATAACACAGTTAATAAAACAACGGGAAGGAGGGCTTCTGAAGTCATGTTTGGCAATTGTATGAGTAGCGAATTAGACCCGAGACTAAACGTAGTTCGGCAAGAAATGCGAGAAAATAATAACTTAATAAATATTAGAGAGGAAGTTAAAGATAAAATTGATGAAGAGCAAGAAAAACAAAAGGAACAATATGATAAAAGCAGACGCCCTGCCCGGATCTATTCTGAAGGGGAGTTAGTTAAAATTACAAATACGAATTTTAAAAATGATGGTAAAAGTAAGAAGCTTCTTCCTCAATATACAGGACCGTATCGCGTCATATCGGTACTAGGTAATGATAGATACAGAATTGTAGCAATACCAGGGTTGAGTAGTAGTAGACATAAACGTAAGACGACCGTCGCTGCCGACCGCATGCAGCCCTGGGTACACGTAGCTGCATTGAATTTGAATGACAATGATTCAGAGAGTGAAAATCATGATATTGAAAATAATTAATTTATTATCTACAGTTTGATAACACATATCAGTATTAAGAAGTTATTAGTATGATTTAGTTTACATTTTTAGATTTATTACTTAATTCAGTAAGACATAATATTAACATGAAGTAAGTTAAGCTCAAGTTTTAATTTTAGTTCAGATCTATTGTGTTATTTCAAAGTAAAACTATTTATTTTAAATGTATGTATGTTATGTGTATGGTAAATAAGATAGCAACCATGTGATTGGTTTGCCAGTTTAGCAACCATGTGATTGGTTTGCCAGTTTAGCAACCATGTGATTGGTTTGCCAGTTTAGCAACCATGTGATTGGTTTGCCAGTTTAGCAACCATGTGATTGGTTTGCCAGTTTAGCAACCATGAGATTGGTTTGCCAGTTTAGCAACCATGTGATTGGTTTGCCAGTTTAGCAACCATGTGATTGGTTTGCCAGTTTAGCAACCATGTGATTGGTTTGCCAGTTTAGCAACCATGTGATTGGTTTGCCAGTTTAGCAACCATGTGATTGGTTTGCCAGTTTTGCGACTAAGTGATAGACTCGTCAAATTATGTAAGATGTTAATCATTAAATAAGATAGTGTGCTAATAGAATGAAATATTAATTTGTTAAAACTTTCTATTGAATTAATTAATGTTAAATTATATTACCTCAATTACTAGTTCGATTATATTAAATAGAATAATGATGTAGGAATATGTATAAAATAGATGTTTATATTTTGTAACTGTTTTCTTGATTCACATAACGCATATTATTTTTATTAAATTTTTCTTCTCTTTTCTTACTCATTGTGTAAGACGGATCGATTGCCCGAGTGTTAGGTTCCTCCTGACTTATGTGTATGAGGACATACACAAGGTCAGGATGGACGAGTGTTAGGTTAATTTATCTGTAGTTTAACAATCGACTAAACTGAAAAATCGATATCCAGAACAATAATTTTATGTGGCAACACTAAACGGTGACGGTTGAGATTGTCGAAAGAAGGCACGTTCGGGCATTCGATTCGTTCACTTGGTTTTTGGAGCGAGCTACAAGTTGGACGTACTGAAGTTACCTACTAGTTATTTAAAATAATTATTGTAGCTGGAATTATAGTTCAATATTGTAGTAGACTGTTGGATTAAGTAATTAAATAATATATTATCATCTACCCAAGGAGTTTTATTACACAAGATCCTTTCCTATTACTTGTGGCGTCAGATTTTCTACATGACATTTATTTCTTTTGATCACTTATAGGCGTTAGACAATAGTTTCGCTTTAGAAACTGTTAGTACCACTTTAGTTTTAGGTCACTCATTTAGACTTATAGCAAAATCTTGTTAGCGTTCTGTGTACTTGATGACTGTTTCAGTATATCTTCATATCTAAAGTTATATAAGAGGAGCTCGCCACTCGGGTCGATCTTTAGACGAAGCCGTGCTCGCCTAGGTTGGTCCGTGGATGGGAGACAACCGACTACATACCGAGTTTCCTCCGTGCCGGAAAGCACGTTAAGCCATTGGCCCCGGCTGCCATTTGTAGATCTTTGACAGTCGTTACAGGTAGTCCGTGGCCCGAAAGTCTAACAAATAGTCAACAGTCTTATCAAGGCGTATCGTATTACCCTGTAATAACCGGGTTGTGGAGGTCAGATACTCTAATACTAGTATCCAGCTGCATCCGGCTAGATTGGAAGCCGACCTCAAAATAGTTGGGAAAAGGCTAGGCAGATTATGTCATATCTAAAGTTGTAGCCATCAATACGCTAACTCGAAGGTAAAGTAGTTTTTATAGTTGACAACATAGGTAATTATTAATTTCGTTATTAAATCTAGAAAGAATTAATTAAAACAGGCATGCTCGAAATAAAGTACTTATTCAAACTAGTTTTTTACGTTGTTGTTGTTCCAAATGTCAACGTGGAATATGTTTTATGCAGATAGAATAATTTTGTATACAGCCTACTTGTTCCAAATGTCAACGTGGAATATGTTTTTATGCAGACAGAATAATTCTGTATACCTACCTACTCTTAAATGTTAAAAAAGTTGACACACATATCTCTGTTTAAATAAATTCAAATTATGTTAATTGGTGTGTCATGGAGTCAATCTTTAATATCGAAAAACTTGAGTACATCTGCACCACCCCTAAGTACATAATTTATTATAAATTACACACATCAACACCATCATCTTCCTGCCCTTGTCCCATTCTACTTGGGGTCGGCGCAACACGTTTTCTTCTTCCATTCTCCCCTGTCAACCGATACTGCATCATTTACTCCTTTCTCTTTCATATCATTCCTCACACAATCCGTCCATCTTTTCTTTAGCCTTCCTCTCCCTCTCCATCCATAAATTACACACACATTTTTGAAAAAACTGATTCGTTCCTCTAGTGATCGCAAACGCGACTGCTGAACATTAATTAGGTCCTGGGTCCGATTCGGGTCAGGCGATGTGCTATTGGGTTTTTCTGGAATGACTCTGTAGCAGCCACGGAGTTCTGTTTGATTTCAATAGGCTCGCCCTCTATTACATGGGACATAAACATAACGCGAAATGTGTTTTTTTTTTTAATATCTATCAAACGTATTCAAAAATGTGTTACGCCACACACAACAGCAAATCATAATTTTCCACGCATTCGAAAAGGTGAAGAAACTATCAATATTGATAGGTATTTTATTGCATTCACGTGATTTTATCAGTCTCTTTGCATTATTATTTACATTTAGTCCAAAAGTTTAAGGTCAAGACCTTGTTCTAAGCTATATATTTATTTCATGTTTTCTCTCTCTTAATTTTTTGAATAACATAACTTATTTAAATTAGTTTAGATATTAGCTTTTCTTAACAACTAAAAACTAGTTTCAATCATATAATATTATGTTAATAAGATTGAAATTAGGTTCAGTAAAGCTGAAATACAACCTCATCTGTCTGTCTGAATGCGTTGATCTACTACACCAGGCCCGTCCAACATACGGCCCCCGGGCCACCATGCGGCCCGCATAGGTCTTTCATCCGGCCCGCGAGCTATTTAAAACTTTATAAAACATCAATAAATATTGCGCGAACATTATTTAAAAATTGTCCCTAAGTCAGTTATTCCTGCGCCATATTTACCTACCCGCCCCACCTCACCTACCCGCAAATGCAGACCGCATTATCGCAGTCTAATCCATTTATTTTGGCCCGCTATAGTTACAAAAATTGAAATTGGCCCTCCATAAAAATATGTTGTACACCCATGTACTAAATTGTACAACAAATTTTGATGTGATTTTCACCACAATTGGAGAATTTATTTTATCAAACTTGCATAATAAAGAAAGATCAACGTTTTGTCTAGTCATAAAAACTTTGTAAAGCAGGGTCCCGTTGCTAGACGCACCGGGCGTCGGGGGCCACGTGGTGGCCCCCGGCCACCGTAGACGCGGGCCTGTGGACGGTGAGCTAAGGGCTAGCTCGCCGTCCCTCCGTCTTAGGACGACAGGCCGTGTCGACGGCGCGGCGCGGCGCGTTCGTGTTCCACGCGCGCCTCAAAGAGATGTCAGCATAGGGAAGGGGCCCGTAAGGGCCGATGCCTGCCGGGTGCTGCGGGTTGTTCGAAAGAGATACCGCGGCCCGGGAACACAAAGGGCGATGAAGGAACATGGGTGGGTTTTAGTCAGTAAAAGTCTGACACACCCTCCCGCTCAGCCCAGAGCGGGAGAAGTCATTTGATGATATGATTTCCCATCCGAAAAAAAATAAATAATAATGTCCCGTTGCTAGTCACTACAATATTGAAGATACGTGATATCCTGGGCTGGAATAATTTTGGGCCAAAGAATCAGCATTGCCATTCAACGTGGCAATGCTGCTAGCCTTCTGGGCACTATCTCTTTAATGCTTTTCTTCTTTTATCCGTACATATTTGCATTATTATTTTAAGTTCCTTGGTAAAGAAGATTCTTATTCTTGTTCCTGATTTTCTAATTGAATGTTATAAAAATACATGACATAATTTGTATAACGCAAAAATTGTTCATTCACATTTCCAACTTATAAATAAAATATTTCGTGGTGGTTAAACTTTTGAAACAACAATTGATAATTTCTTAGGCTTTTAAATATCCTTCGGTATCAACAATCCTTCCACATTGAACATTATTTCACAAATCCATTGTTAGCTACATTTAAATCTTTGCCGATTATTTTATCGATGCAATAGCAAACGTGCGTGATAAATTCTTTAAAACGAAGGTAATGTCATCGCGCTCGCAATCACAGAAGGGTTAGACAGGGGTAGACGCTATAGAACACCTAGTTTCGCCAGTTCTGCTCAAATCCCATGTAACAAGGATCACTCCTTAAGTTTTACCTTGATGCTGTTACTGAGATATTCCTGTTGGAAAACCCTATTAAGGGTATTTTTATTTATTTAGAATATTGCCATACCTCCTGATAACGCAAGAAAATAAGTAACAATGTAAGAAGATTAATAGTAGACGCATAAGATAAGATATTTTAATAGAAATAGGTATTGCCGAGGGCAACATAATGAATAACAATGATCTTTTATGAATGCATAAGTCTCGCAATTTCTTGAGCTAAAAATAAATATAGCAAGAAGAATAAGAAGCACTTAATGTTTATAGATACTATTCATATTATTATATGTTAGTTTCAAAAATGCTGGCAGCTTATCTCACTTCGATTTCAATGTGGTCAATGGCTCACCGAAGCCTATAGATACACATCTTCTTAACAAGTGAGTTGCCGAAACGAAAATAAAACCAAAATATTTCATGTAAACTAAAAACATTATTTCGTAAATAAACGGCAGTAATTCTCATCTTGATGCAGATATTTAGTTTAAAAATCTGCGCAATTTCGTACTGTGCTCTGTCAAAGATTGATACAAAATAACCAGTTTGGAAGGTACATACTCGAAACATTTTTCAAAACAAAGCCATTTCGATTTTCTCTTTTATAAAGCTCCAATTTCGTTTGTAAGCAGACAAGTATAAAAGTTTTAAACGCTCGTAAAAACGTATTTTATAACACAAGTTACTTAATTTTCTCTTGTTCATATAACTCACGGCAGTCCGCGAACAGATTTTTGCCGTGTTCAAGCTTTATTATCGGTGTAAAAAATTTAATACAGGTATGCAAATATTTTAATTAACACAGCGCAAATTAAATTAATGCAGTACTTTAAGTAAGTGCTTTTTCTGAGTATTTTCAAACACGACTTTTGTTGTGTTTATTTGAGTGGAAAAATACTGATCGAGGTAATTGTTGCAGACATCAAACATTTATTTCGTTCGATTTTAAGTTCTATATTATGATATCCTCTAGGTGTCTTTTTAATTCACAAGTCCTCTTTGCTGTTGTAAGACTGTTGAAGCTCAACTTTGCAACATAAACAAAACACACAAAAACACAACATAAACACACACACAATACTCAAATACTTCTTATAAAGTGCCTGAAAAGTTGACAACCCACAAGAGATAACACAAGATCAATGAATTTTATTAAAGTATTGTATTAGAAGATCCTATAAGTATTACATTTGTTCTAAGGGCGCAAGGGGTGGCGGGGGTTATCAGTGCGGCAGCTAGTAAAGCCTTGTCTTCCTCTCTTTTGCTAGAACTTATTACAGGTTAACTTAGCAACAAAAATAAACCACTCCACACACAACACACTCACAAACTCACAAGTCGCAAACTCTTAATTAAATGCCCGAACATCTCACAAGAGATAACCAAGTGCAGCGAATTCTATTCTCAGTCACAATGCTGTGGAACATTTGTACACGGAACGTGAACAAGTCACAACTTGTCCGTAAGTTAACAACTTGTTGTGGCAAGTACAAGTGAAGTGGATTGTCCCGACTGACCGAACATCATTTTATTGTTCGGACAACTTTGCTTTTACCGTTTTTGTTGGGAGTTTAATGGCTGATTGTGTTAGCGGTTGAATGAAAATATTTGTAGTTGTAGGCTGAGGGTAACTAACTAGTCTGTCTTGAATTCAGTAACCAGTATGAAAATCTTAGTAAAAATAAAAATTCCCAACCCTACACTTTTATAAGTGTTGTGCTGCGAATTTTGAATTTTTCGGTGAAAAAAAATGTAACATATAAACCTAAATATTGATGTTTGGCGGTAAAATGAAAACATCACTCTATATTTCCGCGAAAGATGTGACCAATATACATAGATCAACGAGGCAATAAACTTCTTATTTAAACATATTCTTATATACAGCCAGTAACTATTACGATCAGTATGTTTATAATCGAGTAATAATTTAAATATATTTTCTAATATTTATGTGGTTTCTGAAAAATATGTTTTTTTTTTTAATTTAATACAAGAATCTGTTTAAAACATAAATAAACATCCCCTGCTTTGATCCTTATTATGGGGTCATACCTACAGCATGTCTGACACCCGTATTCATAGTCAAGTTAAATTAATTTCTTGAGTTTACGTAATTACTTATGCAAACAAAAAAATATGCAATAGACAAGGATTTTAAACGAAGCAAGAACCGACAAAAAAAGCAAAGCCAAGAATTCTAACTTTTGACATTTATAACATCAAGCAATTACTAAAGTACAGAATAAAAATCGTATCTTTAATTTATTAATACTTTTAGTCAAGTAATCACTTTGACTTATTTCTAGATACGGGTGTTAGTCATGTCCCACCATAAAAACCAGATTTAGAAATGGTAAAATGATTATCTCTGATGGTTTTCAAATGCAAGCTATGCGTATAATCTGCTTAGTATTCAAGTTTCATACCGAAACAAGAGCTTTGGTCACTTTAAGTCCTTAATTCCAAGTACTGGGCCCGAATATTCAAATGAATTAAATATTCATTGTACTAACGCCAGTCAATTGACGTCCGCATGCAAATCCAATCAAACATGAACGTTAATCACCATTGATTTGTATCAAATTGATGCCACTATTGATTGACGGCTCTACTCCGCAAATTGCTACCAAAATTGACTGATAATTTCGTGGATTCCTGTTTGTTTAATTTGTTCGTTCTCAGTAATTGTTTTGACCTTTCAATGAGCAATTCGAGATTGTTTGAACCTATTTAACTCGTATCCAGTTTCACTGACGTCTATTTTTGGATTTTGAGTTAATATTTACTTTTTCACGTTTATTCCATGCGCAAATTGTCTTACTTGGACTATTTTGATTACCACTGAGGAGCGTGAGGTCCTGGTTTTAATTCCCCGGGTCGGTCCAATTGTTATTGAGTTTTTCCACCAGGAATTTTTCAGTAGCAGCTACGGAGTCAAGATTTATGGATTTGCGGAAGTGTTTTTAGGTGTACCCGAATAGTACACCCACATTACGCCAGTTATGTTTAAGTCCCATGTAATAGGGGGCGAGCCTATTGCCTTCATCAAGCTTCTGAGAAATTCCTGAAGAAAAAACCCAATAACACTGTACTCGACATGGGAATCAAACCTAGGACGTCGAGGACCGCTAGACATCATCACGCTTGCTACCCCCGAAGGGCAGAGTTGTACCAAATTAAATAGCATAGGTACCTACCCACATTTCGCCAGTTATGTTTAAGTCCCATGTAATAGGTGACGAGCCTATTCCCATCAACCGGGCACAAATCCAGACTCCCATGCTTTTTTACTGAGAAATTTCTGATGGAAAACTCAATAACACTTGGCCCGACCTGGGAATTGAACCCAAGACCTCAAGACCTCGTGCTCAGCAGTCACACTTGCGACCACTAAGCCAACGCGTAGTTATCCTCTTTGTAACATCAGTTAGCACCAACCGCATCCTGACTAGCTTTTAGTACATACATAATTATATACGAGTATACTGAGCGTGGTTAACTTCGTATTCGTTGTGGCTAACATAAAGTCTAATTGTGTTAAAACTTTTGCTCGCAGACACGTTCTAGGTGATTTAATTGAGTTATACTTTGATTTGTTGTTTCGATCAACAAAAACTCCGAACTTTATTGAAAACGTATTGGCAGTAAATATATTAGATCGCTCTATTTTATTCTATGGCAGCTCACATTCATCACGGGCTGACATTATAATTTTATATTCATTTCGGTTTTGAACTTTAACAGTTCAAACAAAAAAGCCACTTTCGTAAAACAATACAGGCATTATTCCGTTGTCCACCTCTAAATTGCAAAGGGTTAGTTAAAAGAACCGTACTGTAAATGAAAATAATAGAATTTGGAAGCGGTCGACCACGCTCCGACAGTTTCACAACCCTGTTACAACTTCATTTTACACTCAAATTTGATTTAAGTTAACACCAGTGGAAAATACTTTAACGGAAATAAATTTTATTATGAGGTTGAGCTTTTTTCCGTTCTAGGAATTGGCTGTTCGTAAGGGTTGGATTAGTGGTTGTAATAACTGATGCACACAGTGAAACGAATGGACAAGTTTCTTTGACCATGAAATGCGAGTGTCTCATAATACCGTAATCTTTCAATAGCAATATGCACTTTAAGAGACCTGTCCGAAGCCACTACCAACGCTATCAATGTGACTGAGTTCTAGTCCAAACAAATTAAATTAAAACTTTTTTGCAAAAAAATAACCGACTTCAAAAAAAAAATTAAAATAACTTTACTATCCTTACCCTATTTTATTCTATCCTTTTTAGGTATCGTATCACACACAAAACCTTGTCAACTATCAATTTCGCAATTTATTTTACTTGGATAACATATTTTTACCAGATATTTTGATTTAAAAACCAAACTACTGTACCGATTTAGATAAAATTTGTATGTGACCAATCGGGAAGTATATCCTTTCAGACAAAAGAAGAATTTTTCAAATCGGTTCATAAATGACGAAGTTATGAGGTAAAAACACACCAAAAAAAAAATACAACCGAAGTGAGAACCTCCTCCTTTTTTTGAAGTCGGTTAAAAATAATTGTATCCCACCAAAAACGCAATAAAAGCACTCGTGACTGGAAAACTCTCACGAAAATAAATTCAAAAGTTTCACCTGAAATTCGTAACCGAAGAAAACACTCTCTCAACTGAAACTTGTTGGATAAACTTGTCCGAGCTAATTTCAACGTGTAAAGTTTGGACTTATAGCACCGCGACCCGTTTGTAGGAGAATTTATGCTTCAGTCCCGGATTTTCGAACTTATTTTTACCTTTGTTCGGGACCCAGAAAAGGCCTGGGTTGTGAAAGAGTGCGTAAATGGATTGTTGTCTTTAGTATGTAGTGAGGAGAGATGAATTGGGAAAGCTGCTACTCAAATCCATACTAATATAATATTAACTAGCTGTTGCCCACAGCTTCACTCGCCTTATGTAAATTATCACACGGAAACGTTTTAAATGTAACCTACGAGTATACCTCGTATAACACTCGGGAATAATTTAGCTTCCGATTCTTGAAAGAATTTTCAAAATTCGATCAGCACTTCCGAAGGTTACCCTCACATACAAACTTACAAACAAATTTTACCTATTTAGTAATTAGTATAGATTTGTGCAAAAGAACACATTCTGAATTTAACATGCAGGATTGGCCCACGCTAGCTCAAACTAGAAGAGGATCGTAAAGGAGGCAGATAAGTTTCTACCCTGTAATGAGACGATACAGGTCAAAAATAATACTTGCTCTGTCTGTCAGTGTACCTTTTCACATCCTAACTGCTGAACGTATTTGTGGACCATGTCATGGGATAATTTTTATCCCGGTAGTATATTGCTGTAGCATAATTTCCGAACCCGAATAGGAAGATGCCTAGGGCAATGGATAATAAAAAAAACGCAAAGAGCATTCAAAAATTTTTTTGGCACACTAACAGCAGAACTTAAACATTAATGGAAAAAAATGAAATATTATAAAAGAACTGGTATGTATGACCTTTATAGGTACTTATACGCAGCATTTCACCACAGTGACAATAACTTATGTATTGATATTTTTAATATTGAGCATTAAATACGTTCAAGTATCACCTCAAGTGGTTTCACAAATATAAATTCTGCACCAGCTTATAGTGCCTACCTACACTTCAGAATTTAAAAGAGTCACTTGCCTTAATCGCGTTACGTGTCAACACACCGATACAAGCTCGTAACAAAATAACCAAAGTAGAAAACGGAATAAATAAGTACCCAAACAAATACTAGATTCCATTCAAAAATCCGAACTTCTGTACAAGGAACATCAATCAAAAGAGAAAAGCAAAGAAGACGATTTTTGAATGGCTGTCTTCAGACTTTTGATGGATTCGTTCGTACTGGATCTTTAATTTTTCGAAGCTTGCCGTTCATCTCGAAAATTTATGACTAGCACTTCTCCCGCGAATTCGTCCGCAAAAATTGTGATAACTCGGCTAGTAAGCATGATATAAATATAATTTATAGCCTACGCCACCTACGAATAATGTAGCTATCTACCACTGAAAAAAAAATTGAATCGGATTAGTAGTTCCGAAGATTACTCCCTACATACAAACTTACAAACAAATTTTACCTCTTTATAATATTAGTAGATAACAATTACA
Organism: Standfussiana lucernea; assembly: GCA_964057025.1. Lineage (NCBI taxonomy): Eukaryota > Metazoa > Arthropoda > Insecta > Lepidoptera > Noctuidae > Standfussiana > Standfussiana lucernea. The sequence goes on from OZ059796.1 coordinate 10,644,577, forward strand.
TAACACGTGGTCTAGTGGGTAATTATTTTTTTGGAATAATAAATCAGTAAATTTTTTAAATTAGGTACATGCTAAAATAATAAATAGCTTTTGAAGTTTTATTGGCAGCAGTCGTCTTACAAAGGTGGTTCGCTCAATGTATCCGATATAAAATACGTCTTTGTGCGAATTTTATTTTCCTTTGAATAAAGATAATAAATACAGACCGCGCTCGCAACAAGGTGTTTCTAACTACGTCATGCGTCATAATAATGAAGAATATTTTTATTTTTTAAATATGCTTATCTTATTAATATGGTATATCTTTTTTTATGATAGTGATCATTGAATATATTCTTCTTCTTCTTCGTGTCGATGGGACGGCATTTTTTATATCTTGTTAGCCCGGAACTTTGCTACTTCCACCGCGTCGTCGGTGGCAGCGCAAAGGTCACTTCGGCTGCATGTTTTTGGGTTAAGATGGCAGGATAGGAGGTGGAGCATAGTTTGTGACACAGGTCCAAAACAAGAAGAAGAATTGGATTTATGAAGTGTGCCATCGTTGTAAAACGACAAAAAAGTCACAGTGTATATTATTATGACCATTCCGCACAGATTTTTTTTATATCCAGGTACCTACGGCAGTTTTCAGACAAAATAATGTTCAAGCATGTATCAGAAATGTTCAAATATGACTACACATTTCTGATACCTACACACTGAAAATTACTGGTAGACAAAATACTAAAGATACCTAATAAGTAAAAAAACTACTAGAGACTTATATCTACCAGATAAAGAACATAACATAACATAACGCCTGTAATCCCCGAAGGGTTACGTAGTACTAATAGTTATGTTTGAGTCCCATGTAATAGGGGGCGAGCCTATTGACATCAACCGGGCACAAATCCAGACTCCTCGGCTGCTACTGCGAAATTCTTGATGGAAAAACCCAGGACTAAGATTTGGATTCTAAAATTCAACAGTAATAGCTATGTATTCTATTTCTGGAACAGAGATTCTAAAACTGTGGCCCGCAGGTTTACGCTTTGTCGAATATTTCTGAGTAGACAGCTTAACTTTACAGTGAAGCCCATCACAATAACGATGATGTTTTTTTGATATTTATTTAGTTTTTTAACCGAGTTCAAGAATAAGTGGAGGTTCTCAATTCATCATAGTCATAACAATACATGCAAGGAGCATCTTCTTCTATTGGAATTGCACAAGCAAAATCCAGAATATTTCTTAGTCCGTACTTTTTTTAGCTCACGCAACTTTAACGAAAGATTAGCAGGTCAGAAGAGCAGCTGATTGCTTAGAAAATATCTGTATTTCTTAGATATTACAGAAGTTCTATATAGCTTCTAGAGTAATTATTGGGTTAAAATTGAACATCTCTTACTATAGGGTGCTCCCAAGACAATGTGAATTCTAATTAAATCTGGTTTCTGTTCCCTGTCATTATTTGACTGTATAATTAGATCCCCGTTCTTGGAAACGAATCAAACGTTGTCAATATCCTATTGTCAAAATTGTGCTGAGGACGGAACTCGACAATAGAATGAAAAGCTTTGATTTTCAATATAGCCATAAATCAACAAATGGTCGAGATGTTTAAAAAAAAATCAATAAGAATTGGCGCTAATACATTTATTTTTCTATTCTTGTCTGTTTCATTATTTAAAAGAAACGCCATCATTCTAAAGGCAACTTTAACCAGATATCTAAGTTTTAAGCGAGTTTTTTTCATGGAAATCTCATCAACGTGTCGATTTCGAGTGCACTTGAAACTAGAAATATCTGCGATGCTATAACATGAGGATCAGATGAAAAATTCCTATGCTTCTATTGAAGTTCGTGACAGGCTACATCGAAACTTGCATTACCTACGTATTTAACTGTTAGTACACTACGGAAACTTATTGTTTTAACTAATTTTGTAAAACTTATCTAGGAAACATTATCAGTAGTGATATATGTTCCTGGATAAATGTCACTTTTCAGGTTTTCATACATTTTTAGGGCCCAAACAGAGCTATGCACAAATAACACAAAATAAGACTATAAGGTGAGGAAGATAAATAGTTAAAGCGCCTTAAATTCTAGCAACAAAAGTACTGCAGTGAATTGCTAGTTCAGTATCTAAAGGCAACCCTATAACCAGATTTGGTTCCATGTTTAAAATAATTCAAAATACTCGAAATAGATGGCCCTCTTCACCCAATTTCATCTGAAGATGTTTCGCTGTTTTTATACCCAGCCACTTGACCCAAATACAGTTGATTGATGGAATCAATGGATGCAATCTACAAAATTAAACGTAGGCTCGATTTCAATTCGACTGGGGGGTATTGAGGGAAATTGACCATAAATTTTCGGTCACTCTCCAAACTGTATGGGACCAACTACCGTTTTCCAAATCCCATCGAAACTTTCGCGGTATGATGGGGATAAGATCGGATAGAGGAAGTGCATTTAAACTGAAACATCTATTTATAGCTGGTGCTTTATGGAAATGAGGGTTATTTAGTTAATCGAACTTCGCTTTGGTGACACAATTTGATTGATGGTGTTTGTGTATTGCGATAGGGTTTCCTTTACTAAACTTGTACGAAATGGTATTAGCAAATTTGTGTGCGTGTGGAATTAAAAATTCTAAGAGATCATTCACACGGCTTCCGTCAATGACGATCCATCATAAAACACGATACGTCATGACGGATGGACGTTCACATTGCATACGGAATCTCGTTTTATCACGATCCGGCAAAAAAAAACGAATTGGTGTTCACATTACTTCCGTGATTTTTGGGAGCTAGCGCATCAGCGAATCCGTCACAAAAAAATTCGCGATTCGTGTTTTTTGACATACCTGATTTTTAAAAGACGATACGTGATTTAAGACTTGTCCGTCATTTTTCACGATTCGTGATGCGTGTGAAGACGGACATTTAAAAAGCATTGCCGCCGTCAAAAAAAAATGAAAAAAGACGATGCGTCAAAAAAAAACGAGTCGTCGTCGTGTGAACGGGCTGGAAGACAAGTAACAACTGCCTACGAACCCGTACTGGGTCCGAGTTGTGGTTCGAGTGGTGGATTACAGCAAACTCCCTCTCATAAACGCCTGTGTCTCAGCAGCTGGAACATTATGCAATGTGACATGTGTATTGTAACCAGAATTATGTTCACTAGCTCATGTGTAAGCCAATGATTCCTCATCATAATATTGGTGACATCAACATTATGCCTAGCATTTTACATGCAGCGACTACCTATCTGACCTCCACAACCCAGTAAGAACTGGGTAATACAGTACCTCTTGGTAAGACTGGGTGTCAGACTTTCGGGCTACTGACTACCTGTAACGACTGTGAGAAATCTATAAATGACAACTGGGACCAACGGCGTCACTTGCATTCTGAGACACGGAGGAAACTCGGTATTTAATTGGTGGTCATCCATCCACGGACCAACCTAGGCAAGTGCGCCTTAACCTGAAGATTGACCCGAGTGGTTGTTATTATTTAACCACGAGCACCTCCTCATAATATTGGTGACGTAACTCAAAAATTTAATAAAGGAGGACAGAATATGGGAATCCTAGGTGTAACGGTAACCGATAGTATATTGTCTACTATTGAATGTGCTTATATGTACCTCATACTTTTGAGCTGTACTTCAATCAATATAAAATTATTTACTAAAGTGCCAACGCGCTTCCGGCTAAAACAACATAACGCTATCAAAAACAAAAACATATCATTTACAGCCATTGAAATGATTCAGAAGCGTTGGAGAGGCATCAAGTAGCAAAGTGTAGGGATACCAAATAGAATGCGTTAACGAGGTTGCTTGTGGTTTCAGGTTTTTGGTACCTACTAACCGGGTTTCTCTGTTAATAATTAGATACAGTAGGAAAATTTCGTATGTATAAAGTTACAGCTACAATTAGTAAACATAACAAGAAAAATGAACAAGCGTAATTAGAGAAAATGCTGTTGTTAGGGGAAAGAGTAGGTATGAAATTATTCCTGTATATTCTCGTGTAAATATGTCCTATGTCATATGTGTCCTTATGGCAGCATTTGTTTTTACTTCTTTCTTAGGAATAATTTATGTAATTGGTGAGGTTCATCAGAAATGCCAGGTGCGTAATACTCGCAACAAGCGTGCTTGTATGACCAGATGTATGAACGTGGACAAGGCACAAGGAGTATGTAAGGATCGTAGCACACCTGCTAGGCTAGGCAGCGCGCTGCGCTAAAAAAAAAACTATGCAATATGTTCTTCATGCTGTGTGCCTGATTAAGTGATGAAAATGACGCTAACACGCAGTAAAACATATTGCTACTCGTATAGTTATCGGCATTTGCAATTAATTTCAGCTGCTCTATTCAAACGCAAAATATGACCTACTCTCTCTATTAGGTAACTTGTCTGAAGTGGATCTGTGAAGAAGTTTTTGTTTTTAGTTTGTAGACATAGGGTAAAAAAGAAAACGTGATTAAGTAAGAGTCACTATTGTTTTATGTAAAAGGCTTTAATCAAGATTTAACAGCCTCGTTGGCCTTTTGGTGTCAAGCACGACTGCCCAGCAAAAGCTCTTGGGTTGAGCCCTTTATTTCCAGTTCGGGCAAAGTATTATTGTGTTTTTGCCATCAGAAATTCTCAGCCATGGAATCTGGATGGATTAATTTATATAGCCCTGCCTAACCCTTCAGGAATTACAGGCGAAATATGTATTATATTATGTATTAAGCATATTGAGAATCCTTCATAGTTACCCTATACAAAACGCATCTCTAGCGACCGCAAATGCGATGATTCAGGGTAGACGATAATAATTATTATTGTTAAAGTGCCGGAAAAGGGTTTCCTCCTCTTGGAGATCAAAAGAGAATACGCTCCTAATTAAATGCCAAGACGATACCGTATCATAATATAACTTGAAGGCAATTTCAAATTGAATTTGAGCTTTTTGTTATTCTATTTATTGAATGGGTAGTAATCAACCTTTGCATTTTGATGTTTTTATCTTGTGTTTTTATGGTAATTCAATATTAATTTTTTTATTTAAACACAATGGTTAATCAAATATAGAATTATTTTTCATAGCAATCAATAGGTTTTAAAGATTAAGTAAACAAACAATAGTAACATCAGTACTTCCATAGATTACCTCTTTCAAACAAATAATTTAACATTAGTAGCATTTTTAATTAACAATTTTAACATAATTAAAATACTTGTTTGTTTAGAAGATTTTCGTTGCTGACATAGATTTATTCGTAGACATATCTATTCCAGCTAGCTTTTAGTGTGTCTAAAGTTATTTAGACATAAGCAATGTTTAAAAAATATTCAATAAGATTAAACACACTACACTATGACAACATGGCGTTCCATATTACCCTACCGAAACTTTAATTACTTACCTCCACAAGCTAGACGAGAAGTGTAAGAAAAACATGCTGGAAGATGCTCTGGCCACGAGATGGGACGCGCCCCAGTTGACGCGGTAATTAATAGAAATATGATGCACCAGGGATGGATTTGGGTGTGGAAGTTTATGCAGGCGTTTTAAATTGCAAATGAATTTGAATACTGAGTGTATATATTCTTGCCACGGAGTGATATAACAAAATTGGCAGAAATGCTAATTACTTGCAGTATTTTTTATTAAAATTAAAATACTGATTCATTACTTTATCAGGTGGTACTTGTAACTTGTAGCTCAGAATATTTACTGTTAGTTTATTCATTAAGCGGTACCTTAGTTTAGTTAGATAAAAAAATATTGACTCGAAAAAACTCGAAACTTCTAAGGCATAGAAGCTTCGAGATTTTTCGAGTCGAACGTTTTTCGAATATAATAATAAGAACAAATGCTTCGAATCTAAGCACTTGTTCTTATATTATTATATTTTCACAGGCTAGTTAGTCTATCGAGTAGGTATCTTGGTTATTTTGGATATCAAAACATGAAACTATTTAAACATTCAGTAAAAACAAAACACACAACTATTCCAAACACGTGACGATGCCCTCTACTCCCTGTATTATCTAAGACAACAGGTAACTCACGATTACTTAGATACTCTTGACTACCAGGCAACGAAAAAACAACTTTACTACCATTCATATCCTCACTCTATTGATAAATTATTCAATGAACAAGATAGCACCTGGTTTGATGGTAGTCGGAATAATACCCCTTCAATTGTAGCTGTATAAGCTCCGCTGTGACGGCTGAAGATGTCTCGAGAGGCTATTTTACACGAAGCCTGAGAAGACTTCAGTATCAATTTCGTCTGATCATCGCATTAGTGGTCTATGCTACTTGAATTTGTGTTTACATGTACAGAAGGCTTTACAAAACAGTATTAGCTGGTCTCTCAATCTATTGAAACTGCGTACTTAGCTAGGTCAGCCTAAGGTCACAGTATTGTAAGTAGTCAGGTGATTAAGTAACGTAGACTTAAGATTCTTCTCGTGAACATGCAGTATAAGAAGTCAAATTAAATTGGTGCTTATTGCCTGTTGTTCTTAGCGTTATTTTTAAGAAACATTATGAGAAAGATTATATAATATGTAGTGTAATAGTGATTGGAAAAACTGACGCAAATGTCACGGGAAGCCATCACACTTAACCTGTAGGAACCCAATGTCAAAAATATATATATTCAAGAAAATTTATACTTGATTCAACGCATGCGATGCATTGCAGCGCAGCGTAATAACGCTGAATTTGGTACTATTTAACAAAATATATTTTCAGAAAGAACAGAACTAATCAAATCAAAAGATCATATAATAAAATACATGCAATTTTGACCAACTAAGTAGTTGTTGAAAATTAGCAACGGATTTTATTAAAATAAACGAAATAAAATAGATTATTAGGTTGCACGTTTTTTTCATTTTGGTATTGGTTAAAATATTTATTAGTTTATTTTACTTGCATGTGTGTTGTTCGGGTACAAAATAATATCCAAAAAATAACTACAAGTTTTCGAAAATTTATATTCTCATATATAAATTTTCGATATTATTTTGTACCCTATCACAATGATGTCCTATTTAATCCAAAGGTTGACTGCTAGAGAATGCCTTGTGGCATTAAGTCCGCTTATGTAGGACTTTTGAATATGAAGTTTAAATAATAAAATAAGATATAAAAAAGATATCTGAATGTCAGTAGATCAGGAAGTTTTCATTCGGTTGCTCTTTTATCGGGCTTTATTTAAATAAACTGAAGCCAAGCAATACACATAATAAAAAAAAAACGTAAAGTAGGTAAAATATGCGTGAATTATAAAGTTCATTCAAAATACTTGATCAGAAGTAGTTAAGACTATGTTTGTTATTGTTTTATCATAGTCTCCTTATTTTATTTTACTAACACACAAAATCCATTAAAATTTAATTGTAAACATGTCAGTGTCCCAAATGCGACCCTGGTGATACATGAACATGACACGCCACCAAGACCCGCTGACCCGTTTCCCTTCAACCAGCTGCGACCAGTCAATTTACCTTTAAAAAAAACTCAAGCAAACCTCAGCCTGAAAGAAAGGCAGTCTGTTTACTCAACACACATACATAAAGTAACGGCCGCGTGCCCCCATTTCTTCTGCCACGCGAAAAGTCACTTTACCCTTTTCACACCTTTGCTTTTAAAGTGTATATTGCTGTGGACTTTGAAGTGGTGCTTTTGACGTTTGGGAAGGTGATTTTAGAGGAATGCTTAGGAATGGTTGAGACCTGAAGCGCGATGTTTACGGTATTCAAATTGCTGTCATGCGCGCGGTTAAGGGTCCGATCGCACTTACGTCGAGAAATATTATTTTTGTAAGAAAAAAAGTATTGCACTCAGATGCGTGTAAACGTACTTTTGTAACGTTTTTAGGGTTCCGTACCTCAAAAGGAAAAAACGGAACCCTTATAAGATCACTTTGTTGTCCGTCCGTCCGTCCGTCCGTCCGTCCGTCCGTCCGTCTGTCAAGACCGTTTTTCTCAGGAACGCGTGGAGGTATCAAACTGAAATTTCTATATGATACTTAGTTCTACTGTCCCTGGAAGCTGTAGAAAAATCAACCTTCTAAGTCAACCCAATCAAAAGATACAGCCACTTAGGCCGCAAATTTCCGCAAATTTTCGAAACTCGCACGGGAATCAAAACCTACAGGGTACTTCCCGTGAACTTAGAATCTTGAAATTTTGCACGAAGTCACGTCTTATAGTACATAGATATAGGAAAAATTACGAAAACCGTAAATTTTTAGTTTCGTCATATAAAAAAAAGTTATATACCCACAGGTTTGTACGGAACCCTCGGTGCGCGAGTCCAACTCGCACTTGACCGGTTTTTTTTGTATTACTAAATCATCAGATGTAGGTATGATCGGACTTTTATGGCAGCACCTGAATTGCGAGATATAATAAAAAAGGGTTACTTTCGTAAACCAGTAGCGAAGGATGTTTTGTTTGCGTTTTCTGAGTGTTATATCAGGTGCGTTTACGTTTTCAATAAATGAAAGAGCTTTTATGTCTGTTTTGGTTTGACCCTCATTTATATCTAGCAAACCTGTTATATTGCAAAAGTTTTCGTATGAAAAATAAAGCGCAAAACTGAAACTCTGAGACAAAATTAAACGAATTAGTTTTTTTTTTTATTTACGTTTGCATTATAGACCTTAATAACCATTTTTTACAAACTAGTATATGACTAGTAAACTTTATTACAGACCAGCGACCCGCCCCGACTTTGCACGGGTGCAATGTAGATACTAATGTTTTCTCTACTATAATATGCTTGTATTATACATATAAACCTTCCTCTTGAATCACTCTATCTATTAAAAAATAACGGCATCAAAATTCGTTGCGTAGTTTTAAAGGTCTAAGCTTACATAGGGACAGACAGCGGGAAGCGAATTTGTTTTATACTATGTAGTGATAGTGATGATGATGTTGATGATTACAATTAATAACCTACAGTCCTACTGCAATAATTTTTCATACAATTAAAATTTTGAGATTCTCAAGAGACTGATTTATTTTTAATACGCGGCGTGGGTCATCGTTACATTGGGCATAGTGCCTTACATCATGTTTTATATCCTACTAGCTGGTGGCCGCGACCTCCATCCGCGTGAAATTATTACAAAAATCTTACTTCCCTGAATCGGATTTTGTTAGAAATTTCAGAGGTTTCGATTTTTTCGCACGGAACCCAAATCCTTGTTTTTAAATAAACGTAGCTTAAGTTTCTCCTTATAACATCTATCATCATCATTATTTATCTTCCAGTAATATTCCTGAGAAAATCGGTCCAGCCATTTCGGATATTAGCCAGAACAAACATACAGAAAGATAAAAAATGTTTTTTTTTTTTTATATATAACTTTCATATGCATTCAGTGAAAAGCTATTATTTTAAAATTACAAACAAACACTTCAATTTTATTTATTTGTATGGGTGAGTCAAATGCCTTACCTTCTAATAAAAAAAAAACCATACTAAAGGTAAATCTGTTTCGAAAAGTGTCAAACACTTGCAAAGTCGCACATAATGCGCGATTGCATTTCAAATACTATCCGTTGAGCCCCGCGTACAAGTCCAATGAATAATTCAAGTCAGACTCCCGTATTCAAATACCTTATGTATGGATGCAAAGGAAATCGGATCGGTAAATACTCGAAAATTTGTTTTTACATGACATTTGCGCTTTGATCCCCGAGTAAAATAGGCTCGCAAGAGTAAAACAGAGAAGAATAGAAAATATTCTTAGATAGGGGGTCATAATCATAAAGAATTGACGAAAATATTTTGAGAATTCGCTCAAAACGAGGTGTTGAAAGTGTTAAATATTTGGTGCAAGAAAACCGTGAAAAATATAACGGAAGGAAAATTCTTCTTCGTAAGTATCCTTGGATTTTTCCAAACAAGCAGTTCTTTAATGGTCTTAGTTATATAGTTAAAAAATTATTTTACTGACTGTTAATTTTATAATCTGTAAACACGACTCATGGTCAGCAGTACCTAATACTGCAGTTGGAAATTGAAAGGGCGCTTCAGTGGAAAATAATTAAAATAAGCATTACCAACTAAACAAAAAGGTCGCATTTACAGTACGCCTCATTTTTCCCCATTTGCTTTTCAAAGACGCGGTTGTTCCACTTACGGTTACAGAGTAGTCTATAACAGCCTTACAATATATAAAGTTCAGTCAAGACTTCAATTAAACGAAGGTTACACGTTGAGCAGCTACTAATTCAGATGACCCTTAAACAAAACACGGTGAAAATACATGTACAGTCACGAGCAAAAAAATGTATACACTTAACAAAATTCAAAAGCGATTTTTTCCTACTGTGTTATAATAATATAATCATTTTTTTCAGGCCAGGTCCATATTTTGTTATTAACTATGTACATAAAGACTAATGTTAGTATTGACAACAAAATTAAATTACGACATGAAGCCGCACTCGCCTTTGCAGCATGGGGGACTCCCACCGATCAGTAAAAACACTCTGTATAGTGCTGTTACTGCCACGAACGCGAGCGAATAGGGAGGTGCATCTTTTCCTAAAGATAGCGGCAAAGCCAACTCAGCAAACATCCCTGACACACTGCAACGCCATGGCAGCCCCAACAGTACCTCGAGACAACAGTAATGATAAACGTTTTTCGTTTTCACGAGGATAGTATTTTGGAAGTAAAGTAGAAAACATTATTTCACGAGAAAATAGATTTTAAATTTTACTCAGTGTTGACATTTCATTGTTCGTGACTGTACACTCTGCCTTCGAAGACTTTTCCAAACATTTTAAGGCAATAAGTACTTCCGTCAGTTTTCAAATTAACTTATTCTCACATTAATATGGCCAGGCTCTACGGAAGTCCTGACTATAAATAATGATGTAGGTTGGGGTGCCGTTGCATGCATTTTATATTAGACGTTTTACGCAAGAGCCTTCTCTACTGAACTTAGGCTGGTGCCTCAGGTCCTCACGTTCTATTGAACGACCGTGCGATGAATATGTAACGAAATTGCAACGAACCTATAGCATCATCGTCATCTTCGTGCCCTTGTCCTATGTTATTTGGGGTCGGTGCAACACTTTTTTCGTCCATTCTCCTGTGTCAACCGTCACGCTATCTTAGCATGTTGGGTTAATTTTTGGCGACACTCAAAATTAGTATCACCCATAGGTTTTTTTTTCAATTTTAAAATCGTTCGCATCTACGCGCACATGTGCTAGTGCCTCTGAACTGAAACACTTTCGCGGGAATTCTGCACGGAAACTTGTAAGATATTTCGTAGACTACTGTATTATGTAGATTGTACTTGAGCTCGATTGTAAGCGTGAGCGTTTCATTATATTCTTTTGGCTGAATAAAAGGGTGTTGTTCGCGCTGAAATTGTGTGTTGATGACTAAATTTTCAAAGCTTAAGTGTTGCATAGTTCTTTTGTTAAGCGCTTTATCAGGAGGGTGCTGCTAAAAAGCATGTGTGAAATAATTCTCGACGTTAGAAGCATTAGATATAGGTATCAGATTATTGTACATACGACTTTATGCTTCTCATGTCCAGTAGTTTAGACAATGGCAGCGTAATAAAACTTTAGAACCTATAATAGTACCGGCTGTAATAAAGTTAAAAAAGTAAAGTTATAAAAGTGATTTTTCAAGAAACCCACAAAAAATTTGTGTATGAAATCACGCCTGTCGTTCTTTGACAGTAGTATGAAATAACCGTCTTTTTTTGCTTCGCCGCAGTCGGGTTATGAAAATATATATAATTATATATATGGAGATTAATTTGGTAACAAAAACTATCAACTAAGTACTTATGGTACGGTTACTATGGTGGATTACTTTCTTCAATTGCACATTTTCTTTTTTTTTCAAAAACTTCGACATTACATCGCCGAAGTTTGAATGTCGCCTCATTACTTAAAAGTACACGCTTTTAGGACAATCCATTCCTACAGTTCGATGTGTAATAATAAATTACGCCTGGCTAGGTTCTGTATGTAATACGGTTAAAATGCTATGATTTATGGTTGGCACAGCGCCATTTGTGCACCGAACCCTCAGAAAATGTTAGTCATAAATAAATCACATTAAACTGCATAGTTTTAACTTTGCAGTTAATTATTTATTAATCCAAAACCTTGTTGGTGGTTGACCGGTCTTAACCGATGCGACTTACGACACGACATGCGTCACGTGACACACGCGCGTCATTTGTTTCTTTCGATTGAGTCCGTAGCGGTAACTCGTCAATGTGTAGAGAAACATTGACAGCATTTGGCGGCGCGGTTGGCGCATTGGCTGAGCAACTGGCTGCTGCGCTGCGTGTCGCAAGTTCGATCCCCGCACGGAACAAACATATTTTTCTTTCGTTTCGTTTCTCAGTCACTGCCGCTACCCGCTTGTCGCTTCAGCGTATAGCTCCTGGCCAAACATCCGGGTTTATGGTACGTATCATCCACTTTGCCAAATACAAAATCCATTCAAAAAGCGCGGTTTAATACAAAGTTTAAGTACCACGCTTTAAATTGATCTTAATCTTAGATTATCCACTTTCAGTAGTTTTACCTTAATCCAATATTGTTTTAAGGTTTTTAATTCCCATGGTATTTTAAGCATTTGTGCTTATAAAACATTATTTGAGTAATCCTAAGTAACCACATTAGGGGACCGAAACCTAGGGATAAAGTTTTATTGACAGAACGTGGTTTCCTTTCGCACGTTGCGTAAACTTATAAACCTAAATTATACACCAATTAGTCTGTTTTCCCAATAGAATAAAATAAAACCAATTGGACTGTCTCTAACACTATTAAAGACAAATCTGTGATTTAAAACATATTTTGCGGCATGCTGTTTTTTATAACTCTGGTCATAGTGGGAATTTTGTTTTTTCCAATACAATAAAACTTCGGATTAAAAAAAAAACAGTCTGAAAAGGCCTAAAATACCATCATTTCAATTAAACGGGCATAAATCAATAAAAATAATAAGCAATTTATAAAGTAAACCTACTTTTCTTATAATCTACTAATTGGCACAGTGGGAACGTTGTCGTCGTGATACGATTGTGCAACGTCGCTGGGCAGACTACTAAGTGCTACAAATCCCCCGTCCAATGTCCACCCCCGACTCAGTCAACCGTCGACCCTTACGACACACAGTCGCGGACAAATATATTAAATGAAAATCTAATAAAATATGACTTCGCGATGGCGACGATTTCATTAATTCTCGTCGTGCTCGCAAATCGAGTCAATCCGCAAACAAGCTTAACCACGTTGAACACAGTAAGTGACGTAAACAGTTCATCAGAAGGACGACAAGTTGCTGCCATTTTTCCGACGCAAATCCAGCAAATTCAAACGACTCCGGAAACGACGCTCGCGGCCTCCGCCGGAAACAATCTAAATGACGTTGGCGGCACCGCAGCAACCTCCTTCGATGTACCAGAACAGGATTTCCAAGCAATCTCCACAATTTACTCGATAAAACACAAGAAAACCAATAATCATGAAAAAGCGCGCGAAGGAAATGCCAAATCACTTCTAGATGAAAGTGGCGCAGGAAATAACGAAAAATACAAGTTGCAGACATCTGAAGAAAATCTAGGCAATGTCAAAGCTGAGCCTCTTCTTTGGGACAACTGTTTAGAAGCTAATTTTAAGGACAGTCCTCAGAATATGGTGAAAACTCAAGACATTGAAAATGATAATCATGATTACAGATATCAAGGTAGCAAGGAAATTGGTAGTTTATGGAAGAAAAGAGATGCAGGAAATTTAAATCTTAATTCAACTGCAGGAAAAGCTTGGTTGGAGAAGTACAATAATCTGTTAAATGCTAAAACAGAGGAAAGACGTCAACAGACGCCAGAACTAACACCAGTCAAGAAGGTAACCACTACAGAAGCTACTATAGCACCAACTTATGTAGCTACTACTGCAGAACCAACTGTAAAAACAACGATACAAGTGATACCAATAACAAGAGAAGTTTTCAAGGAACCCAAAAATGTTTTTAACACTACACAAACAGCAGTTACCGAAGATGATATTATAGCAAGTTACACAGAGGATTGGTTTGAGGAAAAGGACAGAAGCAAAATCAGATTTGGTAATTTACCACAAAAAGAAACATATTTAATACCCGCGCTGAAATTGGAACAGGGATTTCACCCTTTCGGGTTTATGTCGGAGTTTTTTTATCTGATATACCCGTTTGATTTTCCAGTGGGTAAGCAATGGCTTTAATAAAATTTGTAGTATCGTGATTGCCTATATTATACTAGGATTTGTAAACAATATTCTAAAAATATACTTTGATATTAGATATAGGCTAAAGTTTGAAGGACCAAATACCATTTATAAATACACGAATTGTGAATATTTTCGTATCTTCAACATGAATCTACACTGCAGGACATATTTGTATCTTGATTTATATAATCTAATTACCCTAACTAATAACCCGAATTTCACCTATTAACCTAATTAAGTACAGCTAGTATTTTATATTTCAAGCAAAACAGTCCCTTTGATAGATAAAATAGAATAACCAACCGGTGTGACCTCGTACCTGTCCGTACAATATCAAAAGGCTTCACTACGGGCTCTTACAACGAGGTCGCGGCGATGATCTCGTTACCTCACCCGCTAATAAAGTATCTACAAGTATGGACTGGATTCTTTAGTTTTTTGTTTGGGTACTTTTGTTATTGAAAAGAGGGTGCTTATTTTGTGTTATAATATGAAGAGTATTTTTTATTTTTAAATTGTAGATCTCTTTTAAAAGTTTTATATTTCGTATTTTCAGGTCTGATCAAGGATATAGTGTGGGGAGAATTCACATTCCCTTACTCTTTCCTACAGGTATGTGCATGCATATTTTATTGGAAATTACACTGAAGTAGTTTAAGCGACATCGAATCGCAAACTGTTACCATGAATTTACGCTGGTGAGTCTATCATGTTCTGGTAACAGATTATGAGTTCATGTCCCATAGACCCTGTGAATAAAGAAAATTACTTCAAATTATTATCAATAATATTTATTAACTTTATATGGCTATCTTAATAACTAACATTTCACAATTTTCTAATTTAAATAACTTAGGTTAATTTGTACAAAAACATCATTCCACAAACAATTCGTTCTTAGGGATAGCTCGGAAGAACCGTTTTATAATAGAACCGACTATATCAACTAGTTTATCAACTAGGGGTTTGCCGAATTCCTCAGAGACTTGTTTCGAATTCTGGTTCAAAAACTGCAAAACAGTTTCACCTGAAAATAATGGAAAAAAAACATTAAAGAACAAGTCAACTTATCTTGCGCTTATTTACCTCGTTTTAAAAATTTTAAACTGGTATAACTTGTTCAACTAACGAATGTGATCTATGTATAATATCAATAAAAATGTATAAAATCAGAAAAAAACGAAGTCATCGACAAGGACTTCTTTTCATAGAATGTTGTGTCAACTTAGGATATAAATAAATAAAAGCATGACGTTGACCAAATAACATGATGTCATGCCATGACATTATTAAAATAAAATTTAAATCAGATCTTAAAACGTATTATTCTAGACTAACATATTATTATTATCTGTGCCAAAAACAAAAAAAAACATTTGACCTAAACACACACAGTATAAAATTATCCTATAGCATTAATGTTACATTGTCCTTAGTTTATCAATACGAATTTTATTTCGTATCGAAAGTTTAAGTTCACCTTCACCTTACGTCTGACATAAACATCAAATACCACTTAACACAGAAAAAAAATTAAACAAGAAAAAATAATTTCATCGAGGTTATAAAACAAAAACGATTAACGAACCACACCTAAAAAATACTTAGTGATAAATTTAAAGATGGTGTGGCATAAAGATTAATAACAATAATAAAACAACTAACAGATAAACTTGGTAAAATATAACAATGTTTGAAAACTTTTAAGTTTCTTGTAAAACCTACTAAAATTTCCTTCTTGAAACTATTTGCATACTTACTCAATTCAGGATTTCCCTGGAACAAATTCGTCAGAGCAAATGTGACTTTATCTCCATAGTTCTGGGTGATTTGAATTGTTTTCACTTCATGATATACCACTCCATCCCGAACCTTATCTTCGAACGTAATTTTGGCTTCTAACGCAGCATTGTCTGGAATACAGAAGATAATTTGTTGGAAAATTAATTTTTCACACAAACATTAACGAAACTATTACTGATTTGATTTGAAAATTTCCCTTTTCAATAACACATAATGGCTGAAAGAACACCCTACGACGGTGTCGTTAACTGTAACGGAAGGCTGAAAAAAAAATGTGTGCATATAGGACTTTTTCGTGAAACTGCAGCAGTAACTTTGTTTTTCATTAACAAACTATGAAAAACTAATTTAGATTTGTTGTCGAGTGTAAAGTGACCTATGAGTGGGATTTAAAATAAAGTTAGTTATTGTTTGGTTCTACGTAACCCTTTATGTGCAGTCCAACTCGCACTTGGCTGGTGTTTACATACAAGTTTTAAATGGCTTATTTAACTTTACTTTAAATAATCCATGAACCTTGCACTATTCAATGCATCCATCAGCATAATATTTTGAGCGCCTTAAATTGACCGTTACGGTAAACCGTGATTTTTCATACCAAAAAAAATGTCGTTTCCCAACCATAATTTTTGCACAGTGTTACTTAGTTTTATGTACAGAACTCTTGGCTTCGTGAAGGGTCCGTCTACACCCTGTATATAGCTGTTCGGAGATTTTACCTACAGGGAAAACCACCATAAACACAGTACATGTTTCCAATCTAAGCTTTATTTATTTCTACAAATTTAATTCTAAAAATATCATCAACACTATTTCAAAAGGATATTGTACTCACGTATCTTGATTTTGGCTTTTCCATCGCCGTTTATTGACACAATCAATATCCTTCCGTTGGCTTTGTAGAATCCCTTGATAGTAAGATCACAATGCATTTTTAAATTGGCTTCATTATTTTTGTATCTGAAATCAATTTTGTTATCATTGAGATACATTTTTGTCAGCAACCATTCAGCCGCTTCTACATGTTTTGAAATAACTCTTGTATATTTTGAAATGCATTTGTGCAACCCATGTGTAATGGTAAGAGTTAATAAAATAATACAATAAATACAAATAATGCAACAAAATAATACAAATGTTATTTCAAAACATGTAAACAGTAAATAATAAGTGATATTTTTAAATGAAAATGCATTTAAAATTATTACTTATTATCCTTTGTATTTCCTTTGAACAACCCATGTGGACGAAGAGAATCGCAATATTTTATGCAATTAAATATTATTTACAAACACGTTAACATGATTATGCAAAACTGTTATCTGAAGTTTTATCAATGTTCATTTTCGCTTATATTCCACGTTCACTTTTGATTCATTTTTTGTTCAGACGTTTCAGTTTGAATACAAGACGCCGTATATAGAAAAAAAATAAAGCGTGATTTTCACTATAGAACGATACTTATGAAAAAATCGGTTTCACTTACGACACTGAATCTATAGTACACTTCTTAAGTCCAGTAAAGGTTCCATTACGAAAGTCCACTGTTAACCCTCCTGGGAGAGCCACTTGAACATGATCTTGTTTCAGGGGGTCAATAGAATCAATCCCTAGTTCTGGGATTCCCTTTACGAAGAATGGCACTGTTTCTTGTACAACTTTCTTCAAACAATCTGGCTTTAAACCAGGACAGGTTTTGATATATGAAGCTGAAAATAAAAGAAAAGTTTGCTAGTTGGTCGATGATAAAAATATTACTTACTGTTCTTTTAAACCTAAATGCTGTCTGCATTTTTTTATATTTCATTATGTATAAGAAAAGCGCAAAAAAATAATATCATCACAAACGAAACTAAGAACGCATGGAACACTTTCGTTATCTCTATTTCTTAATATTCTTTATTTTTTTGAAGTCTATTACACCGTTAAAAATTTAGAATGTACTATGATTATGAATCTGCTACCATACAAAAACCTGTGAGCAAGTAACACCTAAATCTAAATCGAACATAATGTTACCTCAAAAAGATTGAGCGTTATTTAAATGTATAATTTAAATAATGCATATTGAAATAAATAGTTTGAAATTTAATTTTTAAAAACAAATAGCCATTTATAATGCAAGGATAATTTAATCTTTGTTCAAATACAAGATGAAACTTTTAGATAAATTTATAAAAAATTATAATAAATACTCACGCGCCACTTTAGCGGAGCTCCCATTTAAAACAACTAATAATAAAGTGAAAGAATACAAAATATTTAATTTAAACATTGTGACCTAAAAGTCGTTTACCACTCTTGATGCCCAAACCAATACTGATGTATAATCGTAAGGTCCTCTAGAATTTTAAGTCTACTTATAATTCAATTGTAAATAAATAAGTATCGCAGAAAAAGACGATGGCTCCTACAACCGGTTCATAATTTTAAAACGATTAATGACAACTAGTTGACCAGAGTAGACCTTACTATGACCAGCGATTAAACAGAAAAGGAATACTAGCTGTTGACGTACTTGCAGATTTATTTTTGGTCGTAAATTCACAGATTAATAAAAAAAGATTGAAAAGTAATAAAATAGTAACCTTCACAATGAATCTCGGACGAGAAGATCAAGGGTTTAAAGTCCTCAAGAGTATTTTTTAGTCATTAACATTTAACTCAAATGACACAAGTAATGTTCTTCAACTGTTACTAACTTTTTCTAACTAAGGAGAAAACCATATAACTACCTACCCTCTGACTAGTGAACTAGTGCTAAAGTTACACTAACGCAAACTTCCTTTTACTCAGTAAAAGAATTGTATATGTAATAGATATTATTATACTTTTTTTTGTTTTTGTATTTTGCACTTTTAAGTTTTATTTTAGTTGTTTCGTTTTTCTAGAAGGTCAGCTAGGATTTAGGTGTATGTGAGTATTAATTAAAAATTAAGATATTAAATTTTAGTGTTTTCGAGTGTAACCAATGTAAACATTCGTATGCCGCATCTAGCTGCGGATATGTCCTGAACATGCTATTTTATTTAAGAACTTTTTGCCTACCGTATCGTATGAATTAATGTCTTTATCTAAATTAAGTAACATGTTTTCAATAAATAAATCCCATCCCGTTATCGATCCGGAATAAACGAATTTAAGATTTAGAAGAGTTTCCAACAAAGCTTTATAACATGGATAAAGCAATCTCTAAAATTTTAAATCCAAACCTTAAAAATATTCCCACATACCAAGCTAACATAAGTCAGTTATGTCCACAAAAAGACATTGAAATTTTAAAAGGATAGCTTCTTGATATCCGATCGTGGTTTTCGATGTCAAGAACGAAGAAGGCGATAATGCGTCTCCATATCGCCACAATCTTTCAATGTGTTTGCTTTCCGCATTTATTTCTGTAAAATATCTTGATGTTCACATCTTAATCAGTATGATTCATCATACTGATTAAGTTTTCCAGGTATGATATTACCATCAATATTTTCAAAGACATTGCACTATTTCGTTCAATACAGCCGCTGCATTATTACTGAGTCCTTTAACAGGCGATAAGGAAAAATTGACATTTTTGGCCAAAGGACGGAGGTATCATAATGCCCTCTGTCTTGAAAATGACTGTTTGACATTAGAATGACAATTCAATGTCAAGCCTTTTGGTCACTCTTCTTTTTGGCAGCGATGCGGATCTTTCTGATGCCTTATTATTCCGGTCACTTCATAAATTAATGTCATTCAAAGTTCTTCCAGGGCGTATCCTTCTCTATTTTTTGTTTTTCTTCCTGTTTGTCTTGTTGTTGATGTGGAGCTGCGTTTAAGCTGCGTTGAGCGTTTAATTATTTATTGAAACGAATGGATTACTGTTATTCATTCGTTTTATTGTTTTTGCCAGAGACCATTTTTTGGTTTTTGCCACGCACGGCAAAAAGTGAAACATGCATCGAGTCAGATGGATCACCCCGTTACCACGTATCGAAGACAATCTTAATTGAGTCAGCCCAGAATTTGGTTCTGAAATTCGCGCCTTCAGTAACGGGAGTCAGTTCTTAGAACGTGTAATCGAGGTTAAAGAAAACAAGAAGCTCAACTTACCTTACTATCTAAAGAAAGCCTTCTCTCTTTATCTTAATAATTCTTGTTTACCTATCTCAATTTCAAGTTTGACCTGGGTGTGATAAGTTCACTTTTCACTATCGATTTTTTTAATCTTTACACACTCAGTCCGGCCATTGACAGAAACCTTTTAAGTTGGAACCAAGTTCAGATTTCTTTCTCTACAAGTTTTCAACACGCGTGTTCACTGTCGGAAGACTTATAAAATGCTTCACGAAATAAAATCGAGGTGTTGTTGAATTGTTTAAAGTTTGGTTTTCAAACATTTCCCTATGTTGTTTGAAAGAAGATCTTGTTTTGCTTGCCGAATATACGGTGAATACAATTGTATGAACTGAGTTATGATTACTTGGTACACAGTTTTAATAATTGTTGGTAACGCTTCGTAGACAGAAGAATTACTGATATAATATGGCGCTCATAATACCCGACAATGGCGTTGCGTTTTCAGTTAGATCGTGGTAAGCGGTGTTGATCTAGTGGTAATGAACCTGACTTACATGTACCTACGTCGTAGATTCGAACGCAGGAAGGGATAGTAGTGTAATTTGTCTTATCAACATTAGTCTCAAAATGATGAACGATTTCGAAGACATCCATCGACCCGTAACTTTGCACGCTAGAAATTTCTGCTGTATCGTTTAAACTCACATACACAAACAACCAGACTCATAACAACTACCTGTATGCCATACAAATAGCACAGCAGCCAATCAATGCCGTCAATTTATGGCGCTCTACCACTTACATAGATCACTTCCCACTTTTCCCACTTTGTTGTTCTTTTTATATAATTTATACCGATTATACTTTGCATATTATGCTACACCATGCTCATAAAGGTACCATAAAATCGGATCACTTATCTTTGAAAATTCTAACAGACAAAGCTCAACGCTGTCTTTTTATCGAAACTAGCAAAATAAATATGAATAAAATATAAGTTTTTCTGAAAGAATTCAGGATATAATGTCAGGACCATTAAGCGATGATTCCTCTGAGATTCTCTCTTCTCGTTAACACAAGAGCACATTTTTCTTTCGGACAAGACACATCCCTCATTCCTAATTACGCGAGCTCTTAACGAAGATTATATCTTTTTTTTTCTTTTTACTTAGCGATATTATTTTGTAGGAAAGTGGTAAGCATAATTCCTGAGATATACAAAATTTGGTAATTTCGGAGTTCTTAAATTGACGTACATTTATTGATTACGAAGCTTGGCTTGGCTTTTTATTAATTACATTAAAAATTTATTAAAAATCTTCCTAGAAGGAGAAATATATTTTTGAGCTCACCATTTCCGTCTAGAATTTTCTGAGATTCATTAAAACATACGTACAGATAATTATCATGACCCTCCAAAATTGAGATCTGTCGATCGTTGTGAGTCAACTTCTACAAATCCTTGCCGAATAGACATAAGGAAGTAGGTGAGATATCCATTCTTAACCTTGAAAACATGAGCAAATATTTTTTTTCAAACTTCGATATTTCTATAAAGTTAACATCACATCTACTAGGTACATATCCCTTTTTCTGTACCTGTCTTTCTTCCGCACCCACAAACATCAAGTAAACTGGATACTTATATTGAACAGCTAATAAATAACAACACAAAGTTCAAATCAAAACGACAATTCTTGAGAAAAATAATAAACTTGGCAATATGTATATTCTATATCAATATTTTCTCCACACGGCAGGTTCACATGTTGATTTTAATTGACCTTTTAAATAACATCACAAAAATAGATTTTAATTTATTTTAACTGGTAAACGAAACACAATAATTTGTGAGTCTAGTTTTAAATAACCTCGATTCAAAGGAGACTGGCAAAAATGCGTATAATAATAATATGTGAACTAGTCTATTTGCACATATTTTTTTAACTTTCATTTTGTTTAATAGTAAAAATCTGGTTCATCATTTAAATAGAAATAAATTATATTTATAAAATGCAATGATATCACTTTGTCCCCAACCGCAGTATGTCAACACTGTAGGTACTCACTTACTCATCATCATCTGCCTAGCCTTTCTAGGCTTCCAGTGTAACCGAAAGCAGCTGTTAAATATATATCTTTTTTATTTATTTAATAATTATTTAAAATTTCTTACTATTATTTTTTTTTTTATTTTTACGCGCTTTGGACGTGGAGTGGCGGACACCAGCCCGTGATACAATACAATACAATTAATAATTTTATTTATAATATTACGAGTATAATGAATACTTTAATTTTTAAATTTTATATAAAATTTACATGTATTTTACATGGATCGATAGCCTATTTGACCTCAACAACTTAGTTGTTAGTACGGGTTAATACGATACCCCTTGATAAGTCTATAACGATTGTCAAAGATCTACAAATGACAGCCGGAACCATCAAATGAACGTATGCGTAACGAGTACTGTATTTACTCAGTACTTGTAATCAAGACACGAGGAAGCCATTTTGTGTCAACACTCAAATCATCAAGATTAAAGTAAGCACTTCTGACAGATATACTTACTCGTATGTGCGTCACCAAAGTTTTTGCTTAGCAGAAACTGATATATTGATCAATATTTGTTTTTATTTTGATTTAATAATTATATTTAGAACAGTTTTTTTTTGACATAGGATTAGTTAAATCATAATGATGTTTATGATTTATATGGTCATGATTTTTTTCCATTGCGGAACTAAAGGCATACATAATAGGAATACATAATAGTACAAGTACTAAAAAGGCAAGTTTAGCGAGTTTGTTCAGACGGAAAAGATTGGCGGTACGAGGCCAATAAATTTAATTAGCTGTTTCTTTGCAGTAATATGTAGATATATACTAGCCCATTAGAAAAGAATATTAGGAAACAGTTTTTGTATAATCGACGAAAAGTTTGCTTGTATAGAAAATTTTCGTCGTTCGTTTCAGAATGATGTTCTTAATACGTGATAAGCAAACACCAGTACAGGGCGTCAAAAGATCCATTACATGGCCTCTAAACATTCTGTACATCGTGTACATTGAGCAAAACTTATTGCTGGAAAACCGCTTCTTCCATGTGAAAAATCGCTGTTTACGGAGTTGCGCTGTTTAGTTTGCGGGGTAAATTTTTTTTTTAAACAAAATTATATTTTTTTTCCAGTCAATAAAGGTGGAGTCAACGTTTCTCGCCTTTATCATCGCGTTTGCCTGCATTGCTCTCGTGATACCTGCGTACCTCCTCATCCTGGGAATACTATCCCTATTTTCAAGGTCCAGATACGAAGATGAACTGGAAACTGGAGCTTTATTTCCCGAAGCAGAGAACTCAAATTGCAATGACAGAGCTCTGGTGGTTGTGACCTTATTCGTCGTGCTCGTCTGTTGGTTAGTACGATATTAATCTTATATTTTCTCAAGGAACTCTCAAAGGCTTTACTTTTCCTTAATACTACAAGATGTCTGAATGAAAGTTGAGCAGATTTTCATCTAATAATTTGTAACGTAAGAAATAAGTCCATGTGGGTACTTGGTATTTAAAACATCGCTTTTTTAACCGACATCAAAAAAAGGAGGAGGTTCTCAATTCGGTTGTATGTTTTTTTTTTTTGTGTTTGTTACCTCATATCTCCGTCATTAATGAACCGATTTGAAAAATTCTTCTTTTATCTGAATAGATTTACTTTCCGATTGGTCCCATAGAAATTTCATCAAAATCGGTTCAGCAGTTTGGTTTTGAAATCAAAATAACTGGAAAAAATGTCATCCAAGTAAAAGAAATTGCGAAATTGATACTTGACAAGGATTTGTGTGTACTTTACTTTCGGAAGTCGGTGGCAAAAAAGTCAATGAAACAAACAATAGTCACCGACTTCCGAAAGTAAAGTTATTTTCCACTTTTTTAATGCTTTTTTTTGGAAGTCGGTTTTTTTTTGCAAAAAAGTTTTTTGTAAAAATGTACCCATTACAAAAGTTCAAACACTTTATTATCATCATAAAACTTAAATAAGTAGGTATGCCGTATGTGTTTTATTTTTAACGATCGGTTACAATCCTTACAAGTGCTAAGTCAAGGGCGCGTCCTGTTCTTTCTTTTATTTCGTACCCAAATTATTAAAAATTCTTGTTTTATGTCTGATCTATTTTTCTTAAAAAAATAAAGACCTGGCTTAGTTAGGTCATCATCTTGTCAAAAAACATCCCATGGTTGTTATGTATGAATAAGGCCTTTTGTTTTATAACTATACTAAACGCAGGTATACATTTTTCAATTTTCATAACTAGTCACGAGCTCATCTCACTACCGAAATTCGAAGAATTCCCAGACAAACTATGAAAACGCAAGTTCGTCTACAATCACAAACATTATATAATGTGTAAACGAAACACTAAACAAAGTAAACACATTATCGCCTACAAAATTATTCTTAAAAGCCGTCTTAAAATAAATTAAGAACTAATTTATTCGATCTCCATGTTTACACACGTCGTCGGTACCGCGAGTGCTACCTAATTAATTTTAAAACATACTTCGGAGGAAATGTTCACAAGAAACTTCCGACCTCTTCCAATGTGTAGGAAAGTTCTAGAAAGTTAAATTAAACGCCGACAGTGTAAAGTGTTGGAAATCTGCCTTCAATGCCTTAGTTTCCTTCCTACAATCAGAACACGGGAAAATCTTTTTGAAACATGCTGTAGACTGGGTGATTGAATTAAGTCTGGGAACATTTGGTGTAGATCGATGGATCATCAACCTGATATATTCTTTGATGGCAATTTCAATTGTGTCGGCCTAAAACTGAGCCACTATTGTGGCGCATTCAGTAGCGTCCATCAGTTCCGGTAATGCACAAACAACACTACTCGCAGGACACCATTGTTTGTGAAACAGCATCACATTTACACTCCAGGGCAGGGTCATCAATGAATCTCCACCTGAGTAAGTTTTCCTTCCTAAGTTCCTTGGTTAAGTATACTCATTCAACGGTGAAAGTGAGTTAAATATCAGGTTGATAGAAATGATTAGTCAGGCTAAACAAACGGTGTGTTAATCTTCTCCTCACGCTCAAGTTCCTTCTATATTACCTTGTTAAATCTGTGCGGTATATTTTTCTCTCTCTGTTTCCCACGCATAGGTACCAAGATAAATTCATTCTTTTCTTTCTTTTAGTCATTATCAACTGCCTTCAATACCTTTTGGTTTCTTTCTCATCATCATAACTTTCACAAGCCAAGCCCAGCCTTTACCCTACTATGTTGGGGTCGGCTTCCAGTGTAACCGGGTGCAGCTGAATACCGGTATTTTACATGGAGCGACTGCCTATCTGACCTCCATAACCCAGTTAGTACTGTTTAATACGATACCCGCTACATGCAATCTTCTTTTATCCGTCTTCTTAACAGAACAGCAGATTTTTAACTGAACCAAACACACAACAAAAGTAATTACGTAAAGCGGGAAATGATGGTAGCTTGATTGATCTTCGCTCATTATTTGTTGTCGCCGCCTCAAAACTTAATTACTTACTTTAACTTTGGAACTTAGCTAGACTAAAGGGTTTTTTATTTTTCGCTTTTCAGTTCCGGTTTAGGTCGGTTCAATTTTTTGTTAAAAAGTTGTTGTTTTTTTGTTGCTTAAATCCCCTTCGTTATATTTAATTTTTGGTGGCTATTGAAATTCCAAATTCCACGGTTTTGTTAAAAACTTATTATTTATGGTGATTTTCTTGTTCAATGACGTGCGTAATCCCATTCCCATTAAACTGGTTTTTTGATAATTTCATTCAACAATTACTAACAAAAAACCTTGTCAAGTATCAATTTCGCAATTTCATTTACTTGGATGACATATTTTTTCCAGCTATTTTGATTTAAAACTAAACTGCTGAACCGATATTGATGAAATTTCTATGGGACCAATCGGGAAGATTTGAAAAATTCTTCTTTTATCATAAATGACAAACACAAAAAAAAAATAGAACCGAATTGAGAACCTCCTCCTTTTTTGAAGTCGGTTAAAAATCAAAATGATCAAACTAAAATTAAGTATGATTTACGATTGGAATGGTGTAAATAAATAAATAACCTCAACAGACAATCTACAATCACGATCTGAAATAATTTTTCAAGAGTTTGTTTGTTTGGTTGGTTGAACGCGCTAATCTCAGGAACTACTGGTTCGAATTGAGAAATTCTTTATTTTATTTCTTCTCTAGACTAGCAACCCGTCCCTCATGCCCCGCATATAGTTTATGTAGTTCAAAATATCTATTTTGAACCACACAAACAGTCACATGAAAACGGTCGACTTTTTATAGATATTGTAGTACAATCATCATAAAGACTCGTAAAAAAAACGTTTTTGCAAAAAAAAATAATCGACTTCCAAAAAACACAACAAAACGTGGAAAATAACTTTATTTTCGGAAGTCGGTGACTATTGTTTGTTTCATTGACTTTTTTGGCACCGACTTCCGAAAGTAAAGTTATTTTCCTCCTCCTTTTTTTGAAGTCGGTTAAAAAGTATTGCAATTAGCACAGTCATGTACTTTTATAGTTAAAATAACTCGGTTATTAAAATTTAATAGGAACAAGTGCCGCCATAGCACCAATTCCTTTACCTTTCTTTGCTCGTCAACGCTCATTAAAACGGAACTTCACCTAACGAGGAAATAGAACAAAAAGTTACTGATTCCAGGTCCTTTATTGCTTTCGGTTCATTCTCTTTTGAATAGAAAAACGGATTGAGAAATTAAGGGTACTGTTGTGTTTTTCAACAGTTATAAAAACTGATTTTTCGGAGGGCTATGGCAGCTTAAAACTGAATTCCTATTAGTAGCTACTTACCTTTAAGATTTGGTTATAAAAAAAAAACACTTTCACACAGAGAAGTTTACGTCCTAACTAGGGTCACTCTCCGTCTGGAATTGTCCGGACATGTCCGGCATTGCCCCCTCCGTTCAGACTTTGTCCGATCTTCTCAATTTACTCGACTATTCGAGGTAAGAATAGAAGAGGATTCTTTATTAACATATAAAATGAGAACTTAAAAAGTTATGCGTGGTCATATATGAAAAAAATATATACATGTCGAATTCCCTCCTTTGAACCTCCTCCTTTAAAAAGGCTGAAAAGTAATATGTCCAATGTAGGTGTTTTCCGTTTTTGTCAGGACATTTTCGAATTTTCTAAATGGTAACCCCTGCCCCAGCACCTGGGATATTTAAGGGTGATCCCTACCTTTGATCTTGCAAGTATCTTTAAATGTTGCAAAAGGAAATTCATTAATCGATTTCCTTATCATTCCAGCGTCTTGATATCAGGCATGGCAGTAAGCAACGAGCAGGCGCGCGCAGCCGCGTCTGAAGGACGTAACGTCGTCAGCTGCGCGTGCTCAGACATCGCGTCCTGGCTGTCGGCTGCTGCTCGGGAGTTACACCACAGTCTCGTGCCACCTGTGGATTTGGTGCTGCATGCTTATAAACAGGATTTGAAGAGTGGGTTTGCGAAATAGATCTTCTTTTATTGTGTCCTATATTTTATTCATATATTATGCACGACATCAGACAAAATGCTAACTATTATGGAACAATTCTTTGAAAATGTTAAGTTACAGCTTGTATTTCTAGCTAGGGTTTCAGAACCAGAGGATACAATTGATTTGTATGAGCTAGCCGCAAACATTTCGCTCGAAGCCGAACTTGTGGCTCACAAGTTGTGGTTGTTTAGATCCTGCAGGCTTATGAACTGAAAGTGGACGTGCAGTTCCCGATGCTTTTCTTTTTGTAGGTATAGCCTATACCACAAGGCTGAAATTAATTAATCTGAACTGTTTGTCTGTGCATATTTTTCGGAAAAGGCATTTTTTTGATAGTGTTGTTTCGTATTAAAGCCACATTATTGCTTTGCAAAACTAGTAGAAACGAAGACCACGGCAACAACAGAATCAAAACGACAACAAATGACAGACTGTTGCTGTTAAACACCATTCATCACCATCTTCCTAGCCTTTTCCCAACTATATTGGGGTCGGCTTCCAGTCTAACCGGATGCAGCTGAATACCAGTAATATACATGGAGCGACTGCTGTGAAAGTGAACAATTCATATAACATTCTCCAATATGTTCAGGGTAACAGTTAGGTACAGCTAAATCACATTCTTGCACGTAGTAAACTTTAAGATTAAAAATGTAGGATATAAAATTAAAACACATAGGTAAAACACCATATAAAGAGCGCTACTATAACTGGGGAACCTCGTTTAAACATTTTATCCACGTTAATTAAGTTTTTCACGTGGAAATCCACTGTGCATATACGGCAGGCTTTCGTGTTCTTTTTTTATTACTAATATAACGTTATGTAGATAACATAGGACTAACGACCTATCCATTATGAAGCGCTACGGGTATTTTTGAACGCGAAAAACAGACAGACAGTTTTCAGTTAGTTTGTTTTTGTATGAGGTGGGTTTAAAGTAAATTCAGTGGGTTTTTAAGGTAAATTATAGAAGATTTCACGTATGTAGAAATTTTACAGTTTTGGATCATGTTAATGCTAAGCTCTGCAATAATTGTCGTATATTATTAGATGAGAATTTACATAAATAGACGGCCACTATTTGTAAATAATAATAAAAAAAAACAATCTTTTATTAAAATGAAAAGAAGAAAATTAGGTTTATCTATCAGCGTTAAACGCGTATACAAAGTGTCGTGTCCTAGCTATTAACCATTGAGGAGATCTCTCGTGATGAGGCGACCCTGTCTGCGGATCAAGTCATGTCTATCATAAAAAAATATTGTCACCAAAACCAAAGATGTGTGTAAAATGTCAGCTCAATCGGATACCAATAAGTTGTCGAACAATGGTTTGAAAATTTTGAAGCGTACAACTTACTTACATATCTACGAACAATGCAAGTTATATAAAAGCTTGTAAAAATAACAAGAGAATCATCATAATTAGATGGAAAGTTATTTAATATACAGAGTTACGTGTCTATACGACCTACTTATCTTTATTTGAATATTTCGACTTATTTTTACTTAATCAATTTAAAAGAGCAATCTTCACTATTATCCTATTCATGACAATTAAATATTTTTATATAGATTTCTTTGCTAAACCATGCTTCGCCCACTCGGTAGCGGCTAGATAAATTCATGATAAACGATAATTAATGACCAGATAATACAGTGTATGATTAATAGTTTCTTTGTTCATCCACAGACGTCGAGTCGCTGTTGGGAGAGCCTATTCAACAGGCGATATCTTCGGAGAGTGGGATTGATCTAGTCTTCGATTCTTTGGCTGATATTATTTCAGGTACAGTTTGTTTTGTGATTTATAATTATTTATTTGTTTTAGGATCTCCAACAAAAGACACAACAAAAGATTACATGTCGATTATGAACGATATAAAGTATTACGTACATAGGTGTACTATTTCAAGTCAAGGAGACCGCAGCATGCACAATAGAATAACTAACTAAGCTAAAAAATTAAGTACCAACCGAATAATAACGTAAATTTTGACAGTTCAAGAATATAGCAAACACAACAGATTCAGTAAAATATTATAATATATACTTCTGTACTTCTGGACACGGCGCGTATTGTTAGGAGGTTCCT
Source organism: Standfussiana lucernea (assembly GCA_964057025.1). Classification (NCBI taxonomy): domain Eukaryota; kingdom Metazoa; phylum Arthropoda; class Insecta; order Lepidoptera; family Noctuidae; genus Standfussiana; species Standfussiana lucernea. Next base: position 10,674,390 of record OZ059796.1, read on the forward strand.
CTCTCAAGAGCCCTGACCACCGGTAGCTCGGACCCTGTTCCCGGTGCTGGTGGACTACTATTTTATATATTTTTAAATGTTTTTTTTTATACTAATTTTGTATAGGAATATTTAAAAATATAAAAATAAGTGAGAAAAATAAATAAAGGAAAATTAATACTATAAAGAGGAAAGATTTGATTGTTTGTTTGTTTGCATTGAATATGCTCCGAAACTACAAGACCGATTTGAAAAATTCTTTCACCGTTGGGCAGCTACACTATCTCCAAGTGACATAAGCTATATTATATTTTCATAAAAATTAAGGATCCTTACTAAAACTCCAATAATGTAACCCAAGGTGTAAAAAAACATGAAAAATAGCTCACATCGCGTGCGCTGGTAAAACTATTGATGATAGAACAAAATAATGTACTACGACTTTGCAGAAAACATCATTGTCTACAAAAAGTGTCGCGACAGCATATGTCTAACTTTTATGTACATATATGTCACAATAATTGTTCTTTTATTTTAATTTTTTTATTGAAATGCTAAACAAACTCCCGTCCTATCCCGTCCAATTTTTGTTGAATACCCGTGAGAAGCCGAGACTGGCCACTAGTAATGATATAAAGTTAGATTTATAATCACATCTTAAATGAGATTTTGCCATTAGAAATCTCTCGGTAGCAGTCCCGAGTGAGCCTATATCAATAGGCTCGGCTATTTCATAGGATTTATTACACCCTTGCTCACCATTCGGGAATAAGCGTGATGTTAGGTTAATTAAAAGAGAAAATATATTAATAGAATGGCTGGTCGGAATACATTATTAGAACGCGAACGTTTCCTTGCCTCATCGAACTAGAGTTGAAACAAACCAAATAAAACTAGAATGACAGATATAATAAATATGTATTAGAATCAGCCGCTGGAAAGAAATGGAATCATGTATAGCAAAATATATACATATACATGTATATGTGTGTATTACAGAAATCCTTAAAAAAAAAAATATACGATCTCCAACAAAAGATGTACAATATTGTACACAGATCATGAGAAACAAATTATGGACGACAGAGGTATCACCTAGGTGTACTCCTTGACTTACAGGAGACCACAGCATGCATAATATAATTACATCTAAGCTAACAAAGTTAAAATGATTCCAATAAGCACTTACAAGTTGGAGTGGTTTTAAATTATTTAAATTTAGGTATTTACATTAAACTTTTCTAAAGTTAGTATATGAAAAATCTTAATACCGAATCAAACTTTGAAGTAATAATTCAACTGTCTATCGATCAATCAAACTTTGTTTATTAAAAGTTCACTAAAATGTACACAGAAAATCATATAAACTAGAATGCGAATGCATCTTACATGGTGAAAAGCAAGATCGGTAGTTGTTATCCGATACAGAAAATAGATGAGGGCAGCTGGCGACCTGTCATTATGGCGATTTTAAAATGATTATGTGTAGTAGAATGGAGTTCGCTGAATAATCCCAGCCGCACAGGTCGATCTTCAATGTTACGTATCGTGTGCCGAGGTCGATCCGTGGATGGATAACCATCCCTGACATATCGAAAACTCCCGTATCGTGAAAAGCCCGTTAAGCTGTTGGTGCCGGCTGTCATTCGTCGATCATTGACAGTCGTCAGGGCTAATAAATACCTATAGGAAAACTTTGTCTTTATTTGTAATTTTTATCTTTCCAGAAAGTGAAGACCTATCAACCAAGATATCATCCCTAAGAGACGTCAGCATTAAAGCAGGTTCCCTAGCTTCTGCGGCATCGGATAGAATCAGAGATTTGGCTCGGCAGCTCGATAACCTCAAGAAACATTGCACTTTGAAAGATTCTCCACTCTGTGATACTATCAATACTCATTCGCTGGAGATGAAAATGAAGTTTGATTTGGTAAGCATACTCGATGCAAAAAAGAGATGATAATTAGATTGAAACTACCTCGTGGGTCTAGTGGTCGCAAGCGCGACTGCTGAGCGATGAGGTCCTGGGTTCGACTCCCGGGTCGGGCAAAATGTTATTGCGTTTTTTCATCAGGACTTTCTCAGTAGCAGCCACGTTGTCTGGATTTGTGCTCGGTTGATTTCAATAAGCTCGCCCAGAACCGGAACCAGAAGTTTCTACGAGTATTTTAATTAAATAGAAACGTCTGGTTTGACTGGAAGACTGCTTCAATACATTTCGAAAAAAATTAGTCCGAAAAAAGAAAATGATGAAGAAACGCGTTTTTAATCATGCTTTTTTTTTTGAACAACTTTACCTACACTGGCAGATCGTGTTTTGTTGACCAGCTGTGCACAGACAGAATTGGCTGCTCAATGCTATGAGTCTTACTAAAATCATCTTCCCAAATTTATTTAACTGACAATTTTCTTCCACCAGAATTATTTCATCCTTATCTACCTACTTCATCTTTAGGCTGAGATTATAAATGTTACTTGGCACGGTCTTTGGCTGGTTCCAATCTTTATCTTGCTATTGAACATTTGACAGTTGTTCAACAGTAACAGGAACAACACTACAGTTGCGTATAGTTACAGCATAACTTTCATTCATTTGTATCTCAGAAGTATGAACTTACCGTTTCAGATTCTACACGAGAAGCAGTTGTTGGAACTCCGTACTCTGGGGGTAGAGAACTTGACACGCGCGATATCAACGGCCCGGCAAGAGTTTAGAACTTTACCTTCAGCCATAATGGCACAGACCACGCTAGTTAGAGAAGGTAACCTAGAGAACCAATTTTTTTTTGATGAGCATATTTTTTTTTGTGACCATTGTTGTACAGCCAAGTTTTAACCGCCACGAATCTGAAAGATGTAAAGAGGATATTATTAGTTTAATTCTTGTTACAAGATAGTATTTTTGCAAACGGAGAAATGTCGGTGGTAATCTTTGACACAATTATTTAAAAAAGGCTTATGTTTAACAAACCACCAGATTTAGTAAAATGTAACCGCAAAAAAAAACACTTTATATCGCCAAAAACAGTAAATGATCACCAAAATTAAATCCCTATTTTAGCGTAAAATTAGAACCAAAAATTTTACAACTTGTGATCCTACATAAAGCAATCAACTCCAAATTATGATTGTTTAATTCAAAAATAGTTAATGAACACCAAAAATTTAACAGTACTTTAATACAAAATGACATTTAAATTATGTAACATCTTCGTATTCTATAAAAGTAAATTATTCTAGAAAAAACTTCAAATAGTAAATAAACCCCTAAAGTTTACACTATGATATTGTAAAATCATTACTAAAGTCTGAGCTATTTATGACCCAAATTATTAACCACTACTAACTAAATAGCTATTTCGTATACCTTGTGTTGCCATCAGCCATTAAGCTGAGCTGAGGCCCTTTGAGCATTAATAAGTAAATATTAATTTTGTTTAATTTTAAGATGGTACTGTTTTTATAATGCCAATAAACACAATTTTATTTCATTCTTTCTTAATGAGTAATTCGTTTATATAAAACCTAGTCTGGCTTATAAAATTAACTCTTCTACTTTTTCGTTCTACCATATTTAATATTTTTCCTCAGATATTCTCCGAGATGTAGAAAATCGTCGCGAAGCAGTCCACAGTTCCGCTAAAATCCTTAGTGACATAGTGCGCCATCTGACGTCGGGCTTGCACACTATTGCAAGACAACTAGAATCAAGTCTCGTGAGAGTGCAAAGATATGAGTTCGCGAGGTGGACACTTATGTTAGGTAAACTTTGTTCTGTCTGTATTGGAACTTAGTAAGCGGTGTGCAGCGCTGTATGGTCTTGTGAATCTGTAAACTTGTACTTGAGCGTAAACTACAATAGTATACTTGTTGAGTTGTCAAACGCTTTACAACTTTGTAAAGCTTAAAAAGTATGAAAAAAGATTGGGAGTTTTTGGGAATTGGTGAGAGGTATCTGTCGTAGGAAATAATCAAGTCACAATATAAGTTGCATGCTTTTTCATAATGATGCATGGTCTATCATAAACAACAGAATATTATGCTGAAATATAAAAGTAAAACTGTGAGATTTACGGAAAATACGAAAAAGCATTATTTAGAATTAGATTTAGCTTTGATAACAATGCGGGGTCGTTTTCAAGGCATGACAAAAACGATGAACCAATGTTTTTGGAAAAAAATGAATTGTCTATTTTCACAACTGCAGCGTGTTATAATGGAATTTTATTATTTTGCAAGTTTATTTTTCACTGAAATACCAGTAGCCTTTTGTTTGCGCACCCCACCCTATTATCTACTTCGTCATGCTTTAATATTATTTTATCGCTTTTTTAATAACAATTAATTTACTAATACAATTTCAGCATGCATTGTTACCTTTGGCTTTGTCATGGTGCTTATCATATTGGGCATGCTTTGTGGTTGTGGTCAGGCAAAGAAACACGCAAGGAGGACCTTGAAAGTGTAAGTAACCTTTTTACTGCATAAGGGTCCTGTACCAACCCGCACTGGGCCAGCGTGGTGCATGGTCCCACACGATCCTTCTAACATAGGGGAGATTATCGGATCCAGCACTGAAAACATCATACGAGTAGGTGGATTATGCTATGGTCTTTTGGTCTGAAATTCGACTGATGGTCATCGCGATCTTGGGTTCGATTCCGAAGTCCGAAGGTGTGCATTTGTTTTAAATTTTTCAGTGACATCTCCGAGTCTTTGTGCTCAGTTTATGGTTGTAGGCTCGCTTTAGAGAGCAGTTAGACTTCATGGGATTTAAAAACCGTCAATGTGGTTGGACAACTGCCTACCGCTTTCAAAGAAATCAGGCGTAATGTAATGTTATAATTATTCTTGCAGCTCGGCAGTCTGGTTATGCCTCGCTTCTCTCATACTCTGGGGCATAGTATCAGCCGTGTTCCTCATAGCTGGTCATGCAGAAGTAAGTTAAAAAGAAAAACATGCTCATTCATTCTAACATTTTATAAATGCAAAAGGAACTGTTTGTAGTTCTGGCTTTCACCTTTCCACATCTTAACGGCTGAAGGGTCTTCGATGAAAGCATATACCTAGTTATGTCATGACTCGGGTAGGATACTTCTTATTTAGATAGTACGTTCCCGAGGCAAAATTCCCGACCTCCATGAAGGTAAAACCGCAGGCTAAAGTTATTATTCCGCAATCCAAGTAAAATTACACGCACACATAATCAAAGGGGCAAAAAATGTTTTTTTTTTTGAACGCCTTTGTTCAACCAGTTCCCCCAGTTGTGATATCGCTTCCGTGTGTATTGCTATGCTTTTCTTTGAAGGCGTTTGAAACAGTGAGCGAGTTGTTCAGAACATAACTGCATTACTGATACTAACTTTGAGTTCTTAGTAAACGTAGCGTATTATTTGCAGCGTATGCTGTTACAACTTAAGTTTCTTGTTATCTAAGTTACCGCATATAATTATGGCTGTTCAGTCAACAAGATAATTTCTATAAATAATACTCGTAGATAACATTTTGAATGTGTGGTTTCCGCAAGGTACCTTTTGTTTCAATATGATTTTAAATGCTGCTATCTCATGTTAGCATACAAAAGTAAAGCGGATTACATGGAGATAAAAAAAAAATATTTTTGAAAACAACTCCAGCATTTTCGTCATAAATATGCTACTACGAGTATAAATAAGGGTACCACAAAGGACCAACAACTTGACAAAATTCGATACAAATAAATCACATTATTTCAGGTATACGTATGCCATGCCTTATGGGACTCTCAGTACGAAACACTCACAGATTTACTGGATAGACCATCACCGCTTTTGGCGAACAATGAAGGAATCTTTGACGCAATGTTCAGAGAACTTGAGAACGTTACTATTGACGTATCAGTCAGGGATGTGCTCAGGTAATTTTGAACTAGCTTGTATTATTTATATCCCAAGACTAAGAAACATCATCATCTGCTTAGCCCTTTCCCAACTATGTTCGGGTCGGTTTCCGGTCTAACCGGATGCAGCTGAATATTACATGGAGCGACTGCCTATCTGACCTCCTTAATACTGGATAACACGATATCCCTTGGTAAGACTGGTTGTCAGACTTTCGGACCAAGAATATGGAGTGAAAATAATATCTAATTACAACCTGCTCCTGTTTTATATGGAAATATATGGTGTAAGAGTCAAAGATGGCAGGACGAGCTTGACTACCACCGAAAGGACTACCCGGTAGCAAAAGACAGTTTTTTTTTTTTTGAAACAGAAGAGGTAGGCCTTTGCCCAGCTGCAAGACAAATCAGGATAATTCATTCAGAGGTGAATGATGACCTGGTAACATTACAATATCTTATCTTAAAAAGTGATTTATTGATTAAAATTTAAATAACGATAGGCGTACAGATTCATTTAATGTAAACTGTTTCAGGGATTGTGAAAAAGATAGACCAGCGTATGTGGTCTTCCAACTGGACAAAATACTTGATGTCAATAAGGAGACTTCGTATTTTGAGTGGGAGGAACTGCAGACGGATTTTGGAAGACTAGCCTCTTCGATAGATGTTGGACTCTTGAAGACAATATCTGTTAATTTCAGTCGCTTGTTGCATGAAATGCTGGTTGTGTCTGATGTGAATATTGCAAAATATAGGTAAGAGTTCAATATACTTTTTTCAAAACATTACACCTTGCTTGTAATCACTAAAGAATTTATCAGTGAAGTGCACCCACTTTCCCCAGTTATGTTATAGTCCCATGTAATAGAGGGCGAACCAATTACTATCAACCAGACAAAAATCTAGACTCCAAGCTGCCACTGAGAAATTTCAGATGGAAAACTCAATAACACTTTGCATGACCTAAAATCAAACCTGTACCATACAACCGCTAGACTAACAACACAGTCGAAATTTTTTTTTTTTTCTCAAAAACATCAAAAAGGGAAGGAGTAGCTATATAATTTTGAATTTCGTTCTAGAATGGATTACAACGTACCTGTTGTTGGTAAAGACCTACCGTCTTTAGTAGACCAACTTGAAAATATAGCTGCTCAAGTGACGGATTTGACCACTGCTGGAAGATTGGAAACTTTAGGTATGGGTGTTTTCTGCATTGGCATTCTTCAATTAGGATGTGGAATTTATTCCATGAACTGATAATCTGAGATAATTTACATTCAATCGCCACTAAGTCAACTATTTTCCTTAGCTATAAAGTATTTTAAATTCCTAAATTCTTTTTGTTGCAACGAAATTGAAACTTTGTCATGTATAACATTGACTCCATTGTTCCAAAACTTGATAAACTTTATATAAATTCAAACATAACTACACTTCCGCAAGCCGAAATTGGAATTACTCATAAATTGCCAAAGTTTGGAAACCTTACCTTACCTTTCGTCAAAGAGCTTGACAGGGGCAAAGCTTTGGAAGGTATGACGTAGACGTGATAAGAACATGATTGCACAATCTCATCTTGTTTGGTAACATCCCCCATTTATTTTATTAACACTAAGTTTGCCGGTTCATATCCGGCTCGAAGGACCAACTGGACCTAAAAGTACTTAGTAGTCATTCTAATGGCAACAAAATTCATTAGCACAAAATAAAAAAAGTGTAACTAGGTGACCAAAAACAAAAGACCTGCAAGATTCGTTATAAATGTTCAAGTACGTTGAACTGAACAGGTACTCTTATACTTTCCAGCCACAAGAACGCAGAGACTATACCTCACTAACATAAGACCCCTGGAACAGTTGCGCGCTGATGTGGTCTTCAAGTTGACCGAGTTAGAACTCCAGCTGTTACCGTTTAGAAGAAAACTAAACATTTCGCTGAGCCACATCCATACGGCTCAGTTTTATATCGACAATCAGGGTGATGTTATTGCTCAGAAGGTAAGCTGGTAGAATATAGCCATGCTTTGATATAGGTACCTAGCTAGTTGTTCATCATAAAAGAACCTGTCTAAAAAATGTCCAGACAACTAATCTTATAGTTTCATATTCCAAAACTTTATTCTTAATTAAATGGTTGCCTAAATTATTATCTTACTCACTACTTAAACTGTTTTTGATTTTTTTTTTATCCGGGAGCTTTGGGACAGAAAGCTTGGCCTTACGGATGACGATGCTTACCAGCAAAGTGAATGGCGCCACGGGATTAAGAAAGCCGACTCCGCGTAACGAGAAAAGATTATGAACTCTCCTACTCCTGGGCAAAGGACTACCCAATTCCTTTCATTTCTCTCTATTATTCAAATAATATAACAAAATTAAAACGAAAAAATAAACATTCGACGCACTGAACAAACGCCACGCTAAGCAACGTCCCAAAATCTTGTTTAGGAAGTTATTCATGAAAATTTCTAGAACACCTTCCCTATTGTTCTGCCAGTCTTGTGGTTTAGGGAACTTCCTACTGATGTAAATGATTTACTTGTTGTTTGTTCCAGAAAGTTTCGATGTACATATCTCGGCTGATCTCCCATGCTGCTGGCTGGCGGACCCACGTCCTCATATCGACCGGCAAGCATGCAGCAAGATGTAAACCGTTGTACGCTGTATATGCGGCCGCGAGGTCCTTGCTGTGCTCCAAATACGTGTCGTCTTTGGTAAGAACATTCTTTGCTTAACCTTCCATACGTTTCCTGTTCTATTAGAACTAGTTTTGCGAAATGAAAGCAGTGGTAAAATAATTAGTCAGTAATGCCGACTACTTTTTTGTATCGTATCTGGTGGAATTTATTCTTGCAATGCAAAACTTTAAATTTATCTGTTCAATTGTATAAAATCTTCCTTCATACTGATATTTCAGTACAGTATCTGTCCTATCGTGCCTCGGAAAGCACGTTAAAAAATTTGGGCCCAGCTGTCATTTGTAGATCTTTGACAGTCGTTACAGTGGCCCGAATGTCTGATAACCAGTCTTACCAAGGGGTACCGTATTATCCAGTTTTAACTTATTTAGCTTCATCCGGTTAGTCTGGAAGCCAATTCCAACATAGTTGTGAAAAGGCTTAGCAGAAGATGTCCACATGTCCGCGTCCGGTCCACTCTACAGTCCACTCGGTTTGACCGCACATTAACGTAATCAAAACACAGACACACAGACAGTTTTTCAAGATGAATTAGAATCTTCGATTGCAAACTATGTTTTGTTGTCAAGAACATGCAAATAAACATTTATATATGACACTTTCAGCACGGTTGGTGGGTTTGCGGATTCTTCCTGGGGATTTCATGGTGTGCCGCACTAACTCCTCTTTGTGTCAAACTTTGGCGCGTATACGGTAGGAAAATTAGAGCACACGAAGCAATGACACTGGCTAACTTGGGCTCTGGGTTAGTACAAGTTTTGCTTTGAATTCTCCCATTTGAAACTGTTTATGATATGTGACTTTCACTCCATTTTACTCGGTACCTGTAGAACGAAAATGGTTTATATGTTTTGGAATGGAATTGGCTTTTCTAGTTCTTCCGGGAATGAATAAGTATGATCACACGATCGCATTACCACTATATTATATACATGTGACTATTATTTATTAAATAGATTAAAAATAAGTTTGGTTTACTGTATCTCACCATTTTTTTTCGATAGTTTCGTATCAAAGGACCACATTTTTTATAATTTCTATAGTAATTGTGGTGCCTAAAAAGCTGCGTGGTAATAGTTTGTCGTGGTGTGGGCATGTGATGGAGGAATAAGGAAAATGTAGGGTATAAAAGTAGAGAAAGACCAAAGCAACGATGGATGGACTGTGTGAAGGCTGATATGGTAAGAAAGGAGGTGTCTGATGAGATGACAAGTAAGAAAAAGTATAGAAAAAGAAAACATGCTGCGCCGACCCCAAATGAATTGGGATAAGGGCAGGATAATGATGATGAGGTATTGTTTTGTTTTCAGACTACAGGAAACTCCGACAACAGCTTTATGTGACGGCAGCAATTGGAATACACCAGGGTTAGTGGATTATTGCTAATACACTTATACTTGCTATCAACGAGACTCATCTTAAGGTTGATACTTGCCTGGCTGCTCTATTGGTAAATTTAGCTACTGCTAAAGCACGAGGTCCTGGGTCCGTTTACCAGGACAGGTAAAAAGCTACTGGTTATTTTTTTTATTTCTCAGTAGCAGCCCGAAGTCTGGATTTAATTAATGCCCGGTTGATAGCGATAGGATCGCTCCTATTGTGTACATGGTACTGAAACATAAATGCGAAATGTGGTTGTACTTTAGGACACCTCTTTCTAATTTAGTTTCCCTAAGCTTGTAGAATTTAGCGTTCTTCTTATTTTTCAGACCACCCGCACCACCACCAAGAAGTGATAGCTGGTGAAGAGTGTTTATAAGAAGTTATGTAGAAGAGGATAATTGCTTGTAAAAGCACAAACTGTGTTCAATAATCGAATTTGTTTAGTAAAGTCCTTAAAATAATATGATTGACGGAAAAGTTATCTTTATTTTGTAAATTTATAGACCAGGTTTTTAATTTTCTTTAAATTCAAATATAAACTTGAGCTTGATTTATAGTGCCCGTATATGTAAAAATTAGAGATGTACTACCAGGCCTGTCTACTATGCGGAAAAGCCGACTTTCCACCCATAATAATTTGTAGTCGGCGACTAAATATTGACGATGCCACCAGAACTCCACCAAATGCAATGATCGGCTTAGCCGACTATTCGGCCTTTTTGCTATTTGCCAAAGCCATAGTCGCACCATCTCTAGATTTTTTTTTTTTTCATTTTATTTATGTACTATTTTGTAAGTCTTTTGATAACAATGACGCTAAGCTAATAAAAATAGTCTATTATGACACATGTATCTAATTTTAAGAATAAAAATAAGAACCATAGCTTTAAAATACATAGCTAAAATAATCAGTTAAAAAAATAACAGAAACAATACAGATTTTTATTTCAGGATCACTCAATTTCATGACTGTGTGGCTATTTACACAATAATATAGTGTGTTTTTGGTCTTCCATTACAATTCCTTTTAAAATATTCTTCTAAGTGATAAATACAAGAATTGTTCGATACAAAAAAAATATCTCGACACAAAAAAAAAAAATCTAAAAAATTTGCATTGTTGCCCAGTATTTACCTACAACCTACTGTAAACTCCGATTCGGAAGTTATGCACATTTTTATAACGTTTCTCTTTTTTTTCAACATATTTCACGGGAACAGTTTTTACACTATGTTGTAACAACTCTATCAGACAAAAAAATCAAAAACCTTTCATCGTCTAAAAATACAATTTCTAAAACAAAGTTTCCACAGATATTTTATTTACTTACGATTTATTTAGCCTCCATTGTTTTAGCTCGACGTAACATTTTAGACTGAAAAATATAGTGTGAGTAATAGTTTCTTTGTTCCTTTAGAACTGTCTAATTCTATATTTAATACATTTGAGAGATACATGGTTTAGATACACAGAATTAATTTATCTGGAATACTATTTCATCGCATTAATATTCCGACATCTTTTTTCTCCAATCGATGATGCGATTCAATTTTTTTCTATCCATTGTGTAGTGACTATGAAAGGTCTTTTATTTGTCCCATTTAAGTACTGGGGGATGCAAGTAGTTTTGCACGATAGACAGAAGAGAACGATGATTCTAAGTCTATTTTGTCTTATCTATGATAATAGGCATTTTAAAGAGTTAAACTTTGTTTGTATGTAGGGAGTAATCTTCGGAACTACTTATCCGATTTCCAAAATTCTGTCACTAACGGGAAACTACATTGTCCCTGAGTGTCATAGGCTACATTTAAAACAATTCCGTGGGTTAATATCCGTACATAAAGGGAGCGAAGCCGCGAACAAAAACTAGTATCTTATTATAACTACCAACCTCAAATTATTTTAAGAATCTTATAAGCATTAAGTACAGAATGTATCAAGTCTTACAATGGTATTTATCGAAGAATTACGTCGTGTTTCTACTTACATGGGGAAAAGTCCAGTAGTTATTAAAACCGCGAAGAGTTATTTAACAATCAAGTAAGCTTGGATGCTTGACGAACTACACAGGATTCTACAACGAACCTTTAGAAAGTATCATCGCTTTCTTGAAGACACCATCATTCATCATTCTCCTAATTGATTGATTATCCCAATTTAAGTATTTGTCGTCGGCGCAGTACGTCTTCTTCTTCCACACTTCTCTATTACGCGTCCTCTCAGCAGTCACCTCGTTTCCAGCCATATCATCCTTTACACAGTCCATTTACCGTTTCTTTGGTCTTCCTCCACTCTCTTAACATTCTTCATGCAATTGGGTGCATGAAGAAATGTCAATAAAATGCCAATGTCTCTATAATTAGAGACAGTTGTTGCATCATGATGAAAAGCTCCGTGTACAACCCGTCCGTCTGCAACCATTCCCAGATCGACATGATCTACATAACTATTCACTTCCCAGCGAATATATTCTCATTAAATAAGTGAACGTCGAATACATTGCCATATATACTAATGACGTGTGACCTAAATGCCTGATTTACATTTTATGGCTCAATTTAAATTGGCGTCGATACTCAAACTTAATTAAGAAGTTAAATTATTGACCCTCTAAAATTAAATTTCCGAGGCTAACTGCACGTTTGCAAAGTTCTGGTCTGGTATTTTTAGATCAAATTTTCTCGTGGATTTGTAGTTACGCTATAACATATTAGTTTATTCCGTTCTCACTAGTGGGATACCGACTGAGACCGGCAATCCACTACGCTGGCCTCAGTGCGGATTGATAGAAGTCACAAGTATTTTATGTTTGGTTCTAATACCAGGCCACTCAGAAAGTATTGCGATAAATAGTTTTTATATATGAGCGACTGGCCAGTTAGAATCTTTTTCGAAAATATGATTACTTGTAAGTAAAAATATGTGTGTTCCATTTTCAAAATTTCCCTCCACATTTTTTGCGAGCCAATTCAAAGTATCGTGTCTTACTGAAAAATGGATCTGCGCCGGGAACATTTTAGAGCTATGATTTTTTACGATTTCAAGTGTCGCCTGAAACCGGATGAATCGTTCGATAGACTTCAAATGGCATCTATGGATGAAAGCCCCTCCAAGGCAACCGTGTATCGTTGGTATAACGAATTTAGGCGCGGTCGACCAACCTTGGGGGATGAAGAAAGAAGCGGTCGCCCTTTGACGGCTATTGCGGAAGAAAACGTGCTAGCAGTGAAAAATTTAATCCAAGATAATAGGCGAATTACATATCAGGAGATTCAGCACATATTAAAGATTGGATCGGGAAGCGTTCACGAGATTCTACACGGGCATCTTCGCGTGAGGAGGATAGTATCGCGCTGGGTGCCGCACTACCTCACCGACGCTCAGAAGCAGGCCCGGGTGGAATGGTGCCGTGATATGCTGAACAAATTTGAAGCAGGCTCGTCTCGGCGTGTTTACGACATCGTAACAGGTGATGAGTCCTGGATTTATCAATACGATCCAGAAACCAAGCGCCAGTCGACAGTTTGGGTGTTTCAAAATGAACCAACGCCTACCAAAGTGAAGCGATCTCGAAGCGGGGGGAAGATTATGTTCGCCAGCTTTTTTAATTTGACTGGCCACTTGGCCTCAATTCCCTTACGAGATCAAAGAAACATCACCGCCGAATGGTATACTACCAAATGTTTACCAGAAGCTTTTTCTGTTGTGAGCAACAAGCGACCAAACACAGGGCTCCGCGGACTACTGCTCCACCACGACAATGCGCCTGCACACACCGCGCTCAAAACGAGGGACTTCCTGGACAGTACACCAGTCAAACTCCTAGGTCACCCTCCTTACAGCCCTGATCTAGCACCGTGTGACTTCTTTTTATTTCCAAAAATAAAAAATCAGCTCAAGGGGATACAATTTTCGTCGCTGTAAGATGCGCTGGCTGCGTTCGAGCAGGCTGTAAACGAGGTGTCTGTGGCGGACTGGAAAAAGTGTTTTGAAAACTGGTTCAGACGCATGAATCTTTGTATAGAGGCTGGTGGAGAGTACTTTGAAAAGATTTAATAAAAATATATGTACCTGTAGAACATTTTTTTTTGTGTCGCAAAACTTTCTGAGTGTCCCACGTACAATGTGGCGCCGACAATACGACAAAAATGAAAACACTGGCATTACAAGATTATAGGAATATTTTTAAACTATCAAATAAATACTAAGATCGAAATTTAAAAATAAAATCAAACAAACTAAATGGCATAAAACTCTTAACAAAATACAACACCATTTATAAATATTGGTTTACTAACCTTAGGTATAATTTGCACTAATTCGCGTCTGGAAATAACATTTAAAGAACGTATTTGGCAAAGGTTTTTGAAATAGCGAGTTGACAACATTTGTTTAGTGTTTATACCGATTCGGGGTCGATAACCTGTCGGTACTAGCCTACTAATCTACATGATGTAGAAAATTCTGAATTTGAAAAATAATGTCCTGTGACTAAACTACTGGATATATTCGACTGAATTTTTGTATGCAGACTGGGAACGTCATGAGGTATACGCAGTTTAATTTATTGTCGGACTGTCGGCGCCACCCTGTATATGTTCCTCTCAATATTTTTCTTCACGGCTTGTAGAGCTGCGGTGATTAAATAAATTTAGTTTAATTATAGTGCCTAGATTCGAAACTACGACCTCATCGTCGACATTTCGTAAACTGGGCGCCACAGCGCCACCACCCACCACAGCTCTCCAAAACTACCTACCTGTGTACCTATGTCTGGCTGTGTCCTATCTAGGACTCTTGAACTTAAACAATTACAGCAACATAAACCTCGAAAATAGATCAACAAATTACAAACCGTTGCCATGACAACGGCCTGGTTCTTTGATATTAAATAACAACCTATAATGGCGAACAAGTTGTAATGTTTCATTATTTTTAAAAGCTTACAATAAAGCTAATTTTGGCGTCAATTTGTAGTTACTCAGCTACACAATTGTTGAAAATTTGAGGATAAAGTATTTGAATTAATATTATTTTAAAAGGTAAAATTGTTTGTTAAAGGTAATCAGCAAGCACTAATCAGATTACAATAATTATTTCACTTCTTCTTTGTGTCGCTGACACGCAATATTTCAAATTATTGACGACCCAAAACTTCACCACAACCGCTGCGTATTTAATAATAATCTAATATAACATCACGCCTCTAATCTCCGAAGAGTTAGGCAGGGGTGTACTTAACAATACACCCACGTTTCGCCAGTAATATATAAGTCCCATGTAATAAGGGGCGAGCCTATTGGTCAACAACCGACCACAAATCCAGATGGAAAAATCGAATAACACTTTGCCTGACCTGGGAATCGAACCCAGGACCACGGAGTAAATACAAAGGACCTTATGCACTGCTTTCGCGCTTGCAATCATTACATCAACAAGGCAGCAATGACTTAATATATTATTATTAACGTAAACAGGAAGACAAACATCCTTTAGGCACAAGTACCATAAAAAAACATTCTGGGTCAATTATATAATACAGAAACATTATAATAATATACAGCTTCATTGAATTAATGAATAATTTTCAAGGTTCGTACAAACTTCTGAATAGATCATTAATACATCTCGTCGACATGACTCACGCCCGTATCTCCCGCAATTTTTTTATGCAATAGACTAGAATTTAAACGAAGTAAGAAACGTCAAAAAAGGCAAAGCTAAGAATTCAAACTTTTTACAGTTCTAACTTTAAGCAATTACTAAACTACATAATAAAAATCGTTTCTTAAAAAATTACATTTACTCATGTCAACACTTTGACTTGTTTATAGATACGGGTGTAAGTGTCTTCACATTCTTCTTCTTCACAGGTTTGAAAAAGTTAAATAAACTGAAGGACTAAATTAGTTTACAAAGTTTCCAGAAGACATTTGAGTTTTTTATAGGCAAAGAAATGTAAAAAAAATGTTTTGGTAAGTCGGTACGTAATTAAAAGTGCATTAGAGGCTCCTCCTTAGATGCTTATTTTACTAGTGAAGTTAGTCCAATCACAAAAACAGCAAGATGTTTGATTTTAAATTGTAGTGATTCTTCTCGTACCTGTCAATACCCACTAATAACACGAGTTGCTCTTCAAGGTTACTGCCGGCAACGTTTGTCGAGGTCAGTCCATGGATGGGTTAATTACATAACGAAACCCCGTCATGGCCCAAGTCCAAGGCGTAACGTGCTAACTGCCAACCAAGTGACTGGGTTGTGAAAATGAAAAATTGTGGAAATACGGCATTCAAATGGATTCGGTTAGTTCTTACATAGTTTAAAAGGATAGGTACGTACGTGATGATTCTCTTCTATAGTCGATGAAATTATATATATTTTAATATGATATGATAGCTCGTGACTAAATAATAACAGCTACTCGGATCGATCTTTAGGTTAAGCCGCGCTTGCCTAGGCTGGTCCGTGGATGGGTGACCACACATTACATACCGAGTTTCCTCCGTGCCTGGGAAATAACGTCAACCCTTTGGTCCCGGGTGTCAATTATTATTGTAGATCTTTGACAGTCGTTAAGTAG
This sequence comes from Standfussiana lucernea, assembly GCA_964057025.1. NCBI lineage: Eukaryota > Metazoa > Arthropoda > Insecta > Lepidoptera > Noctuidae > Standfussiana > Standfussiana lucernea. Next base: position 10,690,918 of record OZ059796.1, read on the forward strand.
TCAGTGGCCCGAATGTCTGACAACCAGTCTTACCAAAGGGTATCGTATTACCCTGTACTTACTGGGTTGTGGAGGTCAGATAGGCAGTTGCTCCATATAAAATACTGGTATTTAGGTGTATCCGGTTAGACTGGATGAGTATATGATAATCAAAAACCCACCTCAAAAAAACAAAACGCAATTATGTTGGGAGTCCAATAAAAAAAAAACTTATGGCGGAAAGCCGAACGCTTTGAGCACACAGCCGGTGCCGCTACGCTACCGGTATTTGTTTACGCGCAATATGTATCAGATTGATTACAGGTACCTATATAAATTATTATCTGCAATACATCAAACAGCATCCGGACTGAAGGCTGCGGTTCCTTTTATTCGTAAATCACTTACTTTTGTTTTTTTTTACGCTTAATGAACTGAGCCAATGTGCTTTATGTAGTTATGTAAATCAAATATGGATTTATGTTTAGTCATCTCTATGGCTAGTTAAAGTAGAGATAAGGGGAAAATACTTTTCTGTGTGAAGAAAATAACATCTACAACTATAGAAGTTCTTGTTTTCCGTCCGCGAAGGTAATTTCATCATCGAACAAACGCGTTATTGTATGATACTGGGTATACAATTTTAAGTTAAGTTTATAATTTTAAATTAAGTATGATAAACGAGCGCTTCTCGGCATCAAACCCTTAAAAAAATCTTTTTTTTTTGTTAGAGATCTAATAAATAAAATAAAAAAACCTATTATAAAAATCGGAAAAAAACCTTACAAACGAATACGATATTTAAATTAAAATTAAAATCAAATATGCATGTAAGATGAGCACATTTTCATCGATGATAAAGGTGTAATGAGTAAAACATTGATACCACCAAGTTATTTAAAATTATAATGTCACAGCCAAATCATGAACTTCACTAATTAGACTACTTAATTAAGGCAAAGAAAACAGTACGCACGACCACCAATCAAGCTAGACAAAGTGATCATAAGCTGATCTCTCATTGTCCAGAAAGCCTATACAAAGCGAGGTCAGGTTATACTAGATGGTATAGCCTGATATTATGTCGCCGTGTGTACCAACGCTTCATAAAGAACAAAACCAGAGCACATAATTTCAAATGACAATCATAAATCAGACAGAACAACTCAGATTCAGAGCTTTCGCAAAACAAATACAATTTAGTTGAATAGAACCTCCCTGATATACGAGTAACTTTGTGTTTGACTCGGGCCATAGAATAATAAAAGCTTGTAGAAGTGACTGTCATGTATTTTCCTTGGTACGCACATCAATTTATTTGAAGAGCAGAATATCAAGAGGTCCTGGGTTCGATTTCCGGGTCGGGCAAAAGTGTTGTTGGGTTTTTCCATTAGGAATTTCTCAGTGACAGCCACGGACTCTGGATTAATGGCCGGTTGATGTCAATAAGCTCGTCCCCTTTTACATGGGACTTTAACATAAGTGGCAAAATGTGGGTGTACTATTAGGTACTCCTCTGAGTTATGTTTATATCTTCTTTCTTCATTTATATGTTTATATTTTAGCAATCACCCCTTTCTAGCCAGACCATCTATTACCTGATTTATTATCCACCGTCGCTTTGGTCTTCCTTAACTGATTTAGATATGTACACTAACACTCAAACCTTTTTCAATGTCTTATTCCTCCGCATCACACGTTGATATCATGACAGCTGCTCAAGCCAACAGATGATTGATAGCATCGTGCGTACGTAACGCGGCCAGCCTCACAGAAATCACCTGAGAAACCTGAATGAAATAGATTCTAGTCGGACTTCTCACCGTGAGAGGCCTTAATACTGCGTTGGCCGATGGCCGATGGGCTGATCAAACTAGTTCTAACATGGTACATTAGAAGAATTTCGCATCCTGATTCATCATCTGCTTCGCCTTTTCCAGACTACGTTGGGGCCGACTTCCAGTCTAACCGGATGCAGCTGAATACCAGTATTTTACGTGGTGCGACTGCCTATCTGACCTCTATAACCCAGTTAGTACTGGGTAATATGGTACCCCTTGGTAAGACTGGTTGTCAGACTTTCGTGCCACTGACAACCTGTAGCGACTGTTACCTGCTTAACGTGCTTTCCGAGGCACGGAGGAAACTCGGTATGTAATAGGTGGTCACCCATCTACAGAACAATCTAGGCAAGTGCGGCTTAACATGAAGATTGATCCGAGCGGCTGTTATTATGTAGCCACGAGTTCTCGCATCCTGATTACACTTCTATAAATTTTTCTCTATACTCCGACACACTTTCTGGAACAACTGCGACCAAACAAGCAAAACAAACACTCCGTCTGTTAATTATAACTGGTGGTAATAAAATATAGAGTTAATCAGTACACAATAAGTGCTTGAGTAAATGTAGACTCAAATCTAGGTAGGAAATTGGTATATTTGTTAGGTTGGGATGTTATCCTTGTGTTCTCGTTAGAGTGAAACTTCATGTACAGCACTTAATTACATAAAAGCTTTTAGTGTCTAAGCTTAAAATGGGCTGGCAGCTACTGAACGAGAACAGCAACATTCAAGCTATGGGTATTTGATTTCTTATAATGTAATTATTGCTGGACAAAACCAGTGGTTGGTTTTGTCCAGCTAAACCCACCATCTTCTACGAGATCTGCTACGACACCTCCTGGCTGCCGATAATAACAATAATTACATTATAAGAAATCAAATACCCATAGTTTGAATGTTGCTGTTCTCGTTCCAGCTGCCAGCCCATTTTAAGCTTAGACACTAAAAGCTTTTATGTAATTAAGTGCTCTACATGAAGTTTCACTCCTTAATGGTCTACATTATCAGCCCTAGAGAAAAAAATGAATGGAAGTCATTAACAGTAGTTGTATTTTGTGCTTCTCTACCAACTACTCTACTATTCTAACAATCAAAATTTTCGTATTATCTATTATTTACCTATAAAGACGCTCTCTTACTAGTGTACAATATAATAGTTCAGATTTGAGCAGTATATCAGTAGATGAGAAGAACCGGGCATTATAGTGTTTAACCTGTAACAATCATTTGTTTCAATACAAAGCGAATCTTGGGTTGTTACAGGGTAATGCTCCGTCACCAGGAGGGTCTATTTGTAGCGTAATAAAATGAGCAAAATCGAATCTTGGATTGTTACAGGGATGTTTGAAACTACACACTCATTCATAGATGATATAAAAATCTGACTTTAACGATTATTCGATTTCAACTTACTAGCGATAAATAAATAAATATTATAAGTTACACTCCACACATGGTGTGCCATGTAAATCACAAACCCGATCAATCAAAAACAAACAAAAAAAATGCAATACCAATCATTACAACAACCATTACAACATCTACACGCAAAACTCAATCAACTAGAACCAGAACACTTAAGGATTAAATACAACATGCAAATATCTACAATTAGGTGCGTTTGCGCAACCGTTCGGATGTAATGATCCATCTGGCCACTGTCGACCGCTTAACATTTCGCTTGGCCTTAAGAGTTGCGACATTTAGTGGGATAGAGATCACATCTGTATTCATTGTTGACTAGATACTGAACTAATGGAGACGGATTATCGACTGGAAGGTTGTATCGTGGGTTTAAGGACTGAAATGTGTTAGAAAGTTCTTTTAATGATTTATTATTGGAAGAAAGCAGCAAAGGTTCAAAATTAGTATGTATAGTTCAATGACCACCATTGCAATGTCTACTGTGACGAAGTGCTTTTGGTAGAGAAAATGGGGTAATAAGGTACACTTGATTAAAACTCGAACCCACTTAGAACACATTTATTAGAGTAAGAACACGATCAATCTCAGAGGTCCTTAGTCTCTTGGGTTTTTCACTGGATAAGAATTAGAACATGAGCAATCTTACAGTCTTTAGTGTCTATCACTGGTTGTTGGTTGGAAATTAGGTGGATGCACGCAGTCTCAGGTACAAGGTAGTGGTGCGGGCACTGGAAGGTAGCGGCCACGTGTCCCCAGAGCTGCAGGTTTGAGTCTGATGCGCAGTTAATCTCGGAACACTCGCTGATATCTTTTTAGCAGAAAACAATTGAGCTGCTTCCATTAAAAATGCACAGTGTATAATCAGCCTTCAATCTTCTCACTGCTGAGACACATGCCTCCCCTCTGTCAGACGGAATGGGCCATAGTTCACCACGTCCACATGGGCCTTTTTTTCCGGGGTGGAAAATCCCCACGGATGTGCCCTGGGGTGGGCGGAGGGGCCTGTCAGACTCGAACTGACTAAAAACCACCCCGGTTTCCCACACTTGTACTGGGGATCATGGGAACTAGTGCGCCTTCCACGATCCCCGACCAGTGCCGGCCCGCGTCCACGGGCCTCCTCAACTTCACGGGGAGAGTGAAGGGTAGAACTCCCCCCGCGAGGTCTAACGCCACCGCCTCGGGTCCAGTTATATGGGGGGGCGGCGGACGTCCCGAAGTCCGCCGTCCCTGACGTCCACATGGGCCTAGTTCAAGCTGGTGAATGTAACGTGCCTTTGAATTTTTAGGTTCTAGAACTGGCTGGTTTCCTCACGACGTTTTCCTTCACCGTTCTGACATTAAGTGACTAGTTTAGTCCTACTTACATCATACGTACTTTATGTACTTGTATGAACATTATCAAATCTACAAACTGTTATTATCACCATTTGAGTGCCAAACGTGTGGTATTGTTGCGTCGATTTATAAGGTAACCTATATTTAAAATTGACGTTAACAGACCATTTAATAAATGACTTATAATGTCACGCCAACTTTTATAGATAATTTATTATTAGAACCATGACTGTTAATTAGTAGATAATAATCAACAATCAATCAGAATATTTAATAACACACAGCTTGCACGTGTGACAGTATCTATCGATTCTTTAATTCGGTATCTCTGGCTTGGCTGGCAAACAAATTCTTGTACGTTATTTATGAAATGATAACATCATAACATAACATCACGCCTGTAATCCGAGAAGAGATAGGCAGAGGTGAACCTAATAGTATACCCACATTTCGAAAGTTATGTTTAAGTCCCATGTATTGGGGGGTGAGCATATTGCCATCAACTGGGCACAAATCCAAACTCCGTGGCTGCTACTGAGAAATTCCTGATGGAAAAACCCAATAAGAATTTGCCCGACTCGGGAATCGAACCCAGCTCCTCGTACTCAGCAGTTGCGCTTGTGACCGCAAAACCAATGAGGCAGTCGAATTTTTCAAACAACTTTCAATAGAATTGACATAAGTCAATTCAATAAACTGTTGACTATTGAAAAACCCAATAACAATACGCCCGACCCGTGAATCGAACCCAGGCACTCCTGCTCAATGAAATGCTTTATGAAATGAGACAAGCCATTTTCGTTTAGCTAAAAACACAGCCGTAGAAACAGCTACTTAATGAAAATGGTTTGTTTGTAACACCGTTTCTAATTAGAAACTGTTTACCATGTGTATCCTTAAACAGTTATTTTCCCATTGATTTTACTTCAATGTCAATCACAGTGATCTATATATTCGACACTATATGGTTGCTATTGCGTTGCCGCTTTCAAGAGATAAAATAGCTGGTATAAGACTGTATAAACGTTTCCATAGCAACTTAATAGCAATTTAATTCACGAATGTAAACCAACTACTAGCAGCTATATTATTTTCTTGCTCCCACAAACGATCACTATCGCAGATCCAAGCCATATTTAGGATACAAATATCACCCGTTTCTCCATAACCGTCATGTAAAAAGCGTATTTTAATAGAATATTCTGACGCCAATCTCTGCATGTAAATAAAGTAACCGGTAACTGATTTTTACCGAAAAATATGTTTAGCCAAGGTAAAATCTGTAGTTATTATTAAGAAGACGCGAAGAGCGCAGTTTTTGAACTCGTGATATCTTTCGAATGCAATGTCCAAATTGAATAATTCAAAAAGTTATATAAAGTTATTGAAGCAGTATTGAATAAATGAAGTAATTTATTTTGATAAGAATTACTACCAAGGTACTAATAAAGAGCCTTTTCTAGCGGCATCATTTCAATTTAATTTTTAAAATATAAGAACAATTATTTTGACATATACATAAAAGTTAGACATATGCAGTCCCGACACTTTTTGTAGATAATAATGTGTTCTGCAAAGTCGTAGTACATTATTATGTTCTATCATCAATAGTTTTAGCAGCGCACGCGATGTAAGGTATTTTTAGGTCATTTTTTTACACCTTGGATTACATTATTGGAGTTTTAGTAAGGATCCCTAATTTTATTGAAAATATAATATAGTTTATGTCACTCGGAGATAGTAGAGCTTCCTAACGGTGAAAGAATTTTTCAAATCGGTCTTGGAGTTTCGGAGCCTATTCAATGTAAACAAACAAACAATCTAATCTTTCCTCTTTATAGTATTAGTACATATAGATCAGCACTGCATGTCTTCTTCTCCCCTACCATCACTTCTTACACCTATCTGTTATCTCAGGTCCGTAGTCTAAGCAAATAGGCCCGAGTTGTCGTCGCGGGGTGTTTCCGCGCGCCTTTCACACAGAATGACAGGACGAGAAGCAGCTCACTCCTTCGCTTTACCTGAGACGGGATTTGTCGCAAGCAAACCATCACTGCTGGGGTGATTGTGGAGAATGCAATTGTGTCCCCACATCCCAGTCAGAAGTGGGGAGAATGAACACACAGCCCCTCCGCTGGCCCCACGGCGGAAGACATCCATTGAGGATTTCTATTCGTAAAAAAGGTCCTACATATGTACTTCTTTCTTTGCACCACAGGTGCAAGCCTTGTTTATTTATTATCAGATTAACAATTTCGACGGCTCGAGCAAAAAGTTCATCATTTCGCAATAGGCCGTCCGAATATCTCGCCTTGGCACAGAATTCGTACAATAGTTAATTACGAATGCAAACCACACACGTACATTGTTATTATAATCATATGCACCTACTTTATTCATATACTTATAGGTATTATAAATGCGAAAGTAAGTTCTGTACCCTGAAATAGTAACAGAGAGGCACCTTTTCACTCCAAAACGACGAAATGGAGCTTGACACACATGCTATGAATCGGGTCGGGTCAAACAATACCTTTTATCCCGGCAGAACGTTCCTATGGGACAATTTCCAACTTTTATGCAGGCAAATCCACGTTTAAAAGCTGTTGCTTAGTATTTCTTTGCTCAACGCTTTGGGCAAATATCATGGTTTTATTATCTATAGTCCTAGCACGATCAATACATAATTTACTAGCAGTTTCGTTAGTAGGTATATTATGATGTTGAAAATTATATTATTCTTGTTCCTATTCTAGATCCGTGACTAAAGCTCCTTTGGTCATTGAGTCATACTCGTAAGGTAAATCGGTGAATTTGACGTCATTGTAATATCATGCTTATCAAGCAACAGCTGAGGTCAAACGAAATGGATACGAAGAAACTGTAGAAAATGTCAATGTTTGTAATAAAGAAAGGAAGGATAATATTAATATGATAGAAAGACACCTTAGAGGTGATGAGAGGAAGAGAGATATTTATGTACCGAGTAACGATGAACAGAGAATTAATAAAACAAACTTCAGGTCAACCAAATGCCAGACAGTGCTTGAAAAATGGAATACAACAGAAAGCTTGTTAAAATTCACCAATCCCCAGACGCTTAGTACAACCTATAAACATGAATAAAACCTATATGTCCAAAATATAAACACCAGGCAAGATCAATGACCTACTACAATAAAAAAAAAAAACAAAGCTAGAGATGTTTCAAGAACCTTGAACTCATGCCATAAAGACATTCTGATGAACTCAGCACAGTCGAGTGTTGACTAGACTCGTCTGCCCAAGCTTACATGGAGTGTAATGACCAATCGTAGATGCGGCATTGACCATAAAAAGATTGGAATAGCTTTGCCTTATATTGGTATGCTTGGGATGTTAATACAGTTATAGGTAGACTCGTCTGCTGAGTCAAACATGGAGTATAATAAGCTACATTGTGGATATGGTACCATAAATACGAATGCATCCATATAATATTGCTGTTTTGTGAAAATCGGTTGTCATGAGATAAGCATTTGCTGCGGATGAAATTTTCGTTAAGAAAGTTTTGAATATAAATGTAAATGGCTATAATAGTAAGCGTTGCTAAACGATGGACTTTGTGAAGGTTGACAAGGCTAAAATAGAGTATGGAAGAAGAAAATATGCTGCACCAACAACAAATTGAATTGAATGAGGTGAGGATGAGGGGGTGGGGGGTGATGTTAATGTGCCATTTTGGAATCAGCTTTTATTGCGACATTAAAAGGTGACTAAAACATTTGTAGAAAGTAATCTTATTATAATTGTTATGTCTACAAATATACATGTGGGCGAAGTGGCATAGCCTTAGCTTGGCAAATAAAGCTCGTAAGATTTAAAAGCTCATGTTACTGTTTAGGAAAAAAACAAGTGACCTTATAGCATAGTTATTTAATCGCTACAAATAAATAATTTATGCATGCCAAAAGCGTATGCCTGTTAGTAGTTAATCTAAAATAAATAAAAAAAACTAAATTATAAATTAGTTAATAAACTGATATACATTTTAATAGAACTCCTTTTCTTACCGGTTCGTTAACCGTCTGTCGATACAAGGATAGCTAATTCATAAACATATAAATACTTATATCTATCTACTTGAAACTAGTCCATATAGTTTATTGTGATTATAATAAACACAAACATGTAGTACGTAAGTTTCTTTTATTATTTCACTACTGGCTTCAATAGAAAACCAGGATTAATTCTTGTTAGTTTATTTTCTGTGTCGCTTTTAAGAGTATCGAACTAAATCCGAATACCTTAAGATTAAATGCACATAAGTGTTTAGGCATAATAGTCTATTATGACTTGAGTATTGCTTTTCATCATATAGATTTGTGAATCCAACTATGATGGATTCAACTTCCAGTCTCACCGGATGCAAATGAATCCTCACAGCCCAGTTACTGGTTTACACAATACCTTTATTTGCCTCCCAACCTTTGCTTTGCCGATACATTGGCTACATCAAGCATTCCTTTCCATTTTACTTTCAACAAAAGAGCAATTCTTTAATTCCGTTAAATTTTTCGTCCAACCAAAGAACAGCTTTTAATAATTATACCACATCTACCTTTCTAACAGCGATGTGTCAAGTATTATTTTAATGTAAACGGAATGAAGACGAGTAGGTAGCGAACAAGGTCAAGTCTAGTTACGTAACTTACTACATAATCTACTACGACCTACGAGATTGAATCGTGCGCATCTCAGTGCATCGTTACGTCATGATAAAGTTTGATGAACTTAGTAGAAAGGTAGTAAATATTATTATGAACGAGTTTATAAATAGATTGATATTGTATTGGTTATGAGATTTTATAACTGGAGCTCAGAAAATCGTATTGGTACGAGTATATTTACGGCTAGCCGCAAAACGATTACGATTTGAATGTACTTGTATTAAAGTTCTGGTATCGTGCAAGCAAGCATAAGATATTTTTGTAAATATACTGAGCCAGTTCTTTTGTACTATCTACGTGTTAATGATGATTGATAGAATAAATCTTTTAAAATGTACCAAAAAATGCAAGTGAGTAATTCTATTGTTTTGTAGTTTAATTTTTATTAGTACTAATCAGTGGATTGAGATGGCTCAACTCAACAGCTAAAAGGAACATCGACGCCAGTGTATAAACAGTGGAAGGGACATCATGGCTCAAACTTTACCATGAATTCAGCACATAATTCTACATCCCCTAGCGGTTTAACCAAGTTTTGCCCATCCGTGTTTTTCACCTTCGATCATTAAGAAGTCCACACGATATTACAAGCAACTACTCCAAGCTCGCGAAAATTTAAATCCACTCAAAATCCTAAAATAACAAAATAAACCACGAACCTACTAGAAAATCCAGTCCAAATACAAAGTAAGTAACCAAGCCCTAACACTTTAATACGCATATTTCCTCCACACATTGCCCAACACCGTCTGACGGGTTTGCGTGACCTTTCACCGCAAACGTCCAGTCAGCGCTCTAGATTCTCAACTAGATAAACGATAAAAGAGTTAACAAAGTTATATACAAGGCATTAAGAGGGTTTAAAATCAAAACACTGTCACTTGCGGGATATCTTCCGCGATTTTAATGTTTATATTGAGCTCCCGATATTTCGACGCTGTTGTAAGCGCCATGATCACGAGATGACAAAACAGCTGTTCCGTACATTTCAACTTTTGTATGGAACAGCGGATGTTTTTATTAATAAGTGACAAATTTCTACGCTGCGGTTCTAGAATCATGTTTAAGTTCATGGTAGATGGTTTAGGGCATGCGAAATCCGGGTTTTATTGTGGGACCGAAACCGGGTTTCGATGCCCTAAGCTGGTTGCGTATGTTCCTTTTATCGTGTACGAATTGGGAAGGAGATTCTTTTTGTATTAGTAGGTATATTGTATGGTGTCATTCATAATGAATACTGAAGCATTTATTATGTTTTGTAAAAAAAAACACACAGACAACCAGAAAAGTAATTTCTCGGTACTTGCTGATGTAACCTAATTTAAAAATGTTGCAAAAGAACTAAATTATTTTCAAAAGTTTCATTATACACGTCCTCTTTTGACCTAGGTACCTATTTCGTGAGTACCAGATCTATTAGTTCAGATTTCTATGCAGTAAACTTATGTACGTTTGCGAAACATAAATCGGTAGACGCACGAGAATTCACGAAGTGTCACAAAAAGTATCGATATCTCGATAATTAATCGTCTCGTTATGATAGAGCGATATAAATGCCAACACTGGTTATGAATTTAGTCATTCTAAGTGCATAAAATATGTGTGTCCATTTCTTGGAATGGTATTACTTAAGTACCGAACCGATTTTATGAACATGAACAACCAAGACGAGAAATTGAATGAAGGCTTTTAAATACTATTGGCTCAGTACTAGTAACCAGTACGTAAGTATTCTATCAGCGATATAATGATACCACCCGAAGTCAAAAATGTATGTATGTCAAAAAGTCAATTCATTTACATAAGCTACGAAAAACTTTATGATAATCCTATTGAAAGTTGTTTGAAAAACTTTTTTGCAAAAAAAAACCGACTTCCAAAAAAAAACACTAAAAAAGTGGGAAATAACTTTACTTTCGGAAGTCGGTGACTATTGTTTGTTTCATTGACTTTTTGCCAAAAAAGTTTTTATTTTACCCTTTTTAGTTCAAATTCCATCACACACAAATCCTTGTCAAGTATCAATTTCGCAATTTCTTTTACTTGGATGACATATTGTTTCCAGCTATTTTGATTTCAAAACCAAACTACTGAACCGATTTCGATGAAATTTCTATGGGACCAATCGGAAAGTAGATCCATTCAGATAAAAGAAGAATTTTTCAAATCGGTTCATAAATGACGAAGATATGAGGTAACAAACACAAAAATTTCCAGCTATTTTGATTTCAAAACCAAACTGCTGAACCGATTTTGATGAAATTTCTATGGGATCAATCGGGAAGTAGATCCATTCAGATAAAACAAGAATTTTTCAAATCGGTTCATAAATGACGGAGATATGAGGTAACAAACACAAAAAAAAAAAAAAAAAATCATACAACCGAATTGAGAACCTCCTCCTTTTTTAGAAGTCGGTTAAAAATTCGACTGCCTCGTTCGTCTACTGGTCATAAGCGCGACTGCTGAGCATGAGGTCCGATTCCCGGATTGGGCAAATTGTTATTGGGTTTTTGCATCAGGAATTTCTCAGTAGCAGCCACGGAGTTTGGATTTGTGCCCGGTTGATAGCAATAGGCTCGCCCCCTATAACTTGGGACTTAAACATAACTGGCGAAATGTGAGTGTACACCTCTCTCATTAGGTACACCTCTGCTTAACCTTTCGAGTATTACAGGTGTGATGATATGATGAAATTCGAAGCGTCTGCCATGTTTTGTCTAAATCCTCTAAAGATATTACGCATAAGCATTTCTGTTTCCGAAATATTTTTGTTTGTAGGTAATGATAAACAAAAATAGCTATTAATAAATTATTACATAGGTACATTTTACATAGTTTATTTCATTAATGATATTATATCATATCATAAAAGAATTGACGTTTAACAGACTCCCGCAAAAGCAATTCTTTGGATATGGCCTAGTTTATCTACTACAAATAGCCAAAAATCTTCTGAGAACTCGAATATTCAGGCAAGAAATATCTTATCTTAAGCTGCCAAAAATCACAGAGATCCTTTGGTTAGCACTTAGGTACGGACTATTGTGAAAACGGCTTTGTCTTTTAGACAAGCAATTCTGGACCGAAATTCCGACCATCCAAAATTTACAATTTGATTTTTCAGGTTTATTTAGTAAAATAGAATACCTCCCCGTATAATTTGGTTTTCTAAGGGTTGTAATGATCATGTAAATCCTATTTAATATGTATACCAAGCAGCAATCATGTTTTGCAACCAATCCAAGATGTAGGGATTATAGCAGAATCTTTGGGTCTTTTCCAAGGTATGATGGCTTTCATCCCTATTTTTGGACGTACGGTCGGCCAAGAAAGTGGTGTACCAGTTTTGATTTAGTTTCCCGGTCATCGAAAATTACAACAAGGTTCGTTATAAAAAGATATTACTGAAAGAGACAACATTATCATGACGTAAACCTATGTATTTAGTATTCATACGTCATATGTCACATATAAGTACATGACATTTTAACCTTTAGTATAAATGAAAAGGACATTAGTTTCTACAAAGCAATTGAAATGTTTCCAAACAAAAGTAATAAAAACTATTTAGACAACCGAATTCCATTTGAAAAAGAAAACTGACAATTGACATTTTGTCAAATATATGCAAAAAATCGATATATTTTCCGTGTTATTTTTCAATCAACTGCATATAAAATCATCTCAATGCCTGCCAACTTGACCATTGCCGAAAGAGCACAAATAATTGCCCAATTTAATGAGGGAAGCAGTATCAGTGCGATATCCCGGAATTTGAATATATCGAGGCGTTCTGTCCGCTTTTGGATTCGTCGTGAAGGAGAGGAGGGAAGTTTGTTGGATCACAGAAGAAGTGGTCGCCGGCCTGCACTCTCCAATAACGATAGAGAATTCATGAGACGGGAATATGAAATCAATGGTTTTAAGCCCACAAAACATTTTGCGGAGATGTTCGATGTGAGTGCCCAAACAATAAGGAATCATCTACATTACATGGGGTTGCACCACAGGCATTACGCCAAGAAAATATATTTGACGGATGCTCACAGACTTGCTCGTCTGAACTTCGCCAGAGAGCACTTAGAGTTTGATTGGTCTAATACAGTGTTTTGTGATGAAAAAACGTTTAAATCCAGTCAGCATGGACGTCTTCACCTTTGGCGATATAATTCAACACGGTATAAAGATGATCATGTAATCCCAAATAGAGAATCAGGTCGAATTTCCGTAAATATTTGGGGCTGGATGAGTACGGATGGTGTAGGAGAATTGTGTTCTCTACCTCCTCGAGCGACGGCTGTAAATTATATCGACGTGCTTCAGAATGCAATGCTACCGACAGTCCGTAATGTTTACCCGGAGAACGAAGTGCCACAATTTGATTTTGTTCAAGATAATTGTTCAATTCATAATGCGAGGATCGTAAGAGCATGGTTTCGTTCACACACTGACGTAAGGGTAATTCAGTGGCCCTCAAGATTGCCGGACCTCAACCCAATAGAAAATCTTTGGGGCCTTATGGTCCAACGATGGTCGCATCAAAATGAAAGAACCAAACAAGCTCTTATTAGTCACTGTAATTATATCTGGGAGGAAATGCGGGGAACCGATATTTGCTCACGGCTTGTTGGTTCAATGAGGTCTCGTCTTTTAGAGGTTATAGAGGCCAACGGCGGTTACACCCGTTTCTAATTTTTAAAAATTTTCAATATCTTCTAAATATTACTATATATGCTATGTTTTTGTTTGTTATAAGTATTTTAAAATTGATTGTAGAAATTTAATAAAAAAAAAAAAAAAAATCTAAATCTATTTTTAGCTTGTTTTTTATTGATATTGTAATTACAAGTTTACAGAAATTGTAGGTTAGTGGACTCGCCTTGTGCCTTTACAATTTTATGTAACTTGTTGATAACAATTCTGAATTTGTAGATACAATTTTGTCATCAAAATCTACAGCCCCCCGCCGTTGATTTTACGACGTCATTGGTTCCATCAAGTTCAAACTAAGAACAGCTGTCACGTTACAAACAGTAATAGTCGTTGTGTGACTGACACTGGCTTGGCCACCATCAGGGATTTTAATTTTAACAACACAAATAATTTGTCGGTAATTAGTCGAAATTTGTCGCCCAATATCAGAATTTGTCGGTCACTGGTTCAAAAGTTATAAGGGTTTATAGGTGGCCGATCTGTAGAGACTCTCCCCAGCTTGGCCACATTTATATCTCAAAAACTAGGGCATCTAGCGTAAATCTGTTTTCTCCCAGATTTAGTCGGCAATTTGTCGGAATTTCTCGCCAAGCCACAGATTTAGTCGGTCACTGGTTCAAAAGTTATAAGGGTGTATTGGTGGCCGATCTGTAGAGACTCTCCCCAGCTTGGCCACATTTATATCTCAAAAACTAGTGCACCTAGCGAAGATCTGTTTTCTCCCAGATTTAGTCGGCAATTTGTCGGAATTTTTCGCCAAGCCACAGATTTAGTCGGCGTGTAATTAAAAAGATATTAAAGAATTCAATTTCTCCATACATTGGTACAATCAAGTACAAAATATTTGAAGTAGTTTCTAGACAGTATCTATGATGTCATATGGTGGAATTTTTGTTTCGAAATATATAAATATAAAGTTATTCTATAATTTGAACCCACAAAAGGAAAACTGTATTCATTACCTATAAACAGATCTACAATAAATATATATGTAATTATTTATCGAACAAAATGTGCACTTAGTCGCTGGCAGATAAATCACTACGCTCCGTTTCATTTATGGTGAGAGGAAAGAGATAGATGCGAGCCAGTTTACAGTGGAGCTCATTATAAATAGTTAGGAATTCGAGTAATAATAGTTTTTTTTTTAATTATTAGGATACTAAAAAAAAAAAAAACTTATTTCCGAACGCAACCTTACCGTGTTGCCAACTGCTTCTGTAAACTATCTTCATTAAGTTCATAGCGATTTATTGGTTTTACAACATAGGGCCCATGCTCATATAACTATATGGCATGGAAAGTCTGGGTCGGGCGGGACTAATCATCTTCGGACAATACAACAACAAGCATAATTACCGTCGAACTTCACTTACAGGTAAGTTCGTTTGACTATTCAATTATACTTGTTGTTGTATTGTCCTCGATGATTCAGAAAACAAGTGTAGTCTCGGCTTTAGTCTGCGACGTCACACATAAGTTTAAAGAAAAAAAAAAAAAAACTTATTTCCGAACGCAACCTTACCGTGTTGCCAACTGCTTCTGTAAACTATCTTCATTAAGTTCATAGCGATTTATTGGTTTTACAACATAGGGCCCATGCTCATATAACTATATGGCATGGAAAGTCTGGGTCGGGCGGGACTAATCATCTTCGGACAATACAACAACAAGCATAATTACCGTCGAACTTCACTTACAGGTAAGTTCGTTTGACTATTCAATTATACTTGTTGTTGTATTGTCCTCGATGATTCAGAAAACAAGTGTAGATGTTTAAAGACCAGTTGTAAAAGCAATAAAAATTTATTTAAAAATAAAATAACAAATGAATTATTTTTAAAATTTTCATAAATCAGTTACTTTAAATACTAAGGTAGTATCTTTACAATTTAGATTTAATCATTTCCAGTATTATTAAAAATGGCTTCAGAGAAGCTTCTATTATTTACTATCGGTCTATTATAAAATCTAGCAAAAATTGTTGACTCTCCAGTCCAACCAGCTGCTCGTCTAATATCGTCTATATTGACACCCTTGCTGAAGGCTGCTGATGTTGTTGCATGGCGGGTACTGTGCGTTGAGAACGTGCTAATGTCGATTCCACTCTCTTGCATAGCTTTTTTGACCCAGCGGCTGATTGTGCTAGAGCTCACAGCTTTATATGGCTTCCTTGTAGATATAAACAAATTAGTACAGTCCCGTAGACCTTCTGTTAATTTTAAATAGTTAACTACAGCTGTAGCTGGGCATACTCCTATTCTAGTTTTAAAGAAAGGGACAGTCAAAAAAGGTTGGCATTTGTTTGGCCCTGAAGTTTTAACTAGCTTATCAATCTTAATTGTAATACAGTCTTGTTTAATCATTATATTATTAATGTTAATTAGAGAGATTGTTTGCGCCCTTTGACCTGTGGCTAACAGTAATAAAGTTACAGCTTTTTTGGTAACAATTTGTAAGTCACTTTGTTGAATGTAATTATTTTCAATATAATCTAGTAAAACTGAAACATCCCAAGTATTATTATATTTTGGTTTTGGAGGTCTTAACTTAAAAAAGCCTTTGAACAGTCTTTTGATCTTATCGTCTGTTCCTATTTGTGGTCCTATAATTAAAGATAGAGCTGATCTAAAGGAATTCAAACTCCCATAGGAAAAACCTTCATTAAACTTCAGAGTGAGATACTGAATAACTTCAGTAATGGTAGGCTTGGTAATGCTTATATTATTTGAATTGCAGTATCTTGCCCATGATACAATTGCAGGCGAGTATTGATTCAGTGTACTTTTAGTTATTGAATTCATCATTATTTCAACAGCTTCATTACTAATTCCAAAACCTATAAATGTTTTCCTGATAATACTCCTACCATCAATTCCAGTTTCTTGTGAAGTGGGTGTAACAATCTGGAATCATGCAAAGTGAGGAGATCTTTAGAAGGTTGAAAAATAACGGGTTCCTGTATCAACAATCTATTAAATAATGGGAACCATGGTTGGGTAACCCAATGTGGAACTACTATAATACCCGTTGCTTTGTCAGTAATAATCTTTTCTATAGTTTTAAGAACCATAGAGAATGGTGGGAAGGCATAGAATAAATGATATTGAGACCAATGCAAGGTGAATGCATCCACTGCTACAGCCCCTGGATCTGGGTGCCATGATACATAAGAATGACACTTTGTGTTGGTCCGCGATGCAAATAAATCAATTGAAGGTTCACCAAATAAAGAAATAATCTTTTGATAATTTAAATCACTTAGTTCCCATTCTGTACTATCTAATTCCCTTCTGGACTCGAAATCTGCTATCACATTATCTTTGGTATTTATGTAAGTAGCAAAAATCCATAAATTTCTAGATTCACACCATTGCCAAATATCTTTAGAAATGTTATGTAAGTGAGGATATTGAACTCCTCCTAATCTATTTATGTATGAAACTGCAGTCATATTATCAATTCTTAACAAGATTTCACTATCTCTTAAATCACTGGCAAAACACTTTAATCCAAAAAAGGCAGCCATTAATTCCAATGAATTGATGTGAAGCTGAGCCTCATTCACAGTCCATCGTCCATTAGCTGTCTGGGAACCACAAGATACTCCCCACCCTGTGGAGGAAGCATCTGTAAATATTTCTAACTCAAAAGAATTTTTTCTAATAGGATTATTTGAATTGGCTATGTTTATAGACCACCATTTGAGATCCTGTATGCATTTACTATTCAATGTAGTGTTTATATCATAGTTATCATTATTATCTCTTAGAGCAAGGTATTTATGTCGCTCAAGTTCTTTAGTGTATAGAATCCCATACTTAATGGCTGGACAAACAGATATTAAAGTTCCAATAACCTGAGCTAAAAATCTAACTTTGATTTGACTTTTCTCAATTAATTCTTTTATTAACTTAAAACAATTATTTCTTTTCTCTTCAGTGATGTTAAGAGTCATGTCTATAGTATTGAAAAGCAAGCCTAGAAATGTACAGTGTTGTCTTGGTATGAAATCACATTTCTCTTTGTTAATTATGAATCCCAATCTTTCTAATAAACTTACAGTTAATTGCATGTTTTCTAAACATTGTATATAACTATTTCCTATACAAAGAAAATCATCTAAATATATAACTGATATTAGGCCTCTTTCTCTTAAGGAAGCTATTACGGGTTTCATGATTTTTGTAAATGTTAATGGGGCTGTACATAAACCAAAAGGTAAAACATTGAATTGATAGCATTTTCCTTGGAAAATGAATCTTAAATATTTCTTACTATCCTTGTTAATATTTATCATGTAATAAGCATCTTTAAGATCCAATGTGACAAGAAAATCATTTTTCTGTAAAAGTTTGCATACTGTTCGATAGTCCTCCAACTTGAAATGCTCAGTTTTAACAAAAGCATTCAATTTCTTTAAATTTAAAATAAAACGGAAAGTTCCATTGGGCTTTTTAACAAGAAAAATTGGTGAACAAAACTGGTTTTGTACCGGGCAACAAACTTCTATTGCCTTAAGAGCAATTCGTTTATTTATTTCAGATATTATCTGTAAAGATTCAGGCTCGGAAAATTTATCATTTAGAGGAGCATAACTCTGGTGTGGTTTTGTATGAAAAGGGATTGAATACCCTACAATCCAATTAAGTATAACTGGATCGCTAGTTATTAGTTTCCAATCACATAAATGATTTTTTAGCCTGCCTACCTGTGAGTTTATTTGTGACGGGGATGGTTTCGCCTGGCCTCCCACGTTCTGTCTGCTGCTGGTGCTCTTGATGACGGCCCCCCCCTTCTCTTCACTTCTGCCCGAGGAGGGCCCCGCCAGTTTAAAGCTTTACTATTATTCCTAGGAACATTTGTTCTGGGTACCCATGTGCTCTGTCTAGGAGTGAACTTTTTTACTTCCGCAACTTTTAATTCTTGACCAGACCTCTTGACAGATTTTGCAGTCCTTATTTTCTCAGCAAGGTCTTCGCCAAATAGATGAGTTTCTGTTTCAGACTGCAACAGAAACTCTTTCATATCCTTGTTAATTACTGACAACAAGAGGGATCTACGTCCCCTTGTATCTAAATGTATTGAGTCACATAATAATATTGAAGCATCATTCAGCTTTTTAATGATGTCTATCTTTCTTCCCTGAACATCTTTTATACACATTTGAAGGCATGAGCCCAGACATGCCAGAGCTGTTGAAATTTGTTTCTGTCTTTTTTGTATCAATTGGTCTCGCTTTTTGGATGCATCATTCACAGCTGCGCTGACCTCCGGATTTAATAAAGGTGGTAACATTTGTTTTAAATTGGAGAATGGTGGATTTTCATCTTCTATTTTATCTTTTTCTTCCTTATTTAATCCTTTTTTAAGTATCATATTCCACCTTTGAGCTATCTGTTTATGTAACTCCTCTCCTACTCTCTCTGGCTGTGGATCCACACCTAATATTTCTAGCATCTGGTTATCTAACAATTCTTCCTGTGGCATCTCTTCTTCAATCAATTCATTCTCAATTTTTTCAACGTCAGCATCTGGTTGTACATCTCTCAATTCCAGGCAATCATTCTCAACCGACAACGGGAGGATATTTTCCAGTGACTCCAGAGGGACATTTTCACTGTCTTCACCCATGTTAGGTGTCCTCCTTATAGGTGTTATTTCAACTTCTGGAAAAAAAACGTACTTATTGCATGCTGAAGAGGTCAACATGACACTTAATAACCATGTAAGTTCCCGCAGAACTTCCCTTGAAGGTTAAAAATTAAACAGTCAACCGCGTGTGTTCCTAAAGAACACCCCCCAGGTTGCTTAGTTCATGACATAGCCATTATAGACCGCGTACGCCCCCGCAGGACGTCCCAGAGGCCAGGCAAGTCGTTCACAATATATCCATTTTAGACCTCATGGTTCCGTTCCAAGTTCCAATAGAGCGTCCCAGGTCATGCTAGCATTAGCCATTATAAACACTGCGCTTTTTAGTAGCGCCCACGTGGCAGGCCCGCCCGCCGTTAGTTGCGCACACGTGCAAAGCGCAAGGCACAAAAGGTCAAAGCATACAATGTTTTCGATGTAGCGAAAACTTTCACATAATAAGCCTTCAATTACAATTCTTGTGCAGGAGATCAACCTAATTAAAGAAATTAAAACACTCATAGAGTGAAGCCATTTTCTTTTCATACCTTCAGCGTCGTCACTCGAATCCGAGCTTATATATTTCATGCGCCTTTCGAGTTTCTTTAACTTCTTCAGTAGTTTTGATTTTGTCGACTCCGACTTTCTTTTTCCCATTTTAACCGCGGTATATTAAGACAATTTTCAAACTAAAAGAACGAAAAATTTCGGAAAAGGTGACGCTGTTAACAGACATAAAATCCGAATGAAGATAGTTTACAGAAGCAGTTGGCAACACGGTAAGGTTGCGTTCGGAAATAAGTTTTTTTTTTTTTTTCTTTAAACTTATGTGTGACGTCGCAGACTAAAGCCGAGACTACTATCGATCGGCCACCTATAAACCCTTATAACTTTTGAACCAGTGACCGACAAATTCTGATATTGGGCGACAAATTTCGACTAATTCCCGACAAATTATTTGTGTTATCAAAATTAAAATCCCTGATGGTGGCCAAGCCAGTGTCAGTCACACATAGTCGTTATCAATAATCAGATAAAGACAGCAATAGAAGTTGTCAGATCGATCTGCAAGCGAAACTAATCTTTATCACCTATGAATCTGCAAGCGATATTCAACCTTAGGGTGGTACACCACTTTCTTGGCCGACTGTACAATGAAAGATATATGTATATGCTGGAAACGTCTCATTAGTTTTCCGATGATAATCTGAACGATCTATGTCGTTGTTAATTTTACCCAGAATCCAGAACTTAGCTTTACGCGTTTCGCACTGTCAGTAGCGTCCATAAGTTCCTACATGCAATGATTAGGAGATTCAAGACTCAAGAATATAATAATTCCTATTTGCCCAAATCGTCAAGCTGCCTTATCTTTTTTTTTATATTAAATTCCAACTCTTGACCTCAATCTTCTCCTGAGGACAGAGATGATGTCGAAGATTGAACAAGCTAACCCAAAAGAAGCCTATTAAGTCGCGACTTAAATCGATTCCTCGATATGTGGGCGCGGGAACACCATCGCAGGCAGGGAATATCGTTCCGTGGAATTCCTATGCTCATAATAAACATATGCAGGCATTTGAAGTATAGGTAACCGTATGCACACCTGCCCTTTTACTCGTAGATCCAAACATACGACATGAAATCATAGAGTCATATCTCACGACACGATTTGGTCCACTTAGATAATTAATACACTATTTGAAATGCCTTTAACCGACTGACGGTTACGAAATGAGTTCTTACTTGTATGACTAAACCGCCCAGTCATAGGTAAAATTCATATACGAATGTGCAGTACTTTTCCACAGTGAATTTTGTGATCCTTTTACATTTAGAAGTGGAACGTTTGATAGCGTTCTTTGAATGTGGTCTATTTGCATTTTTTCTGCTTTTTAAGTGGTACGGCTCATTTAGGTACACGAGGACGATTGGTTTTTTTTTTTGATGAATCGTCTTTTGTCACGATTTGACATTTTTTTTACGGCGACAATGCTTTTTACATGCCCGTGTTCAAACGCATCACGAATCGTGAAAAATTACGGCCGCGTCTTAAATCACGTATCGTCTTTTAAAAATCACCTTCGTCAAAAAACACGAGTCGTGAATTTTTTGCGACGGATTCACTGATGCGCGCGCTCCGGAAAAATCACGAAATTAATGTGAACACCAATTCGGATGATTTGCCGAATCGTGATAAAACACGATTCCGTATGCAATGTTAACGTCCATCCGTCATGACATATCGTCAATGACGGAACCCGTGTGAATGAAGCCGTAAGTGCATACAGTTGTCATTTTAAGGTCACCGATCCATCTTTCTGGGTACCATTTGCAGTCTTCTTCTTCTTCGTTGTGTCGATGATTCCCTTTATTAGAGTCAAATCAGCTTCGACCAGAACTCTGCCACCTAGACGGAGTTGGTGATGGATTCGGACAGTCTCCTATAATAATAAATAAATAAATAAATATCGCTGGACATTACACACAGCGCCATCTTGTGCCACACTAAGCAACGAGGCTTGTGTCGTGGACACCAGATAGTTGATATACTACATAGATACTTTTTGTTTGTAAATACATACTTATTATACATATAAACATCCATGACTCGGAAACAAATGCCCATGCTCATCACACAAACACTTGCTCCTACCGGGATTCGAAAGAAACTATAAACTATACGATTATAAAGAACTTGTACGTGAGTTTTAACGGCCATCAGTGCTTCGACAGCCATGATCAGGCTAGTCCATAGCACAGCACAAAACTGCAGTCGCTAAAAGACTGATATGGAATGTCTGAATTTAATTATAAATAAATAATTTTCATGTGAAGATTCTTGCAAATCTGTAGTTGCAATATTTAGAAGACTTGAAAGGGCAAAATACAAAATGCCGTATTCGGTAGGCAAATTGTAACATTTCTAATTGCGAATAAGTGATACTGTTTTAAACTTTTAATATTTCTCACCACGCTTTGCATTTTGATTACCTTGTAGTGCATTTAAGAATGATTGCATTTAATAGCCGTTATAATGAATCAATCAAATCAGCTTATTGCAGTCCACTACAGGACCATTGGCTTATCATGATGGTAGTAATGTGTAGTACCTATTTACTATGTTTATAAATTTTAGCAGTAGGTTTAGTTTGATATTAAACAGAGTCCAAAACCTCTGCAGACAAGATGAGTTTCGATGTCTGAAAACGATGTAAGAAAAAATACAATTTTCTGAACATCGTCGACCCCAAAAAATGCAAATCATTTTTGCTACTTTACATTTTCTGGGGTCAACGGTGTTTATTGCGCAGTTTCGCTATTTGACTTATTTTGGCCCTGTACTTTAATTATGATCATAAAAAAGTCAAAAGAACCGCAAAGCAAAATTTATTCTACACGTAATTAATGTTGTCTTAATTGTACACCGTCTACTAATTACATTAATTAATTCATAATGTCATTTATATAAAAATACCATAACTGCTCCAAAAGATTCATGTATTACACATGACAAGCTTATCATTATGTGAACCAAATATGGTGCAAAGCTACTTTTTGAATGACTCAGTTGATGTACTGCCTACAAAAGGTTTCGTATACCAGCAAGTAAAAAATAGCTTAACACTACTTAAGATACCTGGTTATAAGTATGAAAATATTCAAACATAGAACAACATAACTTTGGGCCAACATAATCAGAAAACTGTCATGTAATTGATACAAAAATAAGAAGTACGGAGGACATTCTCAAAAAAGATTTGAGTATTAGAAAGACATAATACTTAAATACACATGGATTAAAAAATGTTGTAGTTAGCTACCTGAATACCAAACTGTTTTCGTGACTGTACCTACACAATTTAAACGAGCCTTAGAGAGGTCTACGCAACAACATAGACCAAAAATAGGCTTCATTTATTGAAGCATTTTGAAAGTATTAAAAGTCCTTCTTTTGTAATATTTTAGAGGTTTAGATTATAGAGGCGTTGAAGCGAGAGACTTTAATATGCTGTTGAGCTCATTACTCTTGAGTTTTAACGGTTATATTTTATTGTAATGGGAGCGGCCTACCACCAAAATTAAAGCTAATAGACATCATACTTAAAGAGTACTGAGAAGTGAATTCCAAATTAGGCGTCTCGGTTTTCTCGTCTTTGCCTATCGTTCCTTGGTAACAGTATTTTAATCATCGTTAATTTCAGCCTTCAGTTCTATAAATTCGACGCAGAAAGATCATAGACCAGTAGTCACGGAATTAGAAAGATTGTACGCTATCTTCTTCGTTATCGTGTGGTTAAAGCCTAACCTGGTGTCAGAGTTTTTATGCCGCCCATGGGCCTCTGACTTGGCTTTACATGCCGTCGAAAAAAATCTCTCAGACATGCCGGTTTCCTCACGATGTTTTCCTTCACCGAAGCAAGTAATTCCAAAAAAATCAGGTGTCTTGGGTTCGAACTCGAGACCTATGACTTGGCAGTCCAACGGTCACACCACTAGGCATCAATAGAAGTCATCGAAACTACCATTTATTCTGATGCCTGACAAAACAAATATAAGGCGACACCAATATAAAAGCTGTTGGATTTTCACTATTGGACCTATTTTTGTCAATGGCGGTTCTCTCGAGGTTGTTCAAGAATATTTTTACCTCGGGCATACTCTGCAGTTTGGTAAGAACAACTTTGAGAGGGAAGCTAACCGAAGAATTCGTAAAAAAAAACATAAATGAGCCCCTAGCCTTGCGACCGTCCTTGGTATAAACTTGATCTGCCTAGCTTTTTCCCAACTATGTATAATTATGTTGACACCTTTTCAGATAACCTATCAGAATTTGCACTCATCAACTAAACTCTGATTTATATGACTAGAACGGCTAAAACCTCGACTGCTAATCAATAATTTATGCTAATTCCTACAAGCATTTTAATTTCACGGCCTGCTTTACATGCATCAACTTGTCATATGCCTCATAAATCATTTTGTCAATGTTTTTGAGTTGTGACATGAACTATTTTTAATTAAGCGGCTATTAATTCAATTTTAATTACATTTTCCAAACTTGGAGCTACTTATTTTTGTGGTCTTATTAGGTTTGAAACGCTTAAGTATCAGCGCACTTTTTGACACCCATGAAACCGTGTCAAAACTGAATATTGCATGTTTTTGAATCTGCTGTTCTGGGCGAGTAGAGTGCGGAATGTCGACGCACCAAATATCGATAAATGATTATACGATACTAAAAAATTGCGATCCACGTTACTGCGAAAGACCGTCTCTGCGAAGTCACTGCACTTCGATACACGTTACCGCGATAGATCTTCACTGCAATACTACTTGACTTCGATGCACGAGCATGGGTCCAAGAAGTGGAAACACTGTAGGCAGATGGTGCTTATGCAAATGCTAAGAAAATAAAACTTACAACACTATAAAATAATGTTTCAACGCAGTCTGATGAGTCACTCACTTAATTGCAGTAATTACTCTTACTAATTGTGCAGACATTTTGTAATCACTCGGCAAAGGAACTGGGTATCATCTTTTTATACGACTAGACTGATTTATGGAAGAATTGCAGCTACTTATTTATAGTTGTTGCTTTACACGCGTTAAAATATTAATTTAAATCTCTCACACAACTACATTTTTATAAAATCGTTAAAACAATAAGTACGTCGTATAGTCACATATTTTTTAATTTAAAAATCGAATTTATCCCAGCTCAGTTTCTTTTTTTACTAGGATCAGACTCGATTGATTTATTTCTAGGAGTAGATCCAGTTATTGTCTAAAATGGATAATTGTTGCTGATTAAGAAAATTTGAAAAAGAAAAAGAAAATTGTTTTTTTTTTCTTTTATCTGAAAGGATATACATACTTCCCGCTTGGTCCCATAGATTATTCTTAGAATTCTTATAATTTCATCAAAATCGGTTCAGTAGTTTGGTTTTTAAATCAAAATAGCTGGGAAAAATATGTCATCCAAGTAAAAGAAATTGCGAAATGGATACTTGACAAGAAGTTGCGTGATACGATAACTAATAAAAAGTGTAAAATAAAAACTTTTTTATTTTAAAGTTATTTTCCACTTTTTTTATTGTTTTTTTTTTGGAAGTCGGTTATTTTTTCTTTCCTTTTTTAACTTTTTTTTAATAACTTTCTATTTGCTAAAGAGTAGTAATACCTCTGCATATTTAATTAATAAACCAGTGGCATCTGGAAAACAAATCATTAATTTTCTTTTTAACTTCTCTTTCACATTGACTGTCTCGTTGGTTCAGTGATCACAAGCTCGACTGCTGATCATGAGGTCCTGGGTTCAATTCCTGGCTTGAGCAAATTATTATTGGAGTTTTCAATCCGGAATTTCTCAGTAGCAGCCACGGAGTCTGGATTTGTGCCCGGTTGATGCCAATAATCTCGCCCCCTATTATAGGGGACTTAAACATAACTGGCGAAATGTGGGTGTGCTATTAGGTACACCTCTGCCTGACCCTTCGAGGATAACAAGGGGTGATATCATGTGATATTCTCTGTCACATTTTCCGGAAAATAACTAATCCTTATTTCACCTCCAACAACCGCTCAATTTCGCGCACCCATATTATAAAGGACACTTAAAAACACCCAGTTTCCTCGCTATCTCGGGATATTATGAATATGAACAATCTCCAATTTTGCGGCTCCTCCTACATGAGTGAAGAGCCTCGCTTTTAATGCAAATTACTCAGTTTGCCTTATCGCGATCGCTTTGTTTTACCATTGTGTTTGTTTTGATATGTAGAGGTTGTGTTTCGGTAAAGTTTTGCCTAGAATTTATGTTTTATGCGTCCTTTTAACATGAATGGAAAACAAGGTGTAAATGGACAATTCACGAAGCCATAGAACTTGGTCTAAGTATTTAGTTAATGTTCAATTAGCTTTGAATAATACTGTTAATCTAGCTACTGACAAAATAAACGAGGTATTAACAAAGGTATTTCCATTGTTTCTATTATCCATTTTAGTCACCCCCGGTAGATTAAAGGTCTGACTCTTCGAAGCGTTCTATCTGGCAAGTATTTTTTAAATGCAGTGTGCATCAAAAATGGTTGCTGGGAAACGACTTAAGCCCTTGGGGAGAAAAATCACGTTTTACTACCGTAAAACGTGATCAAATTTGTGTAACGCACTCAAAACGTTGTGCTGATAGATACATTGAATAGCACGGCGGTCGTGGAGGTATTTAAAGTAAAGTTATAACATAAAAAACTTGTCAAAAAGTTGGAACTTTGACCCTCATACTTAACATCACGCCTGTAATCCCCGAAGGGTTAGGCAGAGGTGCACCTATACCCACATTTCGCCAGTTGTGTTTAAGCTCCATGTATTAGGGGGGAGCCTATTGCCATCAGCCGGTCACAAATCCAAACGCCGTGACTACTACTGAAAAATTCATGATGGAAAAACGAAACAAAAATTTACCCGACCCGGGATTCGAATACAAGAGCTCATGCTCAGAAGTCGCGCTTGCGACTTCTAGACCAAGAAGGCATATAACTTAAATCCAATAAATTTTTTACTTTATCGTTTATCGCTGATAGAATTGAATGTATCTTAAGCACTCTGTACCTACATCGTCGCTAAGGGAAAACTGAGGTCAGAGGATTTTATTTTAAAATAATAGTAAAGTTTAATTGAAAACTTGACAGTACTAAGTCACTACATATTCTAAAACAAAGTCGCTTCCCGCTGTCTGTCTGTCCCTATGTATGTATGCTTAGATTTTTAAAACTCCGCAACGGATTTTGATGCGGTTTTTTTTTAATAGATAGAGTGATCCAAAAGGAAGGTTTATATGTATGTATAATACATGCATATTTTATGAAAGAAAACATTAGTTTCGTGCGAAGCCGGGTTGGGTCGCTAGTAAGGAATAAATGGATTATCAAATTATTGATACTCCAATTAAGGTAAGGCAAAATTTTAGGCTCCTTACCACAAACTAATGAAAAGAAAACGTTTGACTAAAATCGAAACTGCTGAAATGCCAACAATTGTTGAAAAACATCTATGTTGGCTGTTATTTACTCTATTGTGAAAGTTTTAACGAATCGTAGATTGTTTTGCGGTAGTTGAATTTTTGAATGCCTTAGCGTTTACATCTAAATAAATTAATAAATTTAGCTATTTTCATAAATATATCGGATTTGAGTTTAAAACTTAACTTTTCCCTTGGTTATGGTAGTACCTACATAGAGAGCTGCGACTTCGAAAGTATTTTTGAAAAACCACAACACCCCTTATAGATTCCTACTGCCTGTATATCTGTCCGTGCGGTTGTCACAACCATTTTACTCTTAACTGTTGGCACCCACCACACAGTTGAAATTTGGAGAGCAGATGTCTTCTATAAACCGCTACACAAAAGTGAATTGACCTATGAATGAGCGTTAAAACTATTGTTATTATATTGTTTGGTGCTACGAAACCGTTTGCGTGCGAGTCCGAATCGCACTTGGCCGGTTTTTTGCACATCGCAATAGGATCAAGGTTTTAATGCGTAAACATTGACTAGTATCAGGGTTATGCACCAGGAGGCGTGGTATTGGACTAAACTACTGCTCTATTTTGAATGAAATTGATATGCTAGACATCGTTTTCAGCTATAATATTGTAGCTGTCATCTTAGCCTACCTTGTGTTTAATAAGACAAAACAAGCGTTAGATACATAACTATTGATCACTTCTATAAATGCGGCGCTCCACAGCAGCTC
The DNA here is from genome assembly GCA_964057025.1 of Standfussiana lucernea. NCBI lineage: Eukaryota > Metazoa > Arthropoda > Insecta > Lepidoptera > Noctuidae > Standfussiana > Standfussiana lucernea. The sequence goes on from OZ059796.1 coordinate 10,719,323, forward strand.
ATTGCTAAGCTAAGCATGTGTACTTAGCTTCACTTTGTATAAACAAGCGTAAGTAGTAGCGACCTATAGCCACGTTGCATGGTTGGCAAACAAATGAACCTCGCAACTAATGTTGCGAACTTCTCTGTACATATCCTTCGTACCTGTGGACGGTTGTCTTAAGGGGTGTGGCAACCACGTCATGCCAAGTTTTGATATATCTCCATCAAGGTCTTAAATATATCACATCATGTAGTATCGTAACATCAACACGACGGGCTATTAATATTGCCTACATGAGAGATAATTTTTCTTGAATTTGGACCAAGGTGACGACTTGTTAGCTCTTGAAGTTGGTACAAACTTATCTGTGTTATGTGAATTCTTATGTGATGATTACATTTCGCTCTCATGACGGTGACAAGTCATTGGAAATTGAACATCGTTTAGTATGTACACATCTAGTTAGAGGTGCCGATATAAAGCTTTCAGGCTAACTCTATGATGGAGGTACAAAATTATGAAATATTGGCATTATTGAAAACAATTAATTTATTTAGCCAAATTAAATTATATAAAAAAAATTTATAAAGCATTTGAAACTTTGGCTTGTCACGAAATTTTATTTCCTGTGAAACAAAAAAAGATCAAAAATTTCAGCTAGAAAAAAAATCAAATACTACGTCTTTAACAATACATTTGCATATTTATAATAGATAATAGTGTTTACTGGGATGACGATTAATGGAGGAATATGCAATGGAAGAAGATATGCTGCGCACCTTAAGGATTGGTTTAAAAGCATTGAAGCAAGATGAAATTAACCATATTTTAGTAATGTTCTAACAAATAGACTATCAGCCCGTTCACACGGTTTCCGTCATTGACGATCCGTCATGACGTCATGTATTTTTGACGTTCCTGATTTTTAAAAGACGTCACATGATTTAAGACATGTCCGTCATTTTTCACGGTTCGTGATACGTGTGAACGCACGGACATTTAAAAAGCATTGCCACCGTCAAAAAAATTGACGGATCGTGAAAAAGACGATACGTCAAAAAAAAAAACGAATCGTCGTCGTGTGAACGGGCTATATCATTTGTCTAGTTTAGCCCATGTCATGTTGAAATCCACGGTCACCTCACACGCTAAAATAGCTACAATGTAACACATAAGATGTACCAAACGTACTATTGCGTACAATCGTACTATTACATGCATAATTTAATACTAAAAAGAACACTCGCTTCAAAATATGAATAAAGTAGTCTTGATTCGAGTTTTTAAATGAGTAGTAGCAATATGAAATAATAATTTCGTTACGCCTTCAGTTTATCGCTTTGTTAATGCTCTTTTTTTCTTCTATTTCTATCTCAATGTGAAGAAATAAACTTTTTTGATGTTAGACCTGGATAATTTTGTAAAATATCATCAGTACCCTGCCCTCATCCCAACTCATTTAGGGTCTATTATTACTCGGCATCTCAGCAATCTCCTACTTTCTAGCCATATTATATATTTTATGTCATCATCACCATTCTCTTGCTTTTATCCGAATTTATTTTGGGGACGGTGCAGCATGTCTTCTTCTTTCATACTTCTCTATTAATCTTCATGTCATCTCAGCAGTCACCTCCTTGTGTATTTAAAATATTGAACAGAAGAGAAAAGTATTGCTGCTAGACACAAGCAAGGCTATTAATTGACACTTGACTAACTCCCCTCCAGCTGTTAAAAAAATCCCTGTGTCGTAAATCACAATCAATATCAAGTAACAAAATCCACTACTTATGTTCCTCGCCAAGTACCAAGTGACAAGCTAAAGAACATGTGACTACCTGTCATGTATTCCTAATTATTAAGCGAATATCTTAGTCCATATTTATTTCAACATCATCACACGGTATCGGGACACTTACAAGCATATTAAACCTTTATTTTATGGCTTGACAGCCTGACAAGTTACTGTAATTAATAACAAAACGTTCCGTCCCTTCTTAGAATTGTAAAATAATATTAGCCACTCGTAAGCGCATAAATTCTCTATTTAATGGGAAGCGAGTTAGGGATGAATGCCGGGCTGACAGGTCAAAACTAATATTTCCACAAATTCCTAAGAAACGATAAAAAAAAATATACGGTTTGTAAGTGCATTCCTCAATACGAGTGCACATCTGGGAGCCACGTTTAGAGGCTGAACCGAAGAGAACCTTTAAAACAATGGCAAAAACGGGCGTTAGGCAGGCGTGGTATTTTTAGAGGGTTTGAAAGGAAAAAAAGAGACTCGAGGCAGTCGGTCTTGGACCACTACAGGGTTCGGTCGAAATAAGCGAATAAAGTTAAGTTAGTTTGAGATCACGGACGGGGTCAGACCTTAGAGTAGTCGAAATAAGTCAAGGTGGTGAATTTAAGACCACGAAGTTCTAGGACGTCCTAGGTTAGGCTAGTGAAATTAGCGTAGTCTTGGTACCAAGATGCACATGTCCCAGTGGACTGTTGTAAGAGAACGATTAATATTTTATAAGTTAAATATAAGTAGTAGTAATAAATCTAGTTAAAATCAGTGTATGGAAGTGGAAGGAGATAAGGTGTGGCGGAGGCAAAACTGGTAATGTGTGCAGTAATCTGTAAGTGAATTGTGACTAGTTTCAATGAACACATGGTAAGTGTTAACTGTAATTAACTAATAGCTCATAGTAGCAGTATGGCGGTAGTGTAGAAGAACTGTTAATAATCATTCATTCCAGCTGACGGAGCAGCTTCTATATTGCATCACAATGTATACTATTATCTCATGTGTTATACATATATCCACTTTCCGTACCTTTGGCAAATATTCGTCATTTGCGTTTGGTAATAGGGAGACGGCGAAAGCCCCAATACTCTACATTCACCTCAATGCATACGCCATTACACTGTACAATAATACACCCGACTATTGACGATGAGACTTTTACCTGACGCACCACAAAAGGGAGGCCGAACCGTAATATTCGCTTTACGATTAGAACAAATAATATTGTTCAATGGTGTAGGCAACACCGTAATATTCATAGTTGATTAAAACAGATAATGTTGCTATTCCGACTTGTACTTGGAGTACAAAACAACCAAACGCTGCTGATGAATACTGCTTCCTATAAAGGTCTAGCTCAGAAACATTGCGTTGAGATTGATGGCGCACATTTCCGGGAGCGGGGTTAGGCTTCACCAAGTATTCCAGCCTAAATTGATAGCTACGTTCTAAGGAACGCTAGGGACTGTGTCTTGTTAAAATAAACCCTGGCATATGGTACGCCAAATACTGAATCGACACTATTTAGCGAGACACGCAACCTCGACATGGGGCAGAGTAAGGAAATGTGAAGTGACGAAAGTATTACCACTTCGGCGTCCAACAATAACAATCGCAATATGTTCTGCTACAGACTGAGCCTACGGTGCTCTTGTGCAAGTTGAGTTTAAAAGGGGTAAGCCTGCCGTAAGGGTGTTGTTAACATGAGTTCGCGTGTAATTATAAACACTGAAAACGTGTCTTCCTCAATGGCAGTGGCCTCACAACCCACTGCCTTAGGATTGGGAAAGACATGTAAGTAGTGCTTAGGGAGCGTGGTCTGTTAGAGTTCATAGCAGCGTCCTTAGTAGGACTATGTACCTAGGTCTAACAGCACACGTAGGCCGGGCAAACGTTGTAAAATGGTTCCATGTTGTGACATGGAACCGTTTGCGTTTGCAAAGCGGCATCTAGTACATTGGAATCAAATAAAGTAACGTAAAGGATAAATAAATATTTTCTAAAGCACAAGCGCAACGTTCCCATTACCACCTTTACTACAATATATCGTATTTTGCGCCCTCTCGTCTTATTAGAGTCACATTTTATTATTGTTTGGTCTTATATGATTTGATATTATTCATGTATGTGTCTTAACAGTGAATTCCCAATACTAACTTCACCTTGTGTCCCCTCCCTGTCCCCTAGCTTTCAAAGTCGGGACAGGGCAGCCCCAAATTGGGAATTCAGTCCACTTTCTTATACCGGTGGGGAGGGAATCCAGTCAGGCGGACGAACCTCACAGGGGCGCGCGGAAGGCGGGGCGCGTCCTTTTCCCCCTCAGGGAAACCGACTTTCATACTAATATTCCATGAATTAGGAAAAACGAAAATTTTATCAGCCTAGGGTAATTTAGGAACAGTCACATGTGGTGCCGTGACCAGGATTCTCGTCATTAAATGTACTGATTCACTTCAGTGCAACGAGAAAGGACAATTTATGGGTTACTACAATAACAACACAACGTAATTATATAGCTCTAGGAATTGTGAGAGATGGCTAGAGTTACGACGGCTATAATAACATATTATTATTAGAAAACGGTTTGGTTATTGTGGGTGAATTCTTCAACCACTGGTAGCGGGTTCAAATCCCGCATGATTTATCAGTTGATATATTTCCATTCCATTATCATGGATTTTGGGTTCGATTCCCGTCTGACGCAATAGTTGATAAGTAATTATATTCCTGTGTCACGGTTTTTGGGTTCGATTACTACACGTTCTATTGGTTTAAAAGGCTTTGGTTCCGATACTAGTTAAAGTGGGTTCGATTCCCGCACGTTATAGGTACTCTTTAGTGAATAACAGTTTGTAAGATGGTTGCTTGTGTTTCAGTGCACCTTAAATGATGGGTTTGATTCCCTATAGATGAAAGTTTTGTGTTTGATGGTACACAGCAAGATTTTGACATATGTTTGCAATTGCACGGTTTGTATTTGTACGAGTATGAGTGCGTGAGAGAGTGAACATAGAAATAAGACACGCCCTCAACTATGGGTAAACTTTATATTATTAGTACTTAGATCTTAGTCGATTAGTTTACTAAGAGGTACATTAAACTATCATCGAAGGAAGTTAACCTAAAACTTTTCGACTCCATAGTGTATGACATATAATAATTGGACAAATACTCGTGTGGCCTTATTTCGAATTCCAGGATATTTCAAACTTCGCTTGGCTGTCTAAACCTTTGGGTTGTGCGTGGCGCTTGGGTCAAAGTTCCATCAAATTCAGCTGATATGGGCTGACTCCTGCGGCAGCCGTAACGTAGTTACAGTAACGAAGCTAAGTTCCACTTTTATTGAACGCTATTTATTGTTTCCCGTAGTCACGTGGAATGACTTTGTTGACTCAACAATAATTATATATTGTTTTGAGCTATATAAATCTACCTAATCAGTTCTAATATTGGAACGTAAGGTTAAAATTCTTACCAATACTTTAATTTCCAAGTGAGAAAGTTATAAACCCTTGTCCTAATAAGCTAATAATTGTTTGGATAATCTAGGGTGTCTACATTTCAAAGTAAAGACCGAGGTCAAGATTATATTTCCTCAATGAAGGTTCACAAGATACTTTGTGATTTTAATGTTGGATAAGCTCTTATTCTATATATAAATGTACAAGTGAGCGTTATCTCAAATTACATAACATTCATTTTCTAATACAGCTTTCCAACTATAGTTGGATTTCAGAACTGCTCTCTCCTCTTCGAATCGGAGGGGGGTGACTAATGGGAATAAAGTGTCTAATATGTCTATGTGCCGACTATTTCAGCTGTTCCTGGATACAGCTGCGAGCAGCTAACTCAGCGTTGAGGTGCAATGGGAAAGGCCTCTGTCCAGCGGCAGCTGCGTTAGGCTGAGTTAAGAACGATGGAGCAGCGTAGGTAGCATCGCTCGATAGCACATATACTCTTAGAAGAGACTCTGGTATGTAAAACTAAAATTATAAGCATGCACAGGTCTTCTGAAATTACCTGAAACGTTGTAAGTGACAAGAATATTTTGAAGAAGAATAAGTTCAAATTGAGGAATTATATAACGTTTGAACATACTTCTGCGAAACCAAGCAAAATTATAAGCAGATGTTGCATCTTATTAGATTAATGGTCCAGTTAGAACGGTTATAATGTTCTTATTAGGTGAACATAACAAATATATGAACATTCAAGCTCTCCAGTAATGTCATGGAAAAGCACAGTTTATACTATTGTGAAAGCTCATCCGCTGTACTGCGTCACGCATCTGATTTTCAGAGGGGGGAATGTGACTACCTGTCATGTATTCCTAATTATTAAGCGAATATCTTAGTCCATATTTATTTCAACATCATCACACGGTATCGGGACACTTACAAGCATATTAAACCTTTATTTTATGGCTTGACAGCCTGACAAGTTACTGTAATTAATAACAAAACGTTCCGTCCCTTCTTAGAATTGTAAAATAATATTAGCCACTCGTAAGCGCATAAATTCTCTATTTAATGGGAAGCGAGTTAGGGATGAATGCCGGGCTGACAGGTCAAAACTAATATTTCCACAAATTCCTAAGAAACGATAAAAAAAAATATACGGTTTGTAAGTGCATTCCTCAATACGAGTGCACATCTGGGAGCCACGTTTAGAGGCTGAACCGAAGAGAACCTTTAAAACAATGGCAAAAACGGGCGTTAGGCAGGCGTGGTATTTTTAGAGGGTTTGAAAGGAAAAAAAGAGACTCGAGGCAGTCGGTCTTGGACCACTACAGGGTTCGGTCGAAATAAGCGAATAAAGTTAAGTTAGTTTGAGATCACGGACGGGGTCAGACCTTAGAGTAGTCGAAATAAGTCAAGGTGGTGAATTTAAGACCACGAAGTTCTAGGACGTCCTAGGTTAGGCTAGTGAAATTAGCGTAGTCTTGGTACCAAGATGCACATGTCCCAGTGGACTGTTGTAAGAGAACGATTAATATTTTATAAGTTAAATATAAGTAGTAGTAATAAATCTAGTTAAAATCAGTGTATGGAAGTGGAAGGAGATAAGGTGTGGCGGAGGCAAAACTGGTAATGTGTGCAGTAATCTGTAAGTGAATTGTGACTAGTTTCAATGAACACATGGTAAGTGTTAACTGTAATTAACTAATAGCTCATAGTAGCAGTATGGCGGTAGTGTAGAAGAACTGTTAATAATCATTCATTCCAGCTGACGGAGCAGCTTCTATATTGCATCACAATGTATACTATTATCTCATGTGTTATACATATATCCACTTTCCGTACCTTTGGCAAATATTCGTCATTTGCGTTTGGTAATAGGGAGACGGCGAAAGCCCCAATACTCTACATTCACCTCAATGCATACGCCATTACACTGTACAATAATACACCCGACTATTGACGATGAGACTTTTACCTGACGCACCACAAAAGGGAGGCCGAACCGTAATATTCGCTTTACGATTAGAACAAATAATATTGTTCAATGGTGTAGGCAACACCGTAATATTCATAGTTGATTAAAACAGATAATGTTGCTATTCCGACTTGTACTTGGAGTACAAAACAACCAAACGCTGCTGATGAATACTGCTTCCTATAAAGGTCTAGCTCAGAAACATTGCGTTGAGATTGATGGCGCACATTTCCGGGAGCGGGGTTAGGCTTCACCAAGTATTCCAGCCTAAATTGATAGCTACGTTCTAAGGAACGCTAGGGACTGTGTCTTGTTAAAATAAACCCTGGCATATGGTACGCCAAATACTGAATCGACACTATTTAGCGAGACACGCAACCTCGACATGGGGCAGAGTAAGGAAATGTGAAGTGACGAAAGTATTACCACTTCGGCGTCCAACAATAACAATCGCAATATGTTCTGCTACAGACTGAGCCTACGGTGCTCTTGTGCAAGTTGAGTTTAAAAGGGGTAAGCCTGCCGTAAGGGTGTTGTTAACATGAGTTCGCGTGTAATTATAAACACTGAAAACGTGTCTTCCTCAATGGCAGTGGCCTCACAACCCACTGCCTTAGGATTGGGAAAGACATGTAAGTAGTGCTTAGGGAGCGTGGTCTGTTAGAGTTCATAGCAGCGTCCTTAGTAGGACTATGTACCTAGGTCTAACAGCACACGTAGGCCGGGCAAACGTTGTAAAATGGTTCCATGTTGTGACATGGAACCGTTTGCGTTTGCAAAGCGGCATCTAGTACATTGGAATCAAATAAAGTAACGTAAAGGATAAATAAATATTTTCTAAAGCACAAGCGCAACGTTCCCATTACCACCTTTACTACAATATATCGTATTTTGCGCCCTCTCGTCTTATTAGAGTCACATTTTATTATTGTTTGGTCTTATATGATTTGATATTATTCATGTATGTGTCTTAACAGTGAATTCCCAATACTAACTTCACCTTGTGTCCCCTCCCTGTCCCCTAGCTTTCAAAGTCGGGACAGGGCAGCCCCAAATTGGGAATTCAGTCCACTTTCTTATACCGGTGGGGAGGGAATCCAGTCAGGCGGACGAACCTCACAGGGGCGCGCGGAAGGCGGGGCGCGTCCTTTTCCCCCTCAGGGAAACCGACTTTCATACTAATATTCCATGAATTAGGAAAAACGAAAATTTTATCAGCCTAGGGTAATTTAGGAACAGTCACAAACATAACAAATGATGCGTGAAGACATTGATTTTGTAAGTTTCGTGCTCGACTGTCCGCCTAACCGCGCTCGTAATGAGATTATGACAAATTGCTCTATTGTCGCCGACTGTACTTGAACTTCAGTAAAGGAATTCAAGTAGGTAGATGATATATGATGGTATGTGTAGCTAGAAGTACATGTGTCTCTTGTTGTCACATGCTCCTAATTTCGATATCTGTATATTAATCGAGAAGTGCTCCCACTTCTTTGGTCTCCACCAAACAAACGATGGACAGATTGTGTTAAGGATGATATGGCTAGAAAGGAGATGACTGCTGAGATGACGAGTAATAGAGAAGTATGGAAGAAGAAGACATACTGCGCCGACCCCAAATAAATTGGAATAAGGACCGGAGAACGTTGATGATGACGATGATCCGTATATTATTCGAAGGCTGATTTATTAGAAGTTACCCATTGAGACTGGTACATACGTTTAGCATAGCAGAATCAACCACTAATGTGTAACTGCTGGAACACAGGCTTCCTCTCGAGTTAGTGTGTTGCAGTCCACCACACGGACACAGTGCGGGTTGGTAGATGTCACATATCTTTGAATTTTCTTTAAATTCATCTAAACGACGCGTCTGGGTTCAAACCAACTACCTTTATTTAGTCGAGGTCGCTACCATCATTTGTTTAGCCTTTTCCCAACTATGTTGGGGTCGGCTTCCAGCCTAACTGGATGAAGCTCCATGTAGAATACCAGTATTTTACATGGAGCGACTGCCTATCTGACCTCTTCAACCCTGTCAGTACGCAAGGAGAATACTTGGTATGTAATGGATGGTCACCCATCCACAGATTAACCTAAGCAAGCGCGGCTTAACCTGAAGATCGACCCGAGCGGCTGGTATAGTCGAGGCCGCTACCACTGCTATAATAACTGCTATAATAACTTCGATGCGTTCAACTGTTATGGGAACAAAACAGCGGATAGTGTGCTCAAATAATGTAATGGTGAAACAGAAAAGAAAGATATGGTTCACAAAAAATGGTAACATAAAGGATGTTAATGGCCAGTAATAAAAAAAAATACAAACAAAAGAAGCACGCTTATCAAAAATAACATCGCGTGAATTCGCGTGCCGACCCATAAAGATTGTAGTGTCTGTCTTTACCTGCTATTTACTAAAATAACTCTGCAACTACCACTCTAATCTGTAGGTACCTACAAAGTACAGACAAACAACACTAAAAACAAGCGCCAACATTAAACCGAACTGGTTTAACGTTAACATTAGTCCAGTAATTAAAGTTTTATTCCTAACATTACGTGGTATTTAGTCTAGAATAAAAGCCAGACAAAATAAAGTTAAAGTCTGGAATCTTCTGGGTCGTCTAGGCTTTATTTAGTTGGCTCGTAAACTCAGTGAGAACTTGCTGTAACCCTTCGCGACTGGTGTTTGTTATTTTGTAGAAAAAAATAACCCTTGTGCTTTTCTTCACTGTTGTTTAGTACACAGATCATCAAAAAGTGGTTACGTCCTTTTTGAGTAACTTGTCCATTTCTTTAAGTCGGTTTGTGATTTAGATAGGCGGCAGTTATGGCAAATGTTCGAATGAGCGGTGGGTTCGTAAAACACGAGATTGTTGCATGAACTGAGAGATTTGGATTATTTCATTGGGAACTGGCATTGAGAAAAACTATTGCATGTAGCGGAGATAAGAATGTTGAGATGGATGTGAGAAGTAACAAATTGGAGTAAGAAATATGATATGTTGATGGATAAAGATGGAGAGGAAGGCCAAAGAAAACATGGATGGATTGTGTGAGGAATGATATGAAAGAGAAAGGCGTAAATGATGCCGTGACGTCTGACAGGGGAGAATGTAAGAAGTAACGTGTTGCGCCGACCCCAAGTAGAATGGGACAAGGGCAGGAAGACGATAATGAACTGGCAAGAAAAACGCAGTACAGGAAGCGATGGAAGGAATGGTGCATACGTCTAGTAGTGGTGATATTACAGCCTATTTATATGCAGAAAAAAAAGTTATGTGAATCCTAGAAAGTTTATCAATAAAAATTTCCTACAAGCCTGTTTTTATAAAACATTACAAGGAACTGATTTACTTCTTCTTAGCGTGTCGATGGCAATCTAAATTGTGTCAGCCTAGAATTTAGCCACTAGTTTGGCGCCTTCAGTAGCGTCCATCAGTTCCTGTAGTGAACAAGCAGCAGGACACGCAAGACACGATGTTAAGTGCCCCATCGTTTGTGGAACAGCACCACATTTACAGTCCAGGGCAGAGTCATTAATGAATCTCCACCAGAGCAGGTTTTCCTTGCTGCGACCAACCTGGATCCGGAGTCTATTTAAAGACTTCCAGGTCAGCCATGAAACTGACTTGACTGATTTACTTGTCGGTGGGAAACAATCTCTACATATTATTTTAATGTGGACACTTAATGTCTCGGAATTTACCTACGTACTGCTTTTTATATATTAAAAATTAACACCAATACAGTATGTCACCGATCACATTCTAACCAAAATTACCAAAACTAACCAAAATTCTTACAAGTTTTTAAAACCGTAACTAACCCGGCCGCTCAGGTCGATCTTTAGGTTAAACCATGCTTGCCTAGGTTGGTCTGTGGATGGTTGACCATACACCAATTACATACCGAGTTTCCTTCGAGATTCTGAAAGCAAGTTAAGCCGTTGTTCCCGGCTATCATTTGTAGATATTTGACAGTCGTTACAGGAAGGAGTGCCCCGAAAGTCTGACAATCAGTCTTACCATGGGGTATCGTATTACCAGTTCTAACTGGGTTGTGGAGATCAGATAGGCAGTCGCTCCATGTAAAATACTGGTATTCAGCTGCATCCGGTTAGGCTGGAAGCCGACCCTAACATAGTTAGGAAAAGGATAGGTAAATGATGCTCAAAACCGTAATTAATTACATTATTACATTCTTAATAAAAATCTTAATTTAATTTATAGAAGTAATAATATAACCTCGTTAATAGCAATTAAACTGGTCAAGTACAAGTTTAATTTGCTGAATTCGGAATATCCGACCTACGGAACTTATTTTTGCCTTGAGAATATCGACCTCTGTTACGTAAATAAAGATCCAGTCGGAAAGGGTCTTGGTCGAATGGACTGGTTACGGTGGTGTTACACGGTTCACTTTCCCCTTTTAATTTGGTTAAAGCTACCAAATCGTGAAAACATAACTTAACATCTAAGATGATATGGCTAGAAAGGGGATTACTACTGAGATAAATAATAATAATAAATCAATAAAAATATTTAAATACAAAATGAATCTTACTTAAATGATTAATTAGTAGATGACGATTATTAGAGGCGTATGGGAGAAGATATGCTGCACTGACCACAGATACCTTGGGATAATAACAAGAGAATGATGAGGACCTCTGTATTACTACCCTTAATTACTACCCTTAATTTGTACCTTTCAATCAATTTGGTTGAGTCGTGGAAGGCTGTCGTTATAGAAGCTCTGTGACAAAATTTAGGAATTTATGTTTTAATTACGCCACATTTTTACTGTATTTTTCATACCAATTCCGGGAGAGCTGGTGTGTAAATGGGTGAATATCCCGTCGGCAAATTTTACTTGTCCACGTTGAGAATCGAAGTGTAAATTAGTGATGGAAAGTTTCATAGTGTTTTTATAGTGAACTACACAACTTGCTTAAATTAGGGCCACATTATTTTTTATACGTGTTTGTAAATAATAAAAAAAACAAATCACCTTAAAATTCAAGTTGGGTGGCTTGTCCCAGCTCCTTTTTTTATATAATTGCATTCACCAAAGTTACAATTTAAGGTACAATAAAAATAAATAACTTCGTTAGTATATGCTTTATCTTCTATTATCTTCTAAAATAAAACCTTCGTGTGTGATAAATGAAAAAAATCCAGGAGTCTGAAATACATTGCATGTTGAACCTAATCGTAGTGCAATAAGAGTCAGTTTTTGAGAAAGTGTTTTGAAAATTAAATTTTGGTGCCACTGATTTTCAATTTTGGTGGGCACTTTCAGTTTTGGTGTACAATTTTCAATTTTGGTGCTCACACTAAACTTTGAACTGAAATGTCTCAAAAAGTTTTTGAGATATTCTCAAACCTCTTGAAGATCCTTATAGCTTGGACTTTCTATTCATAGACCAGGTTCATTTTTTTCACGAAAACTGAAGAAAAAATTTCGCCACCAAAATTGAACAAAAATACAACTTGTTGATATTGACCCAAATAAAAGTCACTTTAATTTATCATTTTAATTAAGATTAACTCACTCAAAAAGTACAGAATTATAAATCCTAGTATTTTTGCTTGATTAAATGTTATATAATTGTCACCTTACCCCTATATCAGCCCTCCCCCCCCCCCAGCTGAATATAGGCCGCTTAGTAGATATTGTAATTATTAAGGGTGTTAAACCATAGTAACTTGAGAAACTAGGTTCATAAACTTTAAAAAAAATATATAAAAGGTCACAATTATTTCTTTCCGTAAATACAATGATAATAATGAATGAAAAGAATGCACGTTAACAATAAAGTTATGTCTAAAGATATTAAAGTAACTTGACATTACCCCGAAATACCAACGTTTATGAATATTCTTTTATAGTTACAAATTATGGATCCGAAACATGATAAGCCCAAAAACATGGAGCTACGAAGATAAAATATAAAAATCTAATCATATTACTTCCTTTATTCAGTTTTATTTACATATAAATTACATTTTTAAATATTCATATTAACAAAATTGAATAAAAAACGAAAAATCGAGTCATTATTATTATTTTATGCCAATTCATTTTTATCGCGTAAGATATGATCCTTACTTTCTTACTAATATTATAAAAGCGAAAGTTTGCATGTATGGATGTATGGATGTTTGTTACTCTTTTACGCAAAAACTACTGAACGGATTTGGAATTTGGTACACAGATAGTTTATATATATACCTGGATTAACATAATTTTTATCTCTGTAGTACGATCCCGTGGGACAATAACCGAACTCCACGCGCGCAAAGCCGCGGGCATAAGCTAGTAGCAAATAATACAGTCAATACAAGAACAATGTGTAAAAACTATATTATGCGAGATAAATTAGGTTAAAGGTATATCTAGGAAATGCTTAAAACTAATAGAAACTTAAGCACAAAGCAAGTATCGTTGCTGCTTATCTAATCTAAGAGCAACGTCAAATCTACTTACAGTAGATTCTGCTCAAAACTTCCACAAGTTTTAGGCCTACATAAGTATTGCCGTGCCAGTGAAACAAAGAAGCAGTTGAAAATCGAATAAAATCAAAATACATACAAAACAGTGTAATTATATTACATACCGAACAAACACAATACCACATCTAACAATTCCACATCTCAACGAAAAGTTTGTTCGAGTTTTAAAGAAAAAAAAAATAAACGGCTCGCTCGATTCACATTGACCCACATATCCGAAGGCCGGACAAAATGTCAACAGGACCTTTGAGATGTGAATCGGAGCACCTGCAGTAGCAAATGTTATAAAACTCGATTTTACACATCGCACTTCCATACGATTGCGTAATCGACTTGATTTGAGCGAGTTCGATAGGCTCAGTCGGATGTTTTATTCTTTATTGAGTAATAGACACGTTCACACTCGAAGGAGTTCGTGGCTAAATAACAGCCGCTCGGGTCGATCGTCAGGTTAAGCCGCGCTTTGCTGGGTTGGTCCGTGGATGGGTGACTCCCCGGTCACCTAGGCAAGCGTTAGGGAGGAAACTTTCCGAGTTATATTTCCGTTTTTTTTTTATAATGTAGTACGTCGCGACCAAGACAGCTCCTCCGTTGCTTCATTTAAATCTTAGGAGATTGCAGGTGCAAAACATTCAGCTTTTTAAGACGAAGCTCCACGCGCTCACTGATTTAAGGAGGGTCGCTGATACCCCAGATGATTGGCCGGATTACATTTGCGACGTCGCGATGATTCAAATTCAGAAACCCAATATATCACCATGACAACGAGAACTATCTCGATCACAATCGCATAAGTCCGTGTTCACACGACTGTGTCCGGAAGTTTTCCCGTCTTCATAAGTTACGTCTGATACCGCCCATTACGCCCCCTGCCTCTCTCTGACAGAACTTCCCTTAATACACCGCGGTCTTATTATTATGGGTTTTAGTAACTACTTTCTGTGTGATATAATTTACTTTTTCCTCTTTTTTAACCGACTTCAAAAAAAGGAGGAGGTTCTCAATTCGGTTGTATGTTTTTTTTTTTTTTAGTTTGTTACCTCATATCTCCGTCATTTATGAACCGATTTGAAAAGTTCTTCTTTTATCTGAATGGATCTACTTCTCGATTGGTCCCATAGAAATTTCATCAAAATCGGTTCAGCAGTTTGGTTTTGAAATCAAAATAGCTGGAAAAAATGTCATCCAAGTAAAATAAATTGCGAAATTGATACTTGACAAGGATTTGTGTGTGATACGATAACTAAAAAGGGTAAAATAAAAACTTTTTTGTAAAAAAAAAACCGACTTCCAAAAAAAACACTAAAAAAGTGGAAAATAACTTTACCTTCGGAAGTCGGTGGCAAAAAAGTCAATAAAACAAACAATAGCCACCGACTTCTGAAAGTAAAGTTATTTTCCACTTTTTTAGTGTTTTTTTGGAAGTCGGTTTTTTTAAAAAAAAAACGTTTTTTTAACTAAGGATCGAAACGTACAGTAAGATGCACTTTATGAGCTAGTAAACCATTATTGATGTAAGGATAATCATAACATGATCAGTGTATAATGCTCCCACAGATGGTACACAGGTTCACCTCTTCGGGAGATGAGCGGGCCTTGATCCAGTAAGCGGTCTTAGATCGTGTTAGTGGATGCCATAGGTCTCGAACCTTTGTTTCTAGTACGTGCTAGTTTCCCGTCTTAAGAGAAGTGGTTTTGAAATTATTTGACATAGTAGTATATCTGTTTGGGTTCGAATCCACCATCTCCAAAATCGTAAGTTGCGGCCGTTACAATTTTATCACAATCTTTTCTTTACGCTTACTGAAACCAGTCTATCCCAGCCGTCTTTTAACCGCTTGGGCTGATCGGATTAAGTCACGCTTGCCTAGGCCTAGGCAAGCGTTAGGGAGGCACTCGGTATGATATGGGTTTATCATGCCGAGTTTCCTCCGTGAATTGGAAAGCACGTTGACTGTTCCTCTGCGGTACGTGCACCAGTGCGAGAACTACCTTACAAGTGAAGCTAATAAAAGCGTGTTAAAAAGGATTAAGTCGTTACGGGTAGTCCAGTGGCCCGAAAGACTGACAACCAGTCTTACCAAGGGGTATCGTATGACCCAGTACTAACTGGGTTGTGCAGGTTAGATAGGCAGTCCACTGCATCCGGTTGAACTGGAAGCCAACCCAAACATAGTTGGGAAAGGGTTAGGTAGATGATGACGGACCATCTGTAATTGCCAATTTTGAGTAACCATTAGTTAATAGTTCACAATAAAGGTCTTCGCGAGCAGCCAACAATTGCGTAAAACTAGTTGACGCTCACCCACGAGAACTAATCAATCATGTTTATCAATAACGCGCAAGAAAATAGAATCATTAAACTTTTTGTTTTACTCGATACAAAATAGCTGTAATCAATAACGTGGTTGCCATGTGAGTTTTAGAACACTATTAATAAATAAGTAGGCCTATTGACCTGTTCTTGTGTCACTGGTGAACAATTAGCTTTTCTTATATGCAGGAGCAAAGATACTTTGCTACTTCGCTTGTTTATTGCATGTGTGCATGTTGGCTATTATTCCATTTGTACATAATTTTTTTATACATCTTTATTTAGTCTAAATCGCACGACTGCTGAGCACGAGATCCTGGGTTTGTTTACCGGTCTGACCTGGAAGTCTTTAAATAGACTCCGGAGCCAGGTTGGTCGCAGCAAGCAAAACCTGCTCAGGTGGAGATTCATTAATGACTCTGCCCTGGATTGTAAATGTGGTGCTGTTCCACAAACGATGGGGCACTTAACATCGTGTCCTGCATGTCCTGCTGCTTGTTCACTACAGGAACTGATGGACGCTACTGAAGGCGCCGAACTAGTAGCTCAATTCTGGGCCGACACACTTTAGATTGCCATCGACACGCTAAGAAGAAGATTACCGGGTCGTGCAAAGTGTTATTGGGTTTACCATCAGGAATATCTCAGTAGCAGCCACGGGGTCTGGAGTCGGGGTCTGTGCCCGGTTGATATGGCGGTCAATAGGCTCACCCCCTATTACATGGGACTTAAACATAACTGGTGAAATGTGTGTGTACTAATGGTGGTGGTGGTGGTGGTGTGGTGTACCTCTGCCTAACTCTTCGGGGATTACAGGCGTGATGTTATGTTATGTCTCTAAATCACCCTAAATTAGACTTGTAGAAAATGCCCAAGATCGGAAAGTCCACCTATGTACAGTTATTTTTATTTGCACATAAAGTTTAAAAAAATATATTCATGAAAATTTATTTTTCACGATCAACTGCCGATGAAATTGCCTCAATCTTGTATACCTGGCAAGTTAGAAATGACTTTAAAAAAGCTGCTGACATGGGTCAGACTACTGGATTCTGAAGACGGTGAACCAATCGTAGCAGCACAACCTGGGAGGCTGAGTGGATATTAAAACCTCATTTGTATCGTTGTTTCAAGCCAGCAACCTAGCACCCCCCAAAACAATAAATAATACAAAAAACCGTAAAAAAACAGTAGATTCTACAATTTAATAACTCGAGACAAAGAATGCAATAACTCTAACCTTAAAAGAGCAAAGCCATTAATTATTAAGCAGCGTATAAACATTTCGAAGGCTTATTCTTTTCTTTATTGAATTATTTTGTTGCAATCTCAATTATTATCTCCTTAGTAGTGATTTCATCGAGTAATTAGGTTTTGTAACATAAATTGTCATGGATTGCAGTGATCGTATTGTTTTAAAGTGCTGAAGAAATATTGACGTCACTGAATGCTGCAATGCGTTGGGCTCCTCTTCCTGGTTACGTTGAATCATATCTAATGTCTGTTTACAATTTTGCATGAAGTCATGTCATTTGCCCGTGGAGGTAGGCAGACTGGGCTACTACAATCGAATGCAACGATCTCCACAATATACTTTATGACATCAAAGTGTTATTGGGTTTTTCTTTCTAGGAATTTCTCAGTAGCAGCCACGGAGCCTGGATTTGTGCCCGGTTGATGGTAATAGGCTCGCTCCCTGTTACATGGGGCTCAAAACATTACAAATGGGGGTATACTATTAGGATACACCGCTGCCTAACTCTTCGGGGATTACCGGCGTGATGTTACATCAAAGATAAAATAAAAAGTTCTAGCAGCTATAACTCCATGATGCATAAGATTTTTGTATCCTAATATTTTAATCCATCCTTCTAAAGAAACGACGGATTGGAACTCATGCGTGACTAAGCAGTTTTCTTCAATTAATTCTATTTAATCTATGACCATTGCGCAAAAATTATTCAGCTTGCGCATGCATAGCACGGGACATGAATAAGAAAAGAAACTAGACAGACTCTAGTGCTCCAGCGTCTTCCATTCTAAGCTTATTTATGAGCAGGAAGGAACCAGGATACTTCAAAGCATAAAAAACTCGTACGATAAAATATTACATTTTGCAATTTTGCTCTCTAATAACCCTAGATAGAAGCAAAGCTATTAAAAGACTGTAAAAAATTTACCCGTTTTAGACAAGGTAGAATCAATACCTTATTATTATTAGCATTTTGTGTCCCACTGCAGGGCAAAGGCCTCCCAGACGAAAATCCAGGTAAAAAGAGTCGAGTTCGTCCCGCCATCTCCTTCTGGGCATACCGTGTTGCTGTTTGCAGCTGTTTTTTTTTTCTTAAGAAAACTTACAGCTAGGATATTATAGTTAGTTGACAGTTAGTGAAAGAAGGCCAATTAAAAGTTTTCACTGATAATATAAGAGAAGCACAAGAAACAGTAGACGGGCAAAAGAAAAAAAGAAGTAAGTAAGGTACTCGTAAATAAGTTTGGGACCTATTATTGTGTGGGTAAGTATTCAATATCAACATAATTTTAAATAGAGAAGTTCTGAATCACTCACTCGTCTAGCCCAAGCCCTTGGACCTAGAAGTCGTAAGGCCTAGTTTTTTCGTTTAAGCACGGCAATAGCGATCATTGACCTACCTAAATACATATATTAAATTTTAATATATTAATTTATTGACGCTCTTCATTTCAAAAACGGAATATTGCCTTTTAACGTCCAGAATCGGAATGTATCGTGATTCCATATATTTTTACCGATTATAGACTGCTTATTGTTTTGGTTCGTGCAGATTGACATTAGAGGAAATAGCAATGACCGCCATTGCAATACTAAAACGCAGCATGTAAAGTGTGATGCAGGGTGGCCATTTAGACACCAGCGTCTTTTTAGGAGTTGAGTCTACCGGTCATATTATATAACTTACCCAATGGAGCTCATAACCTATTTGTGAAAAAAAACAAATCTCTATACAACAGTACGAGTAGACAGACCCTTTCGATGCATGTATTATATTAAAACCTTAGATGTGAGCTTTAATGATTAAAGTTGATCCATAATATAATTACTACTTCTAACACTACTTAGGTCCCAAAAAAGGACATTACAATTCCATCAGAGACATAACATGAATTCAGCCAGTCTTTATTGCCCTATCTTGAAGAAAACGTTAGTCAATTAGAAGGCACGAGGACCGTTATCAACCACAAAAATTACTCCTGGCTTGTATCCAGCACCATCTGAGCTTGAAAGGCCAATTACTGTGGTTAAATGTCACCTACTCTGCTGTATTGGCAGAGGAACTACACAGGTTAGGCTCACAGCCAACCCTCTGTGATTATTAGTTTGTCTAATGATAATTTTGGGAACAGGTTGTTTTAATGTAAGACGGGAGTGTAAAGAAAGAAATGAACAAAATGACTATACTGTTAAGGTGAATTTAGTACCTACATGACTCTAAGCTTAAATATTTTGACGTGTAGATTTTCTTAATTAAAAAAAAACCATCAATAGTTTCAACGAAACGCGAGTTGAATTTTAACCTAATTCTTTTAATGACTAATTTTGAAAAGAAAACCTTTAATTAATATCAAGACAATAATGAGTAAGAGCAAATGAGCTAATTGAAAATTACAGGACAACGTTGCAATAAATATCAAAGTCAGTAGACTGTCATTTGTTTTGAAATTCTGTACTGAGGCGACAAAGTAATAGTAGCCTAATGTAGTCTACTATTACTATTAATAGTGACAGTATTATTATAATAAATTAAGCTAACGATTTATCTACCGGCTTTGCGAAAGTGGCCTTCGACGTCTTATTTTGATTTGCAATTTGCTTGTGTTTAATATCCAAAGCTTTGTTTACACCTACCTTTTTGGGCATCAGTATTAAAATAATATGTAAAGTTGATTATTGTATTTAAGTGAACCTTTAAACAGTGTTCTTTAAACTAGATAAGAGTACAGGAAGACCAAAAAAGCGATGGTTGGACTGTATGAAGGATGATTTGGCAAGAAAGGAGGCGTCTGATGAGATGATAGAGAAGTTTGGAAGAAGACATAAATTGGGATAAGGGGCAGGAGAATGATGATTATTTAAACAGGGTATATATTCCTGAAAGATCCCATAGGTATGTGTTGAATTCAAATCCGACCTTTTATGATAATGCTTCCCTTAGCCCGTCGTTGTAGCGATCGTTGGTCAATTTATTCTGGTGATGAACCAGGCACTGCACTGTATAACATTGAGAAAACAAATGAAGGAAAACCATTATGCATTATTATCTACGTCATGTCCTGAGAAAAATAAATTATTTTTTTTTATTTCTTCTTCATTCTTTCTGTTATAGTCCTACTCAGAAACTCCAATGATTTGAAAGTATATGTTGCATGATTTACTGTTTAATGTATTTAATCGAATGCGTTCTAAAGAGGTCATTATTTTATGGAATTGAAAAGCAATCATCATTATAGCATGTATTGCGGTTCATACTTAAATCAAAACAAAATATTGTTTTAGTAATAAAACCACATTTTTTGACAGACAGTCATTTATCAACATAAAAGACTCATTGGAGTAAGCAAATAAACTATTGTCGCTGTCAAAGGACAATCTGTGAACATTATTATCAAGAGTTTCGGCCAAAGAGATTCTTTGTTGGCACTTTCGTTTTTTCACACGATTACTTTCATTTAATGATGTGGAAGAAAGAATTCGTCACTTCTGATTCTGTATGTTCAACGTGGTTTTTGCCGATAATACGAGTAGTGAGATGGCTATAATCATTTGAGTGTTAGTTTGGTTTTTTTGGTTATTTGAAACTGGGTGCTGTCTTTGGTGACTAAGGCAAAAAAACGTAGAGAAAGGCATTATTATTGCTGACTTGCGGATACACGGCGTGTGCTACTACGCTATTGTGCCTAATGCATTAATTTAGTGGTCTAAAATTATCATCTTCGCATTATTGCCTTTCTAATTAAATAAAACCGGTTTGGGTCACACCGGTTGGGTGGTTTCAAAGTCAAGTCTATAACGGACATAGGTAGAAACAATTTTTGTGTTTTATATATTATAGACGACAACTTGGGATCTACTTGGGGGACAACTGTCAACCTCTCATTCACTCCCTTTTCTTTGAAACTGTTGTTATCGGGCATGGTGGGGAAAGATACTCGTACGTCGTTACCTGATTATTCTGGTGATCATGGAGATCGCAAAAGGATACACCTTTTTATATCCAACAGTGATGGACTTTTGCAAACTGTTATGGTGGTAATCATGACCTAGGCACCTATTCTTATTGCATTAGACCTTACAATAAAGGTGATTTTAGTAAATCACAGTAAAGATGTTATCTTACATAATTACTTGCAGATTCGAGTCATGCTACAGGTTAATTTGAACTTAAATACTTCTCCCATGCCCTTTACAAGTGACATACTAATGTAACCTTGTGTTAATGCGAACTTGTATAATATTATCACATAGTTATAATTCACATACATAACATTTTATAATGGGAACAGAATTTTTATAAAGTTCATAAATCATGTCAGCAATTATGTTTAGAATACTTTATGAAAAAATAAAATTCCAAGAAGTTTATGTGTTAAATACCTTTTCTTAAATAAAATTATAAATGCAGACTTTTTTAAAGTTTAAGGTTAATGAGTCAATGATATAAGGAAAACCTCAGGTTATTCTGAGTCGACGAAAGCTGCAGCCAAATATGCAGCGGTTTGCCACAATAAATCATGGTACATACAAGCCTACTACACTCTGGAGCGATGTCTAAGGCAATGTTTACTTGGTTTTCTATATAAACCTGTGTTGTTTTTAAACAATTCCAATCTTTCTTAGAAAAAGAGTACCTGAAAGGATATGCAGGATGCCTTTGCCCAGCAGTGGGACATTCGAGGCTAATTTAAAAGCTTTTCGCGAGATGTGATTTCCTGTGTGTTAAATCTCTTATAATGTAGTAAATTGATGGGTTTGATTTAAACCGAAGTTCATTTTCATTTTTTAATCTTTCGTTGGTTTCGTATTTTTTTTTTCAGTAAACCCTTTTATGTACCCATATCATAAAAATAACTAGCCTGCCATCTTTGGCAGTTCGCCATATTGGATTTAGAATGCCGTTACTTAGGTTCTATGCATTGTTATCCAAACTAAACGTGTATGAAAATATTCATCTCAATCGCTACGGGATAACTGTTTTAAAATTCAGTTGCAAGATTGGACCTAAACAAACATACTGTGATCTGTAATAACTGATAAATAAAATTCGTAAATAACCAACTACGAGACAAAAGCGAAAGTACTTCCTCGCATAATTTAAATCCTCAATGTCTTTATTTTCGGCAAAATAACTTCTCCAAAATAATCGATACAGGTATTGAAAGGAAACTGATTCCGTCAGAATTTATTTTAAGGTTCGAAGACACTTCCGAATACGAACAACGGGTTATTTGATTGCCAAGTTGGTATTACCGTAAAAAAACGAATGTAGGCCGCCATTTTCAAGGTTAAAACTTTATTAATTTTACGTCTAGCCAAGTGTTGAATTACTTAAGAAAATTGCGACCAAACCCATTTGGCACTATTACACACATGTTGAATAAACTAGTCGGCTGGGAAAACGGAACTTGACAATAGAGACAGCAAAAAAATTGTATGTGTTATATAGATTGTAAGTAGCGTCGTTTAACCTGACTAAGTTTAACATACTTCCGAATGGAGTCCCTCAAAAGGCGACCAGTCTTTGGGTATAAACTCAAGGACTGGTATGCATACATATGCATTCCTGCTGAAATAAGGGTAATATATAGACGACAGGAAATAGATGGGTGTGACTTTATCTATGATCTTTTTTTGAAAATGGTTTCAGGTGTGATGAAAGAGATCTTTATTTTGCATGTGGGCAGTGTTTTAGTTAGATACTTTGAGTATATTGCGATTAAAAACCGTTTTACCACATACTGTGAACTGTGATCATGGCTAAACTAATTCATGGAAGCAAATATTACTACGATTACTTACTATTACGATCTAAAAGAAGACTGGCAGCTGAAAGAACGGTAAAATTGAATCCACATAATATTTTCTTTTATCTAGGATACTTTTTCTGAAGACCGTACCTAATTTAATCACGGACATATGCATGCAAGGCCGATGTTAGACCCATAATAATTAAGTGGGTATTATAAAGCAAATACTACACAGTGTACACGTTATATTGCCATTTAGAAATACATGAATTGTTACAATAATTTAGTGCATCACTTGGGTAATGCACATATAAAAAAAATTAAGGATTTTATTCCCATTTTCAGTAACATTGAGATATTTTACTTAAACTACTTTTATGTTCGAGTCACATTATTTGTTGCGTAAATTACTCGTATATCCTGTTTATTACTACTAAAGGTGTTCTAAGAACTATTTAAAAAGGGAAAAAAATTGGGTGCAAATAATTTAATTAGGTACTCAGGTAAGAACGACGAATATTTTGAAAAATTAATGTAACCTTAGCGTTGTAAGTTCAAAGCTTCAAAGTAAGTAAATTAATAGTCATACTATCGCATTTTGTAGCAACCAACAAGGGAGTAAAAAACTTAGTATTTATTGAAACGAATGATATTTTATTTCGCTTATATAGATTTGTGAAAAGTAGACACGTAATTACAAAGAAATACATATTTTAAGACAAAATCAAACAGCTAAAACAGAAAAAGAACATGATATTTATTAGACAGCTTTTTGAAACTTAAACCAATTTATTTCCAATAAATAATTACCCACAGCTCCAAAAGTTTTATCGATATAAATAGACATAATGACAAAACGATATCTCGATGTCTGATACTAGATCTAATTGCATATAAGAACACATTTATTTTATTGCACATATCTTGATTTAGAGCTTATCTAATAAGTAATTTATGACAGGATTATTACTGAAGCGAATTAAGAATAATGAGAACTTCTGAAAGGATCTTTCTCTGAACACAAAGATAACTTTATAGTTATCTTTGTAGTTAGATTAAGAACCAGTATATCTTGGCACTCAATCACCATCTCACCTGTTCAGCTTTTTTCTAGCTATGTTAGATTCGGGTTCTTATCTAACCGGATGTAACTGAATTCCAGTATTTTGGAGCGACTGCCTATCTGACCTTCACCACGTAATTATCCGTAATACGGCTGCCTTTGGTTTCATAGACAATGCATCGAAATTACTTACAACAAAATTAAAGCGGCTATCGGCGGAGCTCTTTTGAACGAGCTATCTTCATTTATTTTTTCTTACCACCAAGCAGCGTCTTTGCGTTTCAGTTTAAAAGGTGTGATAAAGACTTCTATAGGCAGCGATAACCACTTCATAACCTATCACATCATCATCATCATCTGCCTAGCCTTTTCCCAACTATGTTGGGGTTGGCTTCGAGTCTAACCGGATGCAGCTGAATACCAGTATTTTACATGGACTGACGGCCTATCTGACCTCCACAACCCAGTTAGTACTGGGTAATACGATATCCCTTGGTAAGACTGGTTGTCAGACTTTCGGGGCACTAACTACTTGTAACGACTGACAAATATCTACAAATGATAGCCGGGACCAACGGCTTAACTCGCTTTCAGAAGCTTGAAGGAAACTCGGTATGTAGTTGGTGGTCACCCATCCACAGACCAACCTAGGCAAGCGCGGCTTAACTTAAGGAACGATCCGAGCGGATTTCGCCATCAGCTCCTTCGAATCACTTATACAAGCAAACACATTAAATTTCTTAAAGTTTGGTCCCCTTCTTCGCTAAGTTCCAACTACGCTTTTATTCGATGAATGCAAGATGTAATATTAGACGTTGTTCGACAGTTTGGCCTTCGCTTCGATTACTGTTAGAGCATGAACTTCTCGATTTGGCTATCGGTAATCTTAACTGATTATAATTGTATTGTATTACATGTTATTTTTTGGGAGGGGCCTCCGTACAATGACTTTCTAAAGGTTATTGGTTATTTATGTTGCTTATATTTTTAGGTTTTTCACAACTGACCACCTTCAGCCATTAAACTAGATTTTAGAAAAATCCTCAGAACTCAACAAACCTCTACATTTGGCCTTCGTAGATTATACAAAGGCATTCAACAGCATAAAACACCACGAAATCTTCAGATCATTACAAAACCAGGCACTTGAAACATTATATCGATCTTCTTAGAAACATACTACAATAGCTCCGCTAACATTAAACTGAATTCTGAAGGACCTTCTTTTGGAATACAAAGAGGTGTTAAACAGGGTGACCCACTATCTCCCAAATTGTTCACGAGCACACTCGAGGAGATATTTCAGACACTAGCAGCCTCATGGAAGACCAAGGGCGTTGAAGTCGGCAGTAAGAGGCTGACTAACCTTAGTCCTTTTTGCTCCTACAGCTCTCGAATTACAGAGCATGCTCCAAGACCTGAGCACGACTAGCCTCAAGGTGGGACTCGCGATGAATCGGTTAAAAACTATAACTAGTAGCACTAAACGTAGGGTTGAGGTAGATGGGCAGGAAATACACTATGTCGAAGAGTACATTTACTTGGGCCAGTTAGTTTCTCTCAAAAATCACTCGAATCGACCACGCCTCAAAAAGTTACTGGTCCATGAAGACGCTAATGAAGGGAGATATGCCGATCTCCTTGAAGCGAAAACTCATCTATGGGTGTATCCTGCCCATCCTAACCTATGGGGCTCAAACCTGGTCACTCACCGAATCTCAAAAGTTCCGCCTTGGGGTATGCCAAAGAACAATGGAGCGCAGAATTCTGGGTGTAAAGAGAACAGATAAAATACGGAACACTACGCTGGGCTCAAAAACAGGAATCGCAGACGTAGGCAAAAAGGCTGCTAGGGCCTAATGGAATCGTGCGGGTCACGTGAGCCGCATGTATGACGACCGCTGGGTAAAAGTCTCAACACGACGGGTGCCTGAGGATGGACAGCGCCGCCGAAGCCGGCCTAGAAAGAAATGGCGAGATGATCTGTACGCGCATCACGGAGGCTGGTTCGAGGTGCCGCAGCAGAAGAGTAAGACTATTAAAAAAAATGTTATATACATTTCTGTGAGTCCAGCTACCCCGCATTCACTAGCTTTAGTGACTTTTACAGTACGGCCTTTAACCAGAGGCCCAAGCACGAGCGCGCAATGTAAACGTAAAGTAAATGCATCAATTTGAATCGAAAATTCAATTATCCTATAGCATTTTAGTTACATTGTTTGCAACAAGCACAACCAGTATCATTCATTGATATGAATAAATTCTTAAAATTATAAAAATATTTCATGTGAAACGAGTATTTTTAATTTTAAAATCAGCGTCTACGTTACGTTAACACCGCGCGCTCGTGTAAGGGCCTCTAACCTATTTTTATGCCTGTTCTATAAATGCAATCAATCAATCAGTTTGTTTTAATGCGTATTCGTAATTTCTCTTTCATTGCGAAATCTATAATGAAACAGGAAGAAAACTACACCGAACATAGCTCTAAGCACTAAATTGTACAATAACAGCTTGTACTGCAGATAATGTAGGTACTCTAATTATCCCTACAGAGCGTTGCAGCATTTATTATCCACCTACTTGTAAAACATACATTGGTTCCAAATGTTGGCTGGTCAACGACAAACGTTGTACATTGCTGCATTTTTCACAGATTCAGATCATATCTAGCATACAAATGAAGGAATGGAAATCTGCAAAGGTTTGTATGCACTGGTCTTGTGTGCAGCCAAAGGTATGGGGCCTGTAATGTACAAGTTCATAATCATGTATATGTATGTAATGTGTGTGTAGTTTATGTATTGCGAGATAAGTTTATATGGTGTGAAGCGAAGAACAACTCTTTATTCTTCGTTTACTGTAGATACGACATGAAAATTATATATACATACCAGTAAAAAAGATTTTAAATCATGGAGAAGAATGGACTCGTTACTCCTTAATATGAAATAATAAGGTTATAATAATAATGAAAAGAATACCAAAAAAAAAAACAAGTTGTATTTTTTTTTGTACCCTATCACAATTTTGTCCAATTTAACCCAAAGGTTGACTGGTAGAGAATGCCTTGTGACATTAAGTCCGCCTATGTACCACTATAGTACGAGTACATGAAGTTTAAATAAATAAATAATACCTCTCCTTAGGCGGTTGGATCAAGGGCCTGATTCAGAAGGCAGAACTCTTTCGATTTCTCAAATATTGATGATTATGGCAAAGTAAAATTACAAAAACTGTGGAGACACGTTCAGTTCCTCAAATACTAAACAAGATTTTCATATGGATGTTTTACTTACTTTTTGGCAGAAACTTGCTCATATTACGCCACTTTTTTTTTCTTAGCCTATATTGTCCCACTGCTGGGCAAAGGCCTCCCCCATAGCCTTCCACTCTTCTCTCCGTTTGGTTTTCTCCGGCCAATCTCCCCGCAAACGACTCCAAGTCGTCACGCCAGCGTTTTCTAGGCCTCCCTCGGCGATGACGCCCGCATATACCTAAAATTACAGTACACACAAATAAACTGTAGTGTTAAAACTAAAGCGCCAACCATCAATTACACCAAGTGTCAAAACCCTACACTCTATTTTAGACCGTATTTCATACCTCTAACAGTGAAATTAGCTCCAGCGATGATAATGAAAGAACGAAGAAGATCGTAATCTTTTTGACACTAGACTATCGTGAGCTAAAATGGTGTTGAATTAAAGTCTAACTTGATGTTATAAATTAGATTTAGGCTTAATTAAGTGGCTAAACAGAAAGTGTCCTCCATCCATCATAGTTATTATCTAAAAATCTCTTATCTCAAAACATTTACATAAGAACTAAATTATGAAACATAAATATAATTATTTTAGTACTAGCGACTCGTCCTTGCATCGCACAGGTGCAATGGCGTCATTTATAAACATTGAGATTTCTGCGCTATATTCAGATGTGTTTTAAGAACACAATCCTGCCGAAATAAATGATGAAAAAGAAAAATTTGCGAAACGACATTTACTATTAAATAATTATTTACTTGTCAAGCTAGGCTCACTAACGACTGATTTACAGAAAAATACATCAATTTATATAAAAGATTATATAAATTGATGTTTTTTTCGGTTTTCTTTCTGTTATTGATGTTTTTTAGACACTTAAAAATATCACGGTTTAGGACCTCATATGATCTACAAGTACATGTCTGCCTAACCCTTCTATTAATACAGGCATGACACTCCAAAAAAAAAACTCAAAAAAAAAAAACAGTCGAAATAATCACACCAAAACGTATTAGAAAATATATTAGTAAAAGCCTGAAAAAAAAGAGATCGTAGGGCGTGTCTGCCATACATAGTGGTTCGACAGGGGTTCCCACTTACCATCCAATGTTTTATTGATGCGCCACCCTAGCCTGCCATTAAATTTTCATTGCTTTATCGCCCAACATCCGTGTAACACCCAGTAATGGCCTGGCCACAACCTACCCGCTTAAGCGTTTAAACGTGCGATCAAATCAAGCAGACCGGACTGCGGTCGGACTGCAGAAGGACTTTGACAGATATTTCATAACTTGACATCACACCTGTAATCCCCTGTAGGCAGAGGTGTACCTGGTGTGTTCACACATTTCACCAGTAATGTTTAAGTCCCATGTAATAGGGGGTGATTCTATTTCCATCAACCGGACACAAATCCAAACTCCGTGACCGAGACTCCAGACCCCTGCTGAGAAATTTCTGATGAAAAAACCCAATAACACTTTGCCCAACCCCGGAATCGATTCCAGGACCTCATGCTCAGCAGTCGCGCTTGCAACCACTAGACCAAAGAAGCAGTCTGATATTTCAGTACCGATGTACATTATCTGTCAAAGTCTGGTGTCCGCAGTCCGGTCCGGAATCTAGTCAGTAATCACAATCTCAGGTAAAGCGTGCTTTGTTTCGGGAGATTCCTATGTTTCGGGAGGTTCCTATGTTTCGGGAGGTTCCTGCACCGAATCAGGCGGGAGGAGACGCCCGGGTGTTTCCACTGCGAGGATCGACCGGAGGACACGGTGGAGCATACGGTGGAGGTCTGCCCCGCTTGGGCGGAGCAACGCCGTGTCCTCCTAGCGGCGATCGGCGGCGGCGACCTCTCGCGTCCGGCCCTGGTTCGAGCCATGGTCCGGAGCGAGACGGAATGGGAAGCCGTCACCTCCTTTTGCGAAGCAGTCATGCTAGCAAAGGAGGAGGCGGAACGTGAGAGAGAGCGTTCCTCCTCACGTCCCAGCCGCCGCGGGAGACGCACCGGGCGTCGGGGGCCACGTGGTGGCCCCCGGCCACCGTAGACGCGGGCCTGTGGACGGTGAGCTAAGGGCTAGCTCGCCGTCCCTCCGTCTTAGGACGACAGGCCGTGTCGACGGCGCGTTCGTGTTCCACGCGCGCCTCAAAGAGATGTCAGCACAGGGAAGGGGCCCGCAAGGGCCGATGCCTGCCGGGTGCTGCGGGTTGTTCGAAAGAGATACCGCGGCCCCGGAACACAAAGGGCGATGAAGGAACATGGGTGGGTTTTAGTCAGTAAAAGTCACACCCTCCCGCTCAGCCCAGAGCGGGAGAAGTCATTTGATGATTTCCCATCCGTAAAAAAAAAAAAAAGGTAAAGCGTGCTTCGTTTGTTTCCTACGTGTGAGTCCCAATATCGATAGTCAGTTTTCTCTTTAGTTTCTGTCACAACAAGCTTGCCGCTTGAACGCTTAGCTCGTGGCCATGCCGTGAGGTCGTGAACAGAGCGTAATTGCTGCGTACATGATGTTTAAGCCATAGAAAAACAGAAAACTTTCGCGGCGTGATTCCCATCCGATGTTTGGAGTCGTGAAATTAAAATGCGGTCTTTGTTATTTTTGTGTGCAAGTTGCTGCTGCATGACTGTAATGATTTCAGTGAGAATTTTATTGAAAAAGCTGCCTCAGTTGGCTGGC
The DNA here is from genome assembly GCA_964057025.1 of Standfussiana lucernea. Classification (NCBI taxonomy): domain Eukaryota; kingdom Metazoa; phylum Arthropoda; class Insecta; order Lepidoptera; family Noctuidae; genus Standfussiana; species Standfussiana lucernea. The sequence continues at coordinate 10,749,380 of OZ059796.1, forward strand.
CCTAACTTTGATAAATTCGACCAACATTTTAGGGCGAGATCCACATGAACGTTACGACATGGACAAGGATGGACAAGGACAATGAAGAAGAGGACGTAAGGTCATGTGATGCGGAGAAATGAGGAAAATGTCGTGAGAAAAGTTTTGGGTGTGAATGTGGATATAAGAGTAGAGGAAGACCAAAAAAAAGGATGGATGGACTGTGTGAATGATGGTATGGCTAGAAAGGAGGTGACTGAGTTGAAGAGTAATAGGGAAGTTTGGAAGAAGAAGACATGCAGCGCTGACCCCAAATAAATTGGAATAAAGGTAGGAGAATGATGACGAAATGATGCGTGCTTTGTCATAGAAATATCCCCGTCTCTATCTTGCATATTGCAAGAGCTAGAAATAAACTTTTATTTCTTTTTATCTTGAAAGTATTACGTGACACGAAAATATTCCGTTAGCATATTAAATCCGCGGGTAAATAATCCTCCACTGTATATCCATCCATTCTTCTAGTCAGATCTGCGTATGTTCTTCTTACCTATAAACCAATTACTGAATACAAAAGAGTACTTCCATCCGTATCGTCGAAAGAGTATCCAAAACAAATCAATGAACACAATCCGGTTCAAGTATCATAGAATTGAGGTCACACCCACGTACTAGACTCAAACGCATGTAGGATTGTAGGCACTCGCTAACCACTGCTAATATTTTAAAACGGCCCATTGACAGACCAGCTTGCAATTGCAACAAACATACAAACATACCGAATAAATTCTGAGAACGATTATGCAACAAATCGAGTGTGTTCTGATTCTGATATATCGATGTTTAGACTTGCAGGCGACAGTAACAAACGAAACCGCCTAGTACCCACCCGAATCGATTATTCATATTTATCGATACTCGGCTAACGAGCACCGATGATGACGATTGTTTGCGGTCTGATATGAATATGAATAAAACATACCGATTGTTCATAATTTGCCGACTCGAACACGCAAGCTCACGTAATTACAGGATCACAATTATTAAAGGAAAACAATCGTTCATATGATAAATTGAATTGTATGAAACCAATATGCATGAGGATACTCAATGGATTTCTGTTTCAATGAATGATGATGTATCGGGATTTAGTGAGATGTAAAACACTCTTCAGGAAACTATTACGAACACGCTTAGCATAATATTTAAGACCTACATATATACACTGCAGGCCAAAAGTTCCTGCAGTGTATACATACGTCCCATGGTAACAAGGATTTAATCTATCTAAAGTATGCCTATACTAGATGTGAGCAATGACGGGGTCATGAGCTCGAAACCGGGCACTTTACTTTCTGTAATGTATTTCATCACCACTACTCCTAAAATGATGAAGGTCATCATCAGGAAACCTGGCATGTCCTAGTACCAAACATTCAAAGACATGTGAGTCATCACATCAATCAGCACTAGTTTCGCGTGGTGATTTATAGCCAAGGAAGCAGGCCTATGAAGCAGAAGTGGAAATAATATAGTCTGATTTACTATGCCTCTGCTTATTGGTGTTAATTTAATACAATTTGGAAGTTGGGTCGGCCTTTGGTGCATTTTTTGGTGGATGCAACATGTGTCGATACGCTTGCGACATCCCAACTTCCTAGCATGACGGGCTGTGCTGGGGCGGCTGCTGCAGGTGCTGTAAACCTCAAACGGCGCAAATACCTCATTGGTGTTTGAGCCGTTTGGGGTTGGAACACTAGGGCCATGGGGTTCTACTCTTTCGAGAAATCGCCAAGCGGTTTGTCGACTCTTCTCGTGACCAGAGGGTTGGCCTATTTTTGGGTCAAAAAATCAGCATTGCCATTCAACGTGGCAATGCTTCCAGCCTTCTAGGCACTATTCCTGTTGACAGCGATGTGGACGAATTTTTTGACGCCATTTAATACTTTTTTTCTTTTATCTGTACATATTTGTATTATTATTTTAAATAAATACATACAATTCGTATTGTTGTTAGTTACAATGTCTCTATAATAATATTTCATACAACATACAACTTATATCCTTTACAAACTTATAAGGTAAACTGATAATTTACACAAATCGAATGGCAGGTGAATAAAATCTGCAGCAATCATTGATAAAATCCTTATTAAGATTAAACTACCTTAGATGCAGAAAATTTATCAAGAAAAAATCCCACAAGGAGTCAATCTGGTTAAAGATATTCAGTGACTCAAGTTTTACATTAAATGCAATGAAAGTATGGAGCAGTCGAGCATAATCGCTCATTCTACTTTTATGGGGTCTCGGTGAGTTATTAAGCCAAAGGTTAGACTGAGTTTAAGGTCTCGAACTGGTTTCGCAGCTGTTATGTAGTGATGCATAACAGCCATTATGTTGCTCATTGAGGGTAAAATTGTTAAAGCGCTCGAAGTATAAAGGCCTAAAGCTTTTGACAAAATTGTCACTCATTAAGTAAAGTTTAAGGGAAATAAACGGAACGATGATACGAAAGGTGAGTTACATATAGTTTCAAAACGTATGTTTCAAATGAAAAACCATTTAAAAATAATAAACAAGTAATGCAAACAAATGTGCCTTACAAGTATACAGATTCTTCCAGGATAAATATCCCTAATTATATTCTCTCCATGGCCGTTAATTTTGTTAATTCCTATTTGTTAATCTTTCCAGGTACTATTAATGCTGTGCTCCTCTGCGCTGATAAACGCAGGAGTCAATGGAACTGATTACTCTCCTGCGAACTCAGTTTCTTACACTTCCGTTTCAACGCCTGTTCTTAATACTGAAAAAACTTTCAATACACCTACAGGATATACCAACATCATTCAGTCACAACCCGTATATCAATCGGTACTGACCACCAAAGAAAGTTACTACGAAAGCCCAGACGGGAGTCAAAATACAGCTTACTCCAAGTCTTTGGACACAGGCTACTCAAGCTCAAAAAAGTACGAATCAAAATCTACTAACAATGACGTTGCAGTCAATGTTATACCTGGTATTTACTCTACTGGTGTTCATTCTCCAGTTATCTATCAACAAGGAGCAGCGTATACTGTATCTTCTCCTTTAGTCCATACGGTCCATACTCCAGCTTTGACCAAATCTGTATCTGCTGTACCTGTTACTTATTCCACGCATTCTGTTCCTTTAACTAAAACTATTGTGTCTCCTTCTTTAGCGTCATACTCTACTCCTGCTGTTGACCAAACTAGGTTTTTGACTTCAGGATTATCTTCATATTCTTCTCATACACCTGTTATTGAATCCCAACCGATTAAAACTACTATAACTTACTCAGAAGCTCCCTTAGTTTCCCATATGTCGTTCTCTGGCTTAGGAGCTACCTATGCATGGTGAATGATTGAGATTTTTTCTTTAACATGGTATTTGCGACTGACTGCTTTATTAGGTTTAATTTATGTATATTTTAAAATGCTACGTTTATGACTAATGTAAGTTGAAATTATATCTTGTAAAATAAATTATCTCTGCAACATAATTATGTGGCTCATTTTTCTCTTACATCCATTCATTCTAGTGTTTTTTGCGAATTATTTGCACCTTGAACATTGATTATCATTAACTCGAGGAAATCCTATTTGGAAAATAAATAAGTGGAGTTAAAAAACATTTCACATAGTCAATTTCTACATTCTACACGATAATTATTAGGCAATGTGTTAACTTTGAAACACACTATTAAGTTCTAGACAGAACCAAAATGCTAGCCAATTACGCGTTGAACTAAAGTAACCAACTTTTGTAAACAAATAAAAGTTTATTTGTTTTAGTAAGTGGTTATTTTTAATGATACCGTTCAGTACTTTACTACCTTAAGATATTATTGAGAGTAATAATGGCTTGTGTGTTTATCACTAAAGTTTTTGAATCAGAAAGTTGTTCATTTTCGTATTTCTTCACAACAGAATAAAAATAAATAGTCACTATAATAGAGGTTGCTAGGATAAGGGCCAAAATAAACCAACCGGTGCCACTTTTCCTTGAGTCTTTATGGGATTTGAACTATAAAAATTTTAAGTTCTGTAAGATGAAGGGAATTTTATATCCACTATATTCTATATTTTTTATATTCTAGAAACTTTTTGTGGTAGGTATCTGCAAAAATAAATGAAAAGTTTAAGAAAAATTTTTTGAAATGGGAACATGAAATTTTACGCTTTATTGGGAACATGTATTTTTTGCTTAGGTTAACGAGTACCTGTATCCACATACCTAACTCATAATTGATTGTGCTCAGTAATGTTACTCATTTCAAAAGGTTAACTCAGATTAACCGCACTCCCCTAACATTTTATTCCATTTGTAACCTTTTAAAGTTCTTAATATAAATACGAAATAATGTTCAATGTTACATTCAAATTAAGCCAAGTACCTAGTTAGCATTTTTTTCTTCAAGTTATTGCCGTAGATTTTATTGTATAAAGTCGAATACGAATCTCATTGAGCAAAATTTCCATAAATTATGCCCTACAAAGCCCACCGAAAAAAAGTTAGTTAAGTCTATATTTAGCCGATAAAATAGAACACGTAAAAAAGTTCCAATATTTCTGCTGAAACGAATATAGGATTCATTCATGCCGTAATCCATTTTAGGTAAATCCTAACATCCCTGTCCTATGTTTTTTACGGAAAAAATATTTTCAATACACTTCCTCGAAAACTGGCTCTTATCGCACTACGATTAGGTTCAACATGCTATGGATTTCACCCTCGTGGTTTTCTTCTTATATTCCCGCACTATAGTGAAGAAATTAAAATTCCACAGTGAGGCGGCTCGCCCCCACACGCATTTTTATTTTTCATTTTTTTTTCTATTCCATTGAATCAATTTAGACTTTGAACAAATTTGGACTAAAAACTGAAACCAAAATCTAAAAGTGTATTGAAAAACGTCGTTTGATACACGTGGGCATTTGTTACTGCAGTTCTCGACTCCATAACACCCTCGCCTGCGGCTCGTGTGTATATTTTGCCTCGGCTGCAATAACAAACTTTCCCCACTTATATCAAAATGTACTATTATCTGTTTTAGATGTACATAACATAACACCACGCCTGTAATCCCTTAAGGTTCAGCAGAGGTGTGCCTAATAGTGCACCCACAATTCGCCAGTTATGTTTATGTCCCATGTAATAGGGGACGAGCTTATTGCCATCAACCAGGCACAAATCCAGACTATGCGGCTGCTACTGAGAAATTTCTGCTGGAAAAACCCAATTACACTTTGTCCGACCTAGGAATCGAAACCAGGACATGCACAGCATGCTCAGCAGTCACGCTTTCAACCACTAACCTAACGAAGCAATCGTTTTAGATGTGATATAGGTTTTTGTTGAGATCACTAATTCCAAGAATCAAGTAGAAATCTTGACAGGTTGAGGTGGAGAAGAATTAGGGATCTCAGGAAAAGTCTACTATTTGGGACTGGCTGTCAAGATGGGCAGAAAGGTAGCTAGATGTTTAATAGACGATTTCTAGGACTGAGCAGATTTTGTAGGGAGATTTACTTCACTTAGTCAGGCACGTGTATTCTTGGAACAACAAAGCTGTAGCCGATGAACGGCTTTGTTGGTCCGCGAATACACCTGCCTACTAAATACGAAGTTTTCTAGCAGTGTGGGCTTATTAAGTTAAACAGTTCTGTTTATCTTTTTTATCCGCACTTGCACTGGGTAATTCTAAAAATATCCGGGATTTGAAAGGAAGCCTTCACATTTTTTTTTTCATCGGTAATTAAAAAAGAAACAGCTATTTCCCACTTAGAGCAATACCTACGGTAAAAATATATGGAACTGCAGATTATTTCGTTCAGAATGATGAACTGACTACGTGGTAAGCGTTTGTGCGTCGATATCACTTCCACCTTGCATTTCTCGGACAACAAACTAAAACGATTAAACTTAAGATTCAAAAAAGTAATGTTTATTCATTATGAAATCGAAAATAATAACTTTAGACGACTCAAAAGATCAACCCAATTCATATCATACACAATGGTTTCATAAAATACATCATAATGTTACTAGTTAGTTAACACAAATAGAAGCCTACTCTAATTAAAACCGCCTATTTGCGTACAGTATCCTGTAACATTACGAAACACGTGCGTACAATCTTAGATCAGATTACCACACGCTAGGCGGGTCTAATCGGCGGCTGGTCACAATAGGTGAGTGTAGTGTTGCGCGTTCTAATCCGACAGTATCGATACAACAGAACAAGCTTATTCAGCCTATAATGTTCTCACTACTGGAACACAGACACAGGCTTCCTCTCTATAGGAGTGAGACAACAGAATGCGATACTCTGATATATTCCATCGATATAAACGAATACGAAAAATGGTTGAATCGATATCGGATTGAATTGATTGTATCGTACGACATTATCATAAATTGCATGATTAGTCAATTCAAAATAATGCAAAGGAGGACAAAGAAGTATTAGGGAAAAAAAACTAGTTTTTTTCCTAGACTCGTAGAGGGATTATAAAGTACCATACGATACTTGCATCTGACTCGATCCAAAGTCATCATCATCACCATTATTCTGCCCTTATCACAATTCATTAAGGCATCGGCGCAGCATGTCTTCTTCTTCCTCATCTCATCAGACATCTCCGTAGTGTAACCACAATCGATCCAAAGTATCGATACAAAAGCAAGTATCGTGCAACCCTACGTGACTGGTCACAGTACCGGACTTGATAAAGATGTATTGTGGCCGGCATTTACGTTACACACTCGACTTGCAGCCCGCACGATTGACCTGTCCGTGTCCATGTGCGTTGCAAAACGCGGTCTAAGCACGGCACACATGGATGTTAGGGTGATGGATAGATCTTGTATGAACTAGAACAAGTTTTTATGAAGCAATGGAGGCAACGATGGCAGGAGAGTCGACTTTGGACATTGTTTGGTGGAGAATTCTTAATTGAGACCTGTTAGTTAAAATGCCAAATCTCGTTGCGGAAGGCTGAGGACACGGCGTTGTCGGACAGCTTGGAAGAGGCCTATGTATGTCCAGGAGTGCAATTTAATTGGCTGAGTTGATTGCTGGCTGAAAACCACGACAAGAACTTCCAACTGGTACCCGTCCAATCATCAGAATTGGGAAAAGGCATCTTATAAATTATAAACACACAATCATAATAACATCCATGTCATTTGCACTTTTGAATGAGCATAAAAAATCAATCATTGCTTTACAATATGTATACTAAACAGAGGACCAGATAAAATTATTTCCAGATCAACGCCTTTTATGTACTCTCAAGTATAACCGCAAAAACATTCTTTTCGGAAGTGTCAGAACAATTTTGGGCTGTTGGTCCTTTGTTCCGCGCGTTTTACTTTTTACAATCTAATGACGTCAGCTTTCTGGCAATGGTTACAACAGCCTATAAGTAAAGATTCAAGTGTAAGATTGGCATAAAGACACCCTAGCACGAACGCAAGATGTAACCATTACGTAAAATCTAACAAATTTTGAACCGGAAAATATAATTATTAACATTAAACATCTACAATTTTTGGGACAATAATCTAGGTATAAATATGAGAAGTTGTTAGATAATAATTGCCACTCGGGTCGATCTTTAGGTTAAGCTGCGCTTGCCTAGAATGGTCCATGGATGGGTGACCACCCATTACATACAGAGTTTCCTCATCAAGAATCAAGTCTATAAAAATAAGTCAATATTATGTGCGAAACCAGTGTCTTCGTAACTTTACCATCATCGTCATCATGCACAGCCCTACTTCAGCCACTGGTGGATATAGGCCTCTCCTGGTGCCAATATCCACGCTCCTGTGCGAGTCTTATCCAGGTCTAGCCCGGGACGGCAACAATGTTACAAGTAAACGTAACTTTATTCCGCGTCTTCGTACACATGGTGACACATCAAGCTATACATTTCCAGTATAACATAACCTCGCTTTGTGTAGGTTTCCCGTACAATGAGAGATCCGCATAAACTGGTTTTGTATAACTTGTTTGGTGGTCGTGCGTACTAGGCCCACCAAAAGCCAGATGTTTGGAAGTTTTGTAAACTTGTGGGCGGGAGATATTTTCTGTGCAACAACTGTCATATGACGACATGAAGATTATGTACGTTATGTGACGACTAAATTATCTCTATCATGTATCTTGATTGTTGACCTTGTAAAATGAATACGAAGTTGACTTTTATGTATAACAATGGTTTTGAATTCATAGCACGCTTTTGGTTATGTGTGGAAATTAATTTCTTGCACGAGTTTAAGTTGACTGATTGCAAAAAGTTTCATGACCATTTTATGCAGACAGAGCTAGAGATTACCAGCTGTTTGACGTTCTGATTCTATTGCAATTTAGGATCTATAGCATTTTCGAGCCAAACAAATAATGTGAACCGGATTTCCAAAAGAGATAGTACATCTTTTTAACTTCCACAATCTGAAGTATTTTGAAGGAAATTCAAATCCATTACTTCGTTTGTTTGCAAATTTGATCTGCCCGACAACGTTAACCACGCAATGAATATTGTTGAAATGAGAATGTGCCTGTGTTACGCAAATACCCTTCTAATATTTTGAGCCAAAATACCCGAAGGAGTATTTTATAAATATTACATGTTTACAATCCTTCAAAAAGGATTTTAAACATGGTAAATATCCCAATTTATGTGTTAACCATAGTGTTTTTGACCATGTCAGTTTAAAAACTTATATTTTATAAATGCCAAAAATTATACATCAACACATCAATGTTGATTTATAAAAATTAGATGATCGTATATCGAGTCGTAGGTATAAACCAAGTGAACCGGAACTACACGAATAAATTCATTTGAATAAATGAATGATAATTAACTTAAAGATCAATGGCGACAAAATATTTGATTAATTGCGTGCATGGATAAGTTCTACGGATGTTTGGCTAATCTCCAAAGGTTTTGAAACGTCACAGTGTAGGAGTCGGCTTTCAGTCTAACCGGATACAGCCTATCAGTATAAAACATGGAGGGTCTGCGTATCTGATCCCTACAACCCGGTTACTGGGTACTATGATACCCCTTGATAAGCCTGCTGGTCGGGCATTCGGAATTCTGACAACCCACAATGAAGATAAAAGTTGATAGTCGTGGTACTAGATAAACTTAAACGAACCTTTAAACGACTATATCGATTTGTATTTATGACTCAGTTAGAAGCTCGTCAAACTCTAATAACTTATCAAAGTCGACACAAACAAACACCGACAGAAACCAGTACATGAAGTCAATGGATCTAAAAATTAGTACATCGATGCCGTGGGAACAAAATAGTGATGAAAATTCAATATTTGCTAAACAGCTTGCAACCATTTTGTAAAAATTACCTTTTGTGAACAAAATATGACTCTTTTGACACAAGCCACATCGTCATCCTCTGTCTGCCTCTGTTCCATGTAACTTGGGGTTGGCTTAGCACGTTTTTGGCTCCATTCTCCTCTAACGGCCGTTTTCAATAACCTATCTATCCCTAGTTTTAGTTACTACAGATAGGCAAATCTATCCTTTTACGCTTACTTACTTTTCTGGTCTAGGGCCACGCTATCATTTACCCACTGAGAAACCCTCCTCAATGTGTTGATCAGCGTATATTTAACATGTATGTTTGTTTCTTTGTGGCGCTCTAGAGACCAAACGCGTGCCAATTCGATGATTCTTACGTCAATCCATTTATATTTTGTTATAGTTTCATAATATTCCTCATCTTTTCATTGGTTTTGCTCTGCTTCGATCTTTTGCTCATTCAGCTTTTTTACCTATTATCATTTAAATTGAACACTTTTCGTTTATCCTCATTACATTAACATACCAAGACTGACGATAAAAATTTTGCAGCACAAACGTACATTCATTTCTCACTACAGCTTAATCCTAAGTGATCTAGATACATGTAAGCCAGCCGTTTGAAATACCAGTATATTGCCCTTAGACAAAAGCACTCATAGGCTTGCATAACGTGATACTAAAGTTTCGTATGAAACTATATTCACGCCACAAAGTAAACTGGGCTGTCGTAAAGTATTATCTGAAGCAGGAATCAACACTTTTTTATCTAGATTTAAGAGAAATAAGGATGTCGTCAAATAAAAGGAAGTTTCAAGGTCGTTTCGAGACACTTTCAAGTTGACGGTTGAAAATAAAGTTTAAAAGATAAAAGCACCAGATGATTTATCAAAGGGTTTTTTTTTTTGAATTTTCAGTTATCCTTTCAAAAGTTCAACGACTCAAAAGTAAAGGGTAACCGTCAATAAGATCAATATCATCGACTTTGGGTTTGCTAGCCCTTTTGCCAAGTAGGGTAATTTTGACATTTTCCCCGCAGACTTTAATTACCGCGGTCACAACAGAACCTATTTATGTTTTTTTTCATTGAAAATTTTTCTTACATTTGCCTGTAACCTTACAAGCTTCTTTCTTTCTTTGTTCATTTCTCTAAAAGCAGTTTATCTAAATACTCCTGATGGTATCACGCTGTAAACCCCTCCGTTCCCCTCCCTTAAGGTCCATTTTGTTCACACAAGTCCAGTCATCTGCCTAGCCTTTTCCCAACTATGTTGGGGTCCGCTTCCAGTCTAACCGGATGCAGCTGAATACCAGTATTTTACATGGAGCGACGGCCTATCTGACCTCCACAACCCAGTTAGTACTGGGTAATACGATACCCCTCGGTAAGACTGGTTGTCAGGCTTTCGGGTCACTGACTACCTGTAACGACTGTCAAAGATCTACAATTGACAGCACGGACCAACGGTTTAACGTACTTCCCGAGGCACGGAGGAAACTCGGTATGTTTGGGTGGTCACCCATCCACGGACCAACACAGGCAAGCGCGGCATAACCTGACGATCGACCCGAGCGGCGTTTATTATTTACCCACAAGCTCCTCTGTTCACACAAGTCTAGTACCTATATCATATAAAACACGACCTAATATAAAATTAACCGCAACCAAAAAGCGATTGCAAATCTAAATTGGTAGGTATCACAGTTGATCAAGTCATTCCTTGGTCCTAATTAAACTTGACAATATTAATTTCTTCATCGAAATCGATCATGAAACTAATGAGCGGTATTGTAACTGCTTACAACCATCAGTGGTAACAATTTGATATTGACAGCGCCTTTATGTCATAGCAATAAGGTTGATTTTTTGATGCACGTATTACCACTGTGTACTTTTAAATGTACCAATACCAGATCAGTGAGATAAGGATAGTAGTGACTAATTATCAGAAAGTTTATAATGGAGACAAATTAATGAGGCGTGAGAAAGATTGTGGTGTCAGACCGCCTCTTTGGTCGAGTGATCGCAAGCGCGACTGCATGAGGTTCTTGGTTTGATTCCCGGGTCGGGCAAAGTGTTATTGGGTTTTTCCATCAGGAATTTGTCGGTAGCAGACACGAAGCCTGGATTTGTGCCTACTACATGGGACTTGAAATATAACACCTCTACACCTCTGCCCAAGCCTTCGGGGATTACAAGCGTGATATTATGTTATGTAATAGAAATATTACTGTTCTGAGTGAAACTGTAAGGGATGTTTACCCACACATTCGGGTCGACACGTACGATTCAGTTATAGATTTTGTTGAAAACAAAGCCGGCCAAAGCAATTACTATACATATTCGGTTTTAATTTGACTCGTGAAGAACGGCAAACCCCGTGTGGCATCTACTCTCGCTGAGTCCTGTTCCAGTCGCCTCGACTCTCCTCACACTTCATTCAAAGCTGAGCAGCTTTTTCCCGAATATATGTATATCAACATAAATATTCTACTTCACTACCCAGCTATGCCAAATCCTGCCAACCGGAGCATTTGTACCACCCCTGCCTAAGCAGGAAGTTACAAGTTGAGCAGTTCATTCATAGATAAAGTGTGATTTCGAAACTGCTTGTTTATTATTAAATGATCAGGAACTTAGCAATTAGTTGGAACTGTGATTCATTAATGAAGCCACGGTTATAACATCTGGGGGTCTACTCTCTAAGTCCGTCAACGAAGATACGGGCCCGTCCAAAGTTAGTTCGTAACTACGGACTAAACCCTACTCCTTAATGATTACGGACTCATGAGTTGCGGACGGAATCATGGACAATATTAGTGAACGAATGATGAATGGCGATAGAGGTGCGCTATTTTATCGGCCGATTACCGGTTTACGGATTTGGTAATTTTTAAGCCTTTATACAAAAAATATTATTGTTATTGTTTTAAAATGACCAAACTTTAACAATATACTTTTTATTAAGTCTTTATTATATAGAATTTAACTATTTTTAGCATTTTTTTCCATGTTGTGGCTTTATCCTGCTAATACCTTTGCTTTTTTCCTTTGACAACAATTGACAAATGAAATGTCAGTTTTTTATTTACAATAAACATAAACTTAATTCGCATTATTAATTTAATACGACGCGGAAACTTTCCGTAATAAATTGAATGATTAATTGAATTTGAATAATAATTCCCGACGAATGTGAGCACATCAACATTGGGACGTGCTTACGTGGCTGCCGTTTTTGCCACTCCAGCAAAACATCAGCGGCAACCAAGCATGTGCGAAACTTGTTGCCACCGATAACAAGCCGAGAATGAAGAAGGCTTCATCCATGTGGAAAAGAAGAAGTAAAAGAACCCTACTCGCAGTCAGTGCGGTACCGCATTGAAGGTCTACACATGTTGCTGCGTCTTGCTATTCCATCAACGCTGCAGCTGCACGTGTCCCGACTACATCACACCACGACGCCAGAGGAGGTCGTGGAGTATTTAAGGAGCAAGATCAAGTTCACCTTGAGAGTGGAGAGGTTACAGTCGCACCACATGATTAGCTTCAAGACGTGTACGTGTGTGTTTTCGCGGAAGGCTACATGACACCTCAACTCAGCAAAATATGTGGACGACCAAACGTAGTTAATAGCGTTTTGTAAATGTGTCCAATATGTATTAGTTTGTTACTGCAATTATAATATTATTTTGTGTATTGTATCTATGGGCCTTCAATGCCTGAAAATAAAAGTGATTGATTGAAACTAAGTGCCTAAATATAAAGATAGAAGATTCTTCATTATGTACACCATACAAATTTCAATTTACATTAAAAAAAATATTTTACATCGGGTGGCACAATGGGTGGTCTTATCGCTAAAAGCAATATTTTCAAGACAACCTTTGGATGAATTAGGGGAAGAGGGAGAAACAATACTGCCGGTAGTTTGTGGTGTACTATTTACATAATAATATACAATACATAAAGCATATACTAATTTATACATATATAATCATAATAATAATTGACCAAGAACAAAGAACCATGCATAGTGATACTTATGGAGAGGTAGTGATTTTTGTCCAAATTTTTAAAAGTGGACAAGGTTTGAGTGACACAGGCAAGGTATTCCAGTAATACTTATCAATAATTTAAGACACAATACAATAGATAAATAAAAGGAAATATGTTTGATTGTAATAGTTTATTGTGTTTTCTTTTTCAATTTGATTGGTGCAAAATAAAAACATTCTGTTCATAACAAAACAATGCTTTTTTGTGGATATCATTATTTCACTTAAATCAGAATCTTCCACCAGTCCCAACACCCATTATGTCCTGAAAGCAAAATAAACAGTTGGTAAAATATTCATTTTACCCTAATCTATAAATAAAGTACGAAACTGGCTGGCTGATTGATTCAGTGACTGATTGATCAACGGACAGCTGAAACTGCTGGCTCCAGAATCATGAAATTTTGCACAAATATTCCTTATATGACTTAAGTGTGTACTAGGGGTTAAAACTGAAATTGAAAGTTTGTATGAAACTTGGTCAATTTTGAAGTAAATTTTTGTTCTCACACACACATAAAAATTTCCACGCGAACAAAGTCGCGGGCAACAGCTAGTCAATAATATGTATAAATACAAATACCCTATGCTATTTATTGATATTTGTATTATTAGAAGAGCAGTTTTCTTAGGGGACTACATAGAAATAGGTACCTATTTCTATCCAGCAATTGCACTAATCTGTCTCTCGCTCTTTGCCCTTGCTGAAGAGGTTGATGAAAATTGAGTTGATAGCAGCAAGGACCTTAGAGTAAACAAAATCAACAGTAAATAGGTGGGACTGATTGTAAATTATTGATTGACTCAATAATTTACAGAATCTTCAATAGCTTAGCGTTAGTATGTACTTAATTCTTGGATCAAACCATTACCTACCTTCATTCTTGGAGGTAATAGATCCTCACATAAATCTTCGAATTATTCGTGTGAGCCAGTAGAATTTGAACTCAACATCGGGAATACTCGCCAGTCGAAAGTTTTGGCGCAAATATAATCGGCGTCGCCTCCGATCTTCATGTAGAGCATCTTCGAGCATTAAAAAGCAGCCATAGTATCAATTTTCTCAAAAAACTTTAACTTTCGTCGACAGCACGATAACTATTTTGATGTCGTATGAAATGACATAACGATCCGTCGAAACAAGTGTCAAATTTAAAGTTACGGACGGGCAAAAACACTTAGGGAGTAGGTACAACTGTCAAATCGGGTCGCCATTCATTCTTAGTTCGGGCCCCGAACTAATCTTATGTCCGTAGGTACTACGGAGTAGGAAACGCCCGCAACTTCGGCCGAAAGTACGGGTTTCGTGCTTAGAGAGTAGACCCGTGACTAAAGACCGTAGTAAGGACATTGAATGGTTTCGCAAGCGATTCCGGAGAGGCTGGACACCATGACATTCTACAGTGTGACTAGTAAAGTGTGGTCATTTATGGAAATGCTTTGAAAGCGACATACTTTTCTAGGCTCTCAGTTGAAAAAGACACTAAGATCGATCCTGAGGGCGTAAGGCGGATTCGGTAGATTTACAAAATAAACCACCGTTCTCTATTTTAGTAGAATCCTTGAGGAATTTTCTACGTACATAAGATCAAAAATAATGAGTCTACAACGTTCCGCACCAGACCACGTCTCTGTGACAGGAAAAGGACCAATGAATAAAGATATCTTGAAATGCCACATAGTTTGCTTAAATAAATTAAAGGTAAAGATACAAGTTGGTTTCCGAATCTATAGATCAAATCAAAGAACTTTAGTCTCTTCTCTTAATACATTTACATACTAAAGGTTGTATAAATCATTTCCTGTGACTTTCACTTATCCTTTGCTAGCATAAAATCTAAAATTCTCAATATTCCCATAACGGTACAGTTTGTTAGTTAGCATAATAAGTTACTTATTAGTAAGTGGCATACATTTTGGGCGGTCAATGTGTGACAGGGTTCTAAGTTAAACTTGCGATACTAGACCACATTTGGTACCTACGTCTGAGCTCGCGGGGGTAACGAGACTAGTATAAAAGTGCTTGTATGTACACAGACCGTATCACTTGCTGTAGTGGATTTTATATATCATAATGGCTGCTAAGGTACTTTGTTTTATAGTGTTTTGTGCAGTTTTAAATTAATTTATTAAGTATTTTGCGAATATTGGTTCAGTTTTCGCAGTTGTCTTTTTTAGTGATACGGAAAGGACTCATAAATAAAATTAATGATTACAATTATGCAAAAAGGCTGAAAAGCGATTTTATAAGAATTAGAAAAGTCCATATGAACACAATTTTTCCTAGATGGTTCTTAAAAAATTTAAAGACATCATTTAGCTCGACTTTTACATGACATTCAACTGGGTAATCTTAAAACGCGCCCTTATTATGAAAAGCCTGTGTGCACATGTGTCTTCGTGTAATTTATTCTATCTCACTTTTATTTCAGTTACTAGTCCTTTTGTGCGCGTTGGCGACTGCCCGTGCTGGTGGGCTCTACGCCGCCGCACCCGTGGCCACATACGCCGCAGCTCCTGTCTACAAGAGCTACGCGGCTCCGGCCGTAGCGTACTCCGCCCCCCTCACATACTCCGCCCCCGTGGTGAAGGCGGTCGCTCCTGCGGTCTCCTCCATCTCATCATACTCCACACACACCGCGCACGCGGCTCCTCTGGTGGCTAAGTCCTACGCTCCAGTTGCCACCTATGCCGCTGCTCCCATAGCCACATACGCCGCACACGCCGCTCCCGTAGCGACCTACGCCGCTCAGGCCTACGCCGCTCCGGCCTACGCCGCGCACGCGACTTACGCTGCTCCCGCTGCCTACGCTACGCACGCAGCCTACGCTGCGCCCGTTGCCACGTACGCCGCTGCCCCCGTTGCGTACGCCAAGTCCTACGCACCCGCTGTGACATACGCGCAGTCCGCTCCCGTTGCGTCCTACGCTGCGCCGTCTTACGCCTCATACGCCGCGCCGTCTTACGCCTCATACGCCGCTGCCCCAGTGTACAAGTCCCTGTCCTACTCCGCGGCTCCCGCCGTCTCCCATGTGGCATACAACGGCCTTTCAAACTACGGCTGGTGATCACCTTATCGACTGTACAAATTAGTTGTTTATGTTTGTATATATACTTTTATACAATGAGAATAAAATTTATAAAATGAAAAATGTATTTGTTTTTATGTGCGTGAACTGCATCTATGTACAAGAAAAACTAGAGAGGTTGATATCTTTTCTGCTATCAGGTGGAAAATCTATCTGTAAAGTACACTACAAACTGGACGGAAATGGAAGGAATAAGCAATAAAAATTTGACAGCATTTTTGTTTCTTTCAAAATAATCTTGATTATTTGTATCTTAGTTTCTCATTACATAGGCCGAAGGGTAGATTTACGAGCTCCCGTTTTATCTGAGAATATTCACTGTATATCATTGTTCCTTAAAATGAAAGGGGTTATTGTGAGTACATAGAAGTAGGATGTTTTTTGAATAAATCAATATTTCAAAAGAACATTGTGAAAAACGAAAGTTTACACATATAAAATTTAACAACATCAACCATTAAAATAAGAAAGGAAGTGTTTTGTAGAATATATAATCTATGTAAAGATCTTGTCATAACAGTTTAAGATATAACATTGCTAACATTTTAAAGCCTGAAACCTACAATTACAAGAAAAAGATGCTCTAATTGGAGTATAATTGTACAAATCCGTACAAATTCCGACAATTTATAACAGTATGATGTGTTAATATCTTGATAGGTATTATTATAATAATCAGCATTGTCTTGAACAAGGTGAATTGATGTCGAAAGTATGGGAACTAGTCTTGTCTTACGTCACGCAACCTGCAAGCTTATCACGCACTAACTGTGACCAGATATGTATCACAGAATTGATTGTGATTCTTTATGCAAGTTTCGAGAAAAGGGACCATGTTTTATAAATAATTTCTTACGAATGAGTTTCTGTATGTCTCATCTTATACTATCTTTACCAGCAAAATACAGGTAATCGTCATCAAACGCCTTGTCACCCGATATTTATAAGTTTAAATGATGAGTTTGGAAACATTGATATGTCGACGTTTGTGGGAGGATAAAACAGTTATCAGTATTTTATATATCAGGTTGAAATTATGGATGCATCTCTTGTTATCCGAGGTAATAAGACTATTAAAAGCCTCCACAAAATGTCTCTTGTCATAAAAAACCGCCTAGGCCTCGCGAACGTGACATGTAAATCATAGAAGATAATTGCGGACTCTAGGAACAAAATGTGTTATTTCACAGAATCATTGCGAAATTCTCACTTGACATAGATTAGATTTTAATAGTACCTGTGTGTACTTAGAACCATGCAATGACTTACATTACTAAGTGATTATATTAAACGTTTATTTCCTATGCTGATCTAGGCAGTGAAGTAAAAATGTCTGAGCTATTTGATTGCGTAGAAACAAGCAGTTCTAGAAGTAAGAGAAATGCGTGTACCTACTGGCTTGACGGCATTGAGCTACTTATTCTCAGTTCTATTTTTAGAAGCACACAGTTCAATTTTAAGTCTTAATAAAGACATATTGATCGCGGAAACCTAGACAGGAGTATCTACTGATGAAATGATTGAAGGAAATAGTCTGATTATTCCGTTGTCGTGGGTTGTTTCCGAGGCCTGTGTTTGGGGCAAAGACCTTTCAATGTCTTCTGCAATTAAAAATGTTAGTGTAAGAAAACGGAACGAACGGTACTCCGGCGTTCACTGACGGTCTACCACTTTTCACGATTATGTTCTAAGAAATAAGGTTCATCCAGCCTCAATACGTTGTCCTTATTTTAAATTTTACTATACTCACGAATGAATGCACACTTTATTTTTAATGCAAAAAGGATTGAAATTTAAGTTATCAAATATTTCAAACCAGACAAAATGACAAAGCTCGCGAGATAAAAACAAATAAAACCTTTATAAATAATTCACATGCTGGTAAAATAACACTAATATGACAGTAAAGTTAGCAGTCAATAACATACTAAGTAATAAAAAAGGCATGTCAACAATCTGATTATTTGTTCTATTCTCACATTTATAAATAAGTTTTATTGCACAAATAATGCGCGCACGCCTGCAACCTGCTCTCGCGCAGCGTTCATTCAGTAATAACGGCTTCTGGTCACATTTTTTGGATACCGTGTCAATTGGGCTGCAATTTTATGATGTACTGGACCAGTGCTTATTATGTGTGACACAACTGTTTGGTGTTTTAGGTGATAATATCATACTTCAAGTTATGCTGAGGATTCGTCGTTCGACGCTTTTACATGTCTGTTTTTGAATCTGAACTACATGGCTGTTATTTGATTGTCTCAAGAGAATTGTATTTATTTTTCTCTTTTTATTAATTTCCTTGTATGAACGATGAAAAGGAATACAATGACAGCTAGATACTTATTATCAGAAACATCATCAGCAGATAATTTTAGGAGAACATAAAATAACATCACTCCTATAATCTCCGAAGTGTAAAGCAGAGGTGTACCTAATAGTACACCCACAGTTTGTCAGATATGTTTAAGTCCAATATAATAGGGGCGAGCCTATTGACCATCAACCGGGCACAAATAAAGACTTAAAATGATAGGAGGCACCCTTTGAAATACATCAATGTACACTTGTGCCTTTGTTATTCCCATTTGTTAAATTATTCTTTTGAATTACAACCACATTTACCACACACAATTCATTTCATTTTTCACATTACCTAAACTTGGCGATGCATATATATTTTTTACACATTTTCTAGTATTTTCTTTACTGTAATTGCACCTACTGTGTATTGTCTCGGCATAATCCTAAGGTAGACAGGTAGAAAATGCCCAAGGCATTAAGTCCGCCTTCGTACAGTTTTTACTTGTGCATAAAGTTTTAATAAATAAATAAATAATAATAGGTGCAAAATCGTTCTCCAATAATCTAAAAAAGTTCTAAGTAATTCGGATAAAAATAAAAATTTAATATTATCACAGATTTAGGTATAATAAAACACAAACTGGTCACATCCGCTGTGAATACAAAGTTATTCAATGGTGATACAATTTATCTAGGAAAAAATACAGATTTGGTACATTGCCAAAACATATGAGTATTTTTCGGTTTATTACGTATCTCTGTGTATGAAGGAGGGTTTTACTTATTTATCTATTTAGTAAATAAACGGTAGGGGAGTTGTTCAGCCTAGATATTAAGAATATTCATCATTATGATTGGTGTATAAAGTTCTGTTTTTCTTTTTTTTTTTGTTTCATAACGTGAAAGCTTGATTTGTCTGTCCGTATTTTCTGTTGGTTATTTTGTTTAGTGTTGAGTTCAATACTTTTTGGTGTCCTTCAAATTGAGTTTGTATTTAAAATATATGTTTTAGTATTTAGTACATCTATCCGGCACGTAAAACTATGTCAACTATTGAACATAATTTTCTAGAAAACCTAACATGCTTAATCGGTCATTAGGTATTTATGTTCACAAAGTGGAAAAAATAATATTTTTTATTAAAACAGGTTCTAAACCTACCTGAACTTTTCAATTATAAATAATAAACGTTAGGCTGGGTGTACGGGTAGCCTGAAACCACACGACGTATCACTAAGGGGAGGTGGGGCTGTAAAAAAGGCCTAAAAACATCTCACGTGATTAAAGAATTCCCTTATGAAAAATCTGAAGTAAAAATGCTGTCAAAGGATTGCATTAAATATCCAACAGAACTTACATTCATGACTACCAAAATGAAAGCCCACAAGCATAGTGTAACTCGGAAGCCTACCTAAGAACAACAAGAACTGTATGTACCAACACACTTACAACACAATTTACTTAGGCCGAAACAAGAAGTGTTGAGTAATAATTTAGACAAGAAGTAACGAGATAGAAGTGCGATGTCACATAAAGGCCTACCTTTTATTGTGACAACACATGTTGCACGTCAACGCACAAACTTGTTATCCTTATTGACTTATAATGAAATCTGGTCCTATTGTCCGGGGCATTGCAACTTTGAACTAATGTAACTTTACGTGTATTTTGTCTGTGCAAAGCTGTATTTGAGACTGACTGTATAAATGGCTTTAATTTAAAAAAAAAAATTATTTTATTTATTTCTCGATATCATTTGCCGAGCCTTTTCCCAGACCTGTTGGGGTCGGCTTCCATTCTAACCGAATACAGCTGGGTATCAGTCTAACCGGATGCAGCTATAATGAAAAAATATATAATAAAATACCAATATTTTACAAGGAGCGACTGCATATCTAGTACTGGGTAATACGGTGTCACTCACCACTGCTGCCTGTAACGACTGTCAAAGATCTAGAAATGACAAACGGAACCAGCGGCTTACGTGCTTTCTGAATCACAGAACAGAACCCATCCATGGACCAAGACATGGGCCAACCTAGGCAAGCGTGGCGTAACCTGAAGATTGATCCGAACGAATGTTGTTGTTTAGCCACGAGCTGCTATGTCTTTCTTGATAGCAGTGGGTATTTGGTAAAAGAAATACAATTATGAGTAGTGGTTATGGTGGAGGGGCACGATGAGCTTCATACCGACACTCCTCCGTTCCTCGGAAAGCAAGAGGCTAAGTCCAGCTGTGATTCATAAATCTTTGACAGTCGTTACGGGTGGTCTGAAGCTTGTAAGCCAAGGAGTATCGTGTTCCACTGCGACTGAATTGTGGAAGTTACAAAAGCAGTCGCTCCATATATTCAGCTGCATCAGGTTAGACTGAAGCTTACCCTCGCCGGGAGACCACTAGGCAGCTAATGATAAATGATATGGGTATGGATAGTGGTGATTAGGATCTAAAGACCATTCAAGTTTTCCACATTTCTTATTATGAGCAGTGATAGCCTAGTGGTGCGGCCGTCGGACTGCCAAGTCATAGGTCTCGAGTTCGAACCCTAGGCACGTACCTCTGATTTCTAGGATTAATGTGCGTATTAAATACCATTATTATCAATTGCTTCGGTGAAGGAAAATATCGCCGCAAACCAGCATGCCTGAGAGATATTTCTCAACGGCATGTAAAGCCAAGTCAGAGGCCCATGGGCGGCATAAAAAATCTGACACCAGGTTAGGCACTAACCACACGAAAAGAAAAGAATAAAAAAAATGATATTAATTATGACACTACTATGTACCCATATAAGATAGACATTAAGAGCTTCAGGACTATGCCATACCAGATAGCATTTACTAATACTGAGATTAATGTAATCATCTTAGCAAGTCAAATCCAAATCAATCTTTACATTCTACACCATTGATACTCGAGCTAAAAGGTACCAATCAACAATCTAATAAACGCACTCAAACTACTTCTATAAACAATTAATATAAAACAGATCTGTCTAATTACCGTTTAAGATCATTACTCATGTTGAAAATAAAATAATATATTAATTTATATAGACAGACGTCGCCGCAGGGCAGAGCAGTGTGGCTAGCTAAACTTATTACAAAACACATGTGCGTATAGTGGGTGCCTAGTTTTTGTCGTGACTTGCTATCGAGCCACCCAGCAAGCCTATGGGTCAGCGACCTTTTTGCAACTATCAACCCCAGAATATTAATATTACAGTGACATAATTAGATGGTTTGTTTATTGAGAATAGTTGTTGTAGCGTATTTGTGTATTGTTTTAAATTGACTGAGAGGCTCGTGGCTAGATAATAACAGCCGTTCGGGTCGCACGTTAGGTTAAGCCGCGTGGCTGGTCCTTGGATGGGTGACCACCCATTATTGTATATAAAGATTCCTCCGTGCCTCGGAAAGAAGCCGTTGATCCCGGCTGTCCTTTTTAGATCTTTGACAGTCGTTACAGGTAGTCAATGGCCCAAAAGTCTGACAACCTGTCTTACCAAGAGGTGTCTTATTACCCAATACTAACTGGGTTGTGGAGGTCAGATAGGCAGTCGCATCCGGTGAGACTGGAAGCCGACCCCAACATACATAGTTGGAAAAAGGCTAGACAGAGGATGATGTATTATTTTAAACTAAAACGCTTTCGCCCGCGTTTCCGCCTCGTAGAGGTTGGAAATTATCCCACGGATCGTACTAATTAAGTCGTTATCTTATGTCAGGACAACCTGGGATAATGTCATGAGTAACCTAGTTCCTGGCCCAACCATGTGCCAAATTTCATCCAAAACCAACTTTATAGGTGTGTTAAGGTAACAGACGAAGTTACTTTGGGCACAAATAATGTTATTTTCTTTTTTCTTACTTCATGATTCATTACTTCTTATATACTACTTTTCGTCCACTGACGGTCAACAAATTTTCAACCTTATCACTCAGGGCATAAGGTTGAAAAGTGGTCGACCGTCAGTGAGCGCAATAGTACCTAACGTATCAAAGCATTAAGTCTAGCAAATGCAATGGTCCTCATATAATCACCAGCAACACGTTTTCTTCTTCCACTTCCCCTGCCAGCATATAATCAAATACTAGATTTTCCCGACTGCGATCACTTCCTTAATTTAAACTAGATTCGACAGTGTCATACGAGAGAGATAAGAAAAACTGATAAGCTAGATTAATCTGTCCATTAAGCTGGCCATTTACTTAACACCTTTGATCCTGCAAGCGTGTGGTCTACTACAACTTATTTACACACTAGATGACCGGCACAACTTCGTCTGCGTAACATTTTTGATTAATGCTCCGCTCCTATTGGTCGCAGCATGATGTTTTATAGCCTATAGCCTTCCTCAATAAATGGGCTATTGTTCAATTCGAACCTGTAGTTCCTGAGATTAGCGCGTTCAACCAAACAAACGCGACAGTTTCATAATATTAGTATAGATAAGCTTAAATAAGTTTACTTAAATATATATAAGGCTGAGGTAAAGAACAGGTTCTTCTTTTAATTATTACACAGGATTCGTAACTGGTGAACAGATAATTTCAAGATTACACACACACAAAGTAGTGGACCTATGATCACTAATATCTGAATAAAAACAAAATTTTGTATGGTAGGTTGACTTTTGGCTAACATCATTCCTTTTACCACACACGCAGGATCTATCTTAAATGGTCTTGGAATTAAAAATAAGTTATTTTACTCAGCTGATAATAAAATCAGCTACTTTACGTCTTTATCACTTGTATCGACAAAATGCAGGAAAAATAATATATTTTCGCGATTTCAGAGGTAGTTAGTGAAATGTATAAACTCTACGAGAACTCCTTTTTAGGTCCATTGGCTCCAGTGGCTTTTTGACTGGGCTAATGTGTATCATCCGTTTTTGTATCTCTTTTATATACCAAAGAATAAGATAACCAGTAACCTATTAACCCGGAATTAGCCAACTATGCATACTTAATACTAGATCTAGATCCGAATATATCTAAACAGGAAAATTTTCGTAACATTGATGGCATAATCAGTGTCATCTGCATTTTAATAATGTAAACCAATTAAATTATTTACTAATTGATTTTTGATCTATTATACTATTTAGTTTTAAAATGTTATGTTTAACATAACATCACGCCTGTAATCCCCGAAGGGTTAGGCAGAGGTGTAGCCAATAGCCAATAACACACATTTCGCTAGTTATGTTTAAGTCCTATGTAATAGGGAGCGAGCCTAATGCCATCAACCGGGTAAACCAGACGGGGAAATCCAGACTCTGTGACTACTACTGAGAAATTCCTGATGAAATAAAAGTCGATAAGAGATTTTTATTTATAATATGTCTGAATGATTTTTTTATACTTACTTATAATAAATTAAGATTAAACTCGCATTTTTAACAAGTCATAAAATCTATGTAAAGCATAAACTACGTTTGACAAGAAAACATGCATATACAGAAAATATTTAAGATACTTATGAAATCTAGATTTATGATTTACAATATTATTTTGAATTAATTATACATTTAATGCAACAACAGGTTCGATGGAGTCATCGGATATGCGTACGAACGGCCTCGAACGCTAATTAGTAGATTAATAATGTTATTGACTTAGGTTGAAGCTAGAACGTGTAAGCTAGAACTAGACATAAATATTAAACGAAATCTATGGCCAGTGATTCACACTTTAATTTTAAGTCTGGTTTTGTACCCCGCTGATCGCAAAAGGCATCAGTGTTACCACCGAGTGTGGCCTATTGTATAAAATACTAGCGACCCGCCCCGGCTTCGCACGGGTGCAATGCTATCACTCTATCTATTAAAAAAACCGTATCAAAATCCGTTGCGTAGTTTTAAAGATCTAAGCATATATAGGGACAAACAGACAGCGGGAAACGACTTTGTTTTATACTATGTAGTGATTACAGTACTAAAACTATACATATACCAGAATCATCGTTTATAGTCCTCTGACCGTTTTTGGTCACGGCGACCAAATTCCAAAAGCCATCGGCGCGGGAGAAATTATAGTGCACAAGTGTGTGCGCAAAGACAATTGCAATCTCTGTTAACTCACTCTCAAGGCCGATGGGACGGCAATCCGACACGACCGGAGAGAAACCAGGAGGTCTACTCTCTAAGCACGAAACCCGTAGTTTCGGCCGAAGATACGGGCGTTTCCTACTCCGTATCACTTACGGACATACGATTAGTGAGGGATTCGAACTAAAAACGAAGAACAACACGATTGGACAGTTGTCCCTCCTCCATGTATTTTAAAAACTCATTAATCCGAAAATATTTGGGCGTAGGGTTGATTTCGAAGTTTCGATCAACTTTCGTACGGGCCTGTATCTTCGTTGACGGACTTAAAGAGTAGACCCCCAGGCGCAGGACCAACGGCATCATCGTGTATGAAACTAACAAAACGAATTAAGTTGAAGAAATGCACCTCATTTAAAACACAAGCTACAAGCTACTAGAGCAGGCTAGATAAAAGGCAAATTATTCGACGAAAAATATTATGCTACTGCATGCAAAGCATAAGGTCCTGAATCCGATTCGTAGGTCGGGCAAAGTGTCCTTGGGTTTTTCCGTAAGGAATTCCTTAGTAGCCTCTATGGAGTCTGGAACTATGTCCGATTGATGGCAATAGGCCATCCCTAACCTAATTACATGAGACTTATACCTAACCCTTCGGAAGGATTTTTTATCGCACAGCCTTTCTAGAGTAATCCTGTGGGAAAAATGTACCAAATAAACATTATCATAAACCACGCAGTATTTATGAAGCCTTCTGGGAAAGCTGCCTACGTCTTAACTTTGAATATTATAGCACATTGGAAACGAGCCTAACTCTGGGCACTCCTCCAAGAGACGGCCATATTTTATCTAGTATGTGATAATGAAAATTGTTGGTACATAAAATAAGAATAGGAATGACATTTTCTATTGTTCTTTAAAAAAAATTTCTTCATCATTAACCAAGTCATCATCATCATTCTCCTGTCCTTATCCCAATTTTTTAGAGGTCGGCTCAGCATGTCTTCTGCCATTACATTTACCAAGTCAATTGTATTAAAAAAGAATTGTTTCTACAGTGATTCGCATTTTTTCGCATAGCTTGCTTCGGTTCAGGCATAGAATGTTCAGTTCAATATTAATACAGTGTGAACAACACAAATAATTTTACATGCCAATACATGGTGATTCTAGGCCCACCAAGTATTGAAAATTTTCGCCGGTTATTAAAAAAAAAACAACAGTAGCATACAAAAATGCAATACCTACACGGCCAAAATGTCCACAACCCGTGGTGAATCTATACAAGCAACCAATTAACTGAATTTCGAAAAATTAAAACAACAGTTAAAGAAATCATTGCAACACTACAAAAAAAAAACGCATCCACATTCCACTTCCTGTATTATTAAACACTTACGTATACAGAAAATTAGTTCACCTTCAGTTCTTTTATTATTATAATAATATAAGAAATAATTTTCATTTTAAAAGAGACCTTATACACTACATTTGTGGTACGATTATGCGCCATTTTCCTAAAATTACCTAGAAACTTGACAATGGCGAGGCCGCTTTGTTTCCTGAGATTTCGTTAACTATATAAGCTGACATTTTTCGTGTGGCTAACATTCAACACATCATATTCCAACAATCTACATCAAAATGATAGCTAAGGTAAGAATAGTGATATTTATCATTTGAAATGCATCATTTCAAGGATGTATTAGCATAATTTAAGAAAAGTGTTGCGTGTTGTGTCAAAGTGCTGTGAACAGTTCTAGTGGTATAAGAAGTGACGTTGAATTCCTAACCTCTGTGAATGCAGATTTTTGATTTCACTCCTGGACTGACCAAAACTTGGGTTATTTCCTTCCCTACACTTGCAACTTCAATATTTTCTTGTTGGTGAGAATTCGGCTTTCCGATACAATTTTCATTAGTGCTATGAGTCTTTTATTTTCTATATTTGTAAAAGAGCTTACCTGCCTTCCCCTTTCGGGAAAAACCTTGACAGTCCAGGACGTGACAACGTCAACGAGTGTTCCAAACGAAACCATTGCAGTAGCAGAAAGCTGTGTAAACAGTTTTCAAAGTTTTAGAATCTGGCATTTAGCTGACAACTAAAACAATCTAAATCGCCATAGCTTTGAAACAGACAGAATTTTCATCTCCGCACAATGATATCATTATCCGATTCAATAGCATGCATAAAATAACGCTTACATAATGTCACATTTCGTCAGTTATGTTACTGTTCAGTTTCCTTTAGAATGCGAGCCAATTGTCATTTCATCATGAATTCATGAGCGACAGCCCAACTTCACTCACTCCTGGATATAGGCCTCTCTTTTCTTGTGCCAAGCTCCACGTTTTTGTGCCAGCCTTATCCAGGATATTTCCGCGATGCCAACAATGACGTCTGCCCACCACCATTGCCAAATTACCAAGCACAAATCGAAGTCCAGCCTGCAACTGAAAAATTTCTAATGAAAAATCCAGTCTAACAGCCTGAACAGTGTCATACTTTGGGCTACCCTATAATATTTTATACGTCCTAAGCTACGGACATCTAGATTAGTGTAACGGTGACGTTAGCACAGTTTTGGACTCCAGCCAGAATTTAATTTTTCTCTCAGGCATGTGGAAATAATTTTGAGCGTGAACTGACTTTTATGGTTTTCTTTCGTCGGGTTATGGCCGTATTCTTTGATGTTTTAAAACTTGGATTATTTTTTTCAAGTTGAAGACAATTTTCAATCAACAATCAAACTATAGTCACACGACACTGATTCAAATATGGTAGTGCCTTATCAGAGAGGATTATAAATAGAGGAATTTCCATATTACAGTTTTTTTTTCACATTTTCTGGCATGCAGATTAATCTTTCTGTCTGCCCAAAAAATAATTTCTAACGGTTTATACAAAACAATAATAAACGAATGGACCAGGACGCCTTATGCGGACCGAAAGTTTAAAAAACGAATAAAGTTTGTCTACCAACAGATAATATAAGTGATATATTTTCGAGACCCCCTTACTGTCATTTCAAAAGTTTAGCGTTTGCTGAAAACAAAGAAAAGATGACCACATTTCTTTTGTATTACTTTTGATATATTATTTTGTTTTTTTTTTCAACTGATTAAGTTCTTTATTACATGGGTTATACCTATATTTACTTGTATATACATTATTTACTATATAGACCTAAAATAATAATAATATCAAAAGCGACAAACAGGAAAAGGCAAGGCAAGGCTTTCAAATAAAAAAAGTAATTAAAAAAACTAAAAAACCCGACTGCGGCAAAAAACTTACGTTAAAAAAACACTAAAAAGCTAAGAACAAGCACATTTAAAATTTAAAAAAAGTTGGAAGCAGGCGGGACCCATTTGAGTATGAAAATATAAAAATGGAATGGCTCCCGATTTACCCTCCTTCTGGCGCAGTCGGGTAAAAAGATCATCCGCATCGCTGTCAACGGGGAAAGTGCCCAAAAGGCTGGCAACATTATCACGTAGGATGGCAATGCTGATTCTTTTCCCTAGAAATAGGCCAGGTTTTTAGATAATTAGTGCCTGAACAATGGTGCTAACTCATTTGTAATTGCAATTTCCGTTTATTTGTTGATCTGCACGTCTAAATTTTAATCTCACCTATAAGACAGATTTTAATTGAGTTTGCCAACTAGAGCAACCTGTAGAAATAGTGTTAATATTTAAACCCGTTTAAATCAGTATTCCTTTTAATCAGTATTTACACATGGGTCCAATCTGTTTACATGTTCAACTGTCAATAGATTCGCCAGTCACACTTCACTGGTTTTCAAAGCTGAACCAGATCAAACCTTTTTGCTATTATTCAGAATCTGCTCAAAGGCTTGCCTAACCCAATTCTTATTAAGTAACTCTGGCCTTTAAACAAATCAATCAGTACCGGTTTTAGAGGAGACAGCTTTCATAATGTCTGTCACACATGCAATCAACTCGACCATTAATCATAATGTCTAATGCGAATTAATAAGTAAGATATTCCCCTCAATATGTCCTGCAATGTTCGTGTCCTGCAATCACTTGATGTTACCGACCTGACCTTTTCTTGTTTAAGCACAGCATTTCAAAATTACCGGCAGTCAATTTATTTCCATATAAGTAAATCTGTTGGTGTAATTATGTGTAAACTGTCGTATTGCTCTTCAAAGTGCAACTGTGAACTGGTCATCATTGTCTTATCTACCTTAAGACGTTTCTTTGCTGGACAAACGTTTTACCAATATATTTCCACCGCTATCTTCTTTCTGCTGGCATCCAGAAAGGTGATGTCCTTTACCGTTTCTTCTGTCCATTCGTTGTCATCAAGCTCTTATAGTCAAGTGGTGGGGTCCTGACTTTGATTCCTTCATTATGTTTATTCTACTGACCTAATATCTACACTAAATCATCATCACCATCTGCCTAGCTTTTCCCAACTAAGTTGGGGTCGGCTTCCAGTCTAACCAGATGCAGCTGAATACAACCCAATTAACACTGGGTAATACGATACCCCTTGGTAAGACTAGTTGTCAGACTTTCGGGCCATCAGTATCAGTTTCTTTTTTTTTACAAATCGCAATAGATTTCGAATATAGACTTTAGTCGTACCTACATAAGTTAAGTTGCTATATTTATCTAGATCTAAACTCACAAGTGTCCACTTTTAGACATCTTGCACAAGAGACAAGAGTGAAATGAGTCCTTGCGAACCAAATCAATCCGTCGCTGCTGTTTGTTATTTAAATCCATCTCGTTATTGCTTCATCACATTCAAACTTATTAATATGAAGCTTTAAGTGTTAATTGATTCAAAGAATTTGAAAATCAATGTGAAGCAGCATCTTTCCTTATCTACCAGTGATGATTAACTTATCTGCCGGAAGGCGAGTAGTTGGACTATACAAGCGGTCACTTATAGCTTTACATTTATCGAGACTTACTCTTAAATACAACTTAACATAATAATTCTCAAACAGAGATTTCCGTGATCCCGTTAGGGAAAAAAAATACGATAGCATCATTGAAAGTAATAATTGCTTAAATGATAAAAACTGTGATAAATGAATGTAGGTGGAAGAGTAATGTGGATTGTCTCGTGATAGTCACCTGGTTACGTCTTGTTTCGCAATTGTCAAGGTACCGACCTCGAAAGTACCCTAACGACCAGTGACAGCAGACGGGCCGAGATTTGGGTCTACTTTTCAAGTAGAGGCAAAATTGCCAGTCAACACGCTATGGCTATTAAAAGGGTTCATAAAGATGCAAGGTCATAGATGTGAGACAACAGTTGGGTAATTTAATACTGTGTCACTTTTGATGGTGGGTTTTATCAGGCTGCAAATGCGAAATATATTTTAAGAACGGATCATTTGCAAAATTATTGCAGCTGATGCATTGCATTCATCTTATTTGTTTGATATGAACCCTATCTACATGAATAGAGAGTGCTCCAATAGCGTCAGATTTACATATATAAGTAGGTCTAAAGTCAATAAAATGTTGACCAATATTTTCTTCTTTTATCTCTGTCTTATTATATTTTAATTGTTTCAGTTCACCGCTGTCCTCTGCTGCATCGGCTTGGCCCGCGCTAGCGGCTGGGTTGGCAGTGGTCTGGGCTACTCATCCGGCTACTCCTCCGGCTATGGAACCGGTCTCGGCTATGCATCAGGCATCGGTTACGGCCACGGGTACTCCGGCTACGTTGCCCCAGCGTACTCCGCTCCCATCGTCAAGACTGTCGTCGCAGCTCCCATCGTGACTAAAACTGTTGTTCCTATTTCATACGCTCCAGCTATCTCTACTGTCTCCCGTTACCAAGTTCATTCTTCGCCTATTGTGAAGTCGTACGTCGCACCGACTTTTGTGAAGTCTTATGTCGCACCAGCTGTGTCGTATGCTCCAGCTGTATCGTATGCTCCAGTCGCGTCTTACGCTGCTCCTGTAGCCGTGTCTTATAGCCAGGGATATGGCAGCCATGGATACAGCGGACTCGGATACGTCGGCCATGGTGGCTACAGCGCTGGCTACGGATACGGCTCTGGCTACGGTTATGGTGACTCCCATGGCTATGGTTCCAAATACGTCTGGTAAGCGGCGAAAAACGGTTTTCTATTAGTTTATAGGAAAAATATTTTACCCAGAATAAGATTGTAAATATTGTATTTCTCTCTGTATGGCTGTTTTAATTTATAGCAGATTTTATGTTGCTGTTCTATGTAGTAAATAAACTTGTAACTGTCTAAGTAAGAAATTGTTTAATTTTTAACTGCAGTTCTATCGTTGAGAACTAGTTCTTGTGCAATTAAAAAGACATTGATACAATTTAAAAGTACTACTTTAGTATCGGATCAATGTCTTTTAAACGATTTATTATGACTTGAGCATGATCCATTCAAATATTATTGCTCTATAGAGCAAATTAACACTGAGTTTAACATTATCTTTCGATCAAATCTCAGCACCGTGTCATCAGTGCATCCTTCCTCCAAGTCTACTATTAACTTCTTGTAACACATAAATACCAAAATAATGTGCCACATAAACAAGATTTTCTTGTTTTGAAATCTAAACATGTTTGTTTTTATTAACATGCTAATTTAGTAGGTACTTATTGTTTATTTTAAAGTAACGAAATAAATGATTATGACTTGGTCGATACTTATCAATTTAGTTCTGGAATGAAAATTACTAAATACTGTCCATCTATTCAACTCAGTATTATTTAATGAGCAGTGATTTGAATTCAAACACTCCTGAAATAATAAACAATTTTCCTCTCTCTGGACCCTATCCCCGATACCGGTCGGCTACTATTTTTTATATTTTTAAATGTTTTTATTTTATTTTTTGGAAATATTTAAAAATGTAATAAATAAGTAAGAAAAATAAATTAAAGAAATTATAACAATGATGATAAAATTACACCATTATACTGAGACAAAAAGAGCAGAAGAAAAGGGATACACCCTAGGCTAATTCTTTCGAAACGTTATTGGCTTGAGTTTTATTTACAAGGATACGGTGAGATGAGGGCAGTACAAATAAAATTATACTGAAATGTCTTTTACTATAATATTTTATTAGTACAGCTACCATCCTACTTAGTGAAACTATTGTCAGTCTGAACCAAAAAACCACTAGTATTGTAAAACCACTACTAGTACATAAAATAGAGTGAACTGTGTTTTCCATTTCTTCCACGCGTCGGGCCGGCTGACGGAGCTGCCTTTCAAACTCAATTCTGATGGTGGTCGCTCGTGTTCCATAGTTATTCACAACTTCTCAACACCATTCGCCGAAACTATCGCAACAAATATCGATTATTACGTGTTTTATAATTATTTTCACCGGTGTCACCATGTAACGTAATGAAACATCGCACTCTGAGTTAGCAACTGATTTATCATATCTGCAGGTACTCGCATATTAAGTTGATAAACATTTAAGTGCAACTACCCACAACAGAGAAGTAAAGGAAAGCAGATACAAAGGAGAAGGAGCGGTGGGGACAACGGGAACAATTTTTAATCATTTTCTGTCCGCCCCGCCCATATCCCCCCCACTGGTGGGGACAACGGGAACAATTTTTTATCCCAACCAATTCCCGCCGTCTCCACCAGTGGGGACACGGGCGGTGGGGACCACGGGAATACACCAAATTAGCAAACTGAAAGTAACTAGGACAACTAACACTCAAAAGAAGTGGATATTTTTTAGCACATTATGAACTAGATGCCTGTACAATACCTCGAGTTGAAGCAGGAAAAGTTCATCTTAATTTGTCACATGTAACAAATACCACTACACCCAGTGTGACTTTTTAAAGATTTTCAATTAACACCCGGTTATGTACTACATGATCTTAATACAATTAAACTTATGAGCAACCGCGTTCACAGTCGATCGACTATCTTTTGTTGTGTCAGGGGCGCAGCCAGTGCGAGCGCAACCGTCATCTCCATACAATGGAGAATTTAGCAAGTTGTTGTACCGAAACTTTAATTGTGATGATGCTTGGGTGAGGGTTATGTCCAGCTGTGGACTGGATTATGTGGGATTGAATTATTGAAGCTTACCATGACCAAAGTGACCCAATTCTCAAAAAGGAAGTTATAACTTCCGAATCGATGTGCATATTAAGATAGTGAAGATCATATAAGAAACAAAACAATTATCACATATCAAAAGGTATAAACATAATGAATAATTAACTAATCAATTACTGAACGTTTTGTAGTTTACTCTAATGCCAACCCTTGTACAACAATTCTCAAGATAACACTATAAATTAAAGATTATATCTCGCTACTACTCATACAATAACCTTCTTTCAGTCAAGACCGTAAAGTGTGCTTTTGCCTGTATCATTTCGGTGGATACATTTGTTAATATTGCATTTAAACGTAAGCCTAATTAATTTCGTTACGCTCCGGTTTTCTCAAAATCTACTGGGACCTTGAAAAGAGTACTTATTTCCTACATTTTTAATATAAAAGAGTGAAACAATACCTTCTAACACATTCAAGTCATCATTGTTGAAGCAAGCAACATGTATACTAAGGTAACTAATTGAATATTCTACAGTGTTTAAATCTAAATTACATTGCTCAAATAAGTGGAATAATATCAAAACAATTGTATCTTTGTGTAGTCTTCTTTTAGTGAGACCTTTTCCAAGTTAGCTATGGTTAGATATCCCATATCTAGATTTGCCACATTAGTCATTACAATTTCATCCCTGAAGACAATTACCACCCATGGTTTGCTCCATTTTCTCACTAGAAACTCTGTCAATGATTGACCACATTCACTACAAACCATGGTATCAATTTCTCCCTTAGTTTCAATTTGGACATTATCATTTTTTCTGCACTAATTACAGATTATCGCAGTTGCTATCTGCCTCTTCGGCTTAGCCCGTGCAGGCAACCTGTACGGCGGTGGCTTGAACAGCGGTTACTCTGGCCA
The DNA here is from genome assembly GCA_964057025.1 of Standfussiana lucernea. Taxonomy (NCBI): domain Eukaryota; kingdom Metazoa; phylum Arthropoda; class Insecta; order Lepidoptera; family Noctuidae; genus Standfussiana; species Standfussiana lucernea. The sequence goes on from OZ059796.1 coordinate 10,783,217, forward strand.
CGGTGGCTATGGAGGTTACGGCGGCGGTTATGGCGGCGGCTACGCAAGTGGCTTTGGCGCTCCAGCCACCTCATACACTTCCGTGACCAAAGTTGTCCCCGCTGCTGGAGCTGACTACGCTCATGGTGGATACTCTGGCGCTCTTGGAGGCTATTCTGGTGCTCATGGTGGATACTCTGGCGCTCTTGGAGGTTACTCCGGTGCTCATGGCGGATACTCTGGCGCTCTTGGAGGTTACTCCGGTGCTCATGGCGGATACTCTGGCGCTCTTGGAGGTTACTCCGGTGCTCATGGCGGATACTCTGGCGCTCTTGGAGGTTACTCCGGTGATCTCGGAGGATATTCAGGTGCTCTCGGAGGACACTCAGGCGCTCTCGGTGGCTACGGCGGCCATGGCTACAACAGCCTCGGCTCCAACGGCTACAACGGACTTGGCCATGGTTACAGCGGTCTTGGTAACGCTGTGTCTTCTGTCTCTGTCTACAAAGAGCACTCTCCCAGCTACGCCACTGGTGCGTACGGCGGTTATGGTGGATCCGGCAGCTACGGCGGTTACGGCCACGGTGGTTACGGAAACGGCGGCTATGGTAACAAGCTCGGCTGGTAATTCATCAAGTGTTGTGCTTTAAATCTGTAAAAATTATGTGTGAATGGAAAATAAATTATTGAAAATGTAAATCTGTGTTATTAATTTCTTTTAACTTTAAATTTATATTTTACACTGCTTTCTTATCGGCATCACAGAAAGTTTAAGTTTGGGACCTTTTTAAAGCATCTTCTTCTTTTTCTTTGAATAAAAACTGACATAGTTACGAGTACACAGCTCTTATTATCTACCAGTTCTAACAAACATCGTCCCATAAGCGGATATCCCCCATAAACAACACTATTAGTAATAAATTTAATTTTGACAGTTTATGTTTTATTAAATAGGCTTGAAAAGCCATTGATTTTATTAACACCAAAACCAAGTTCCGAGTAAAACTTCCTTATTAACAGATATGGAGTACATTCGATGCTACTTAATATCGAATGCCTCCGGCATATTACACAACTTTACTCTGCCGGTGGTATACTCACCTTGACATTGAAACCGAAAGTGCCCGCGGCTGATCCACTACGGGAGTCAATACCAATACCAGTTTGGAGACGAGATATAAAAGCGAAAGCAAGTGCTCCAAAAATTACACACAACAACAACACCTCATACAAACATGTACTCCAAGGTACGCAGTGAATTTTAATATTGAATTTCGATTTAAAATTGTTTTTTGGTTAATGTAGCTGATGGGCCGGTTGCCCTTTGGGTTCAACTGTGATTTTTTGTTGTTACTGTTTCAAATATTATGTGACTTATATGCAGTGTTAAATTGTGTTCTCAAAGCTGTTCCTGCTTTTCAGGATCTGAAAATTGTTATAAAGCTAAAGAGAGAAAGTTTTCAATGTAAAAATTTGTGTCTTTATCCCAGGTCGTAGTCTTCCTGTGCGCGGCGAGCATCGCCTCTGCCGGCCACCTCCTGCAGGCCGCTGCGCCCGTACACTACAGCTCGGCGCCCGCCGTCTCCTCCGTGTCATACTCCTCTCAGACCTCGCACGGTCCCGTCGCCACCTACGCCACCGGTCCCGTCGTAGCCAAGTCCTACGCCGCTCCCGCCTACGCTACCTACTCCTCCGCTCCTGCGTACGCCACCTACGCCGCTGGTCCCGTCGTAGCCAAGTCATACGCTCCTTCAGTGTCCTACCAGTCCATCTCCGCTCCCGTCGCGTACGCTAAGACCTACGCCGCACCCGCCGTCACCACCTACGCTGCCGCTCCCGTCGTCACCAAGTCTTACTCCCCGGCTGTCTCCTACCAGACCATCTCCAGCCACTCTTCTCCCGTCGCGTATGCTTCCCCTGCCGTCCACACTTACGCCGCCGCCCCCGCCGTCCACACCTACGCCGCTGCACCTGCTGTCCACACCTACGCCTCAGCCCCCGTTGTTACCAAAACCATCTCAGCTGCCCCCGCTGTCTACTCTTCCGCCCCAGTGTACGCCAAGTCCGTAGGACCCGCTGTGTCCTACTCTTCGTACTCGACCCACTCAGCTCCTCTGACCTACGCCGCAGCTGCTCCCGTTGTCACTAAGACCTACGCCGCTGCTCCTGCTTACACCACCTACGCTGCTGGCCCCGTCGTTACCAAGAGCTACGCCAGTCCCGCTGTCGCGTACTCCGCTGGACCCGTGCTCAAGTCTGCTGTGACCTACTCGGCCGCGCCCGCCGTCTCTCACGTCTCCTACTCCGGACTTGGAGCTAACTACGGCTGGTAAACATATGATTGTTAATATTTATTGTTGTTAAATAGTCGACTGTATATAAATGTTTGTATGTTCGTAACCTGAAACGAAAAATAAAAACTAAAGAATATTTCCGTATTTTATTAAGTACTCTTGTCCAAAAATGTACCTGAATTGATTTTATAATAATTGCTGCTGAAATAATAAAAGATTAAAGTTTAAGCATTTGCAGATTAAACTTTAGTCTTTTATTATTTCAGTAACGCATTGTTTTGCTGAGCTTACTGCTATGACGCAGTCTCAAATCATTTACATCTATTGCAAAACCTAATGTCAAATTATATTGGCTGATTGGTTATATATTAGGAGTACAGTAAACAAAAAGAAATTGGATGATTTTGTCTTCCAATTTCTTCAATATTGCCATATAGGTTCACCAAGTTGAACAACAGTATGACGAACAATCAAACTATAGCCTTGCCGCTGCTGAGAAAGGCATTAGGCTAAATTCCACCACATAGGCCCAGTGCGGGTTGGTGGATGTGACCAATAAACACTAACTAATATGTTATTACAAACACACAGACAAAACTTTCAACTTTGTGTATATGGCTTGAGTATCGCCAGTAGACTGATAGGGGAAATTACAAAATACTTTAAGATTGTCAAATTCATTAGAATATAGCAAAAGCTTTACACATGCTGAACTACTGCGATTTATTCCAAAATAACACTTTTTAGGTAACATCACATTGAACAATATCTCTGGCTATGTAGACGACTGTCTTCATTTTAAGGGTCAGCCAATGCTTTGTCGACCTTGGACTTCCTAACAGATAAAATAAAGTGAAACTTGAATGTGCTCTAATAAAATTTCATTACTATGGTAGCTTACCTTTTACATCCGAAACCAGCAACACTTCTTATCTTTATCGGGTCGATGATTCTTTGATTTGTATTAGATGGAGAGCTTTGAGCAGAACTCTACCACATCGACAGTGTCATCAGTAGCTTCGGACAGGGAGGATACTATGACGCGTTAATGCAGGAACGTTTTAGTTCTATTTCGAGAAAGAGAGAGTATCTCTCTCTCTCTCTCTCTAATGCGTCATGGTAACGCTACAGGTTGGACAAACTGCAGAGGGAGTTGCACAAAGGGCAGGCCAGGAGGTGGGAGAACTTTTATTTTGTAGATTCTCCGTCCTGCTTAGCTTTCTCGGAATACCCCCATTGGACTAACAAAAGAAACAAAAGCAATTCGGAGCAACGTTTAAAGAAGCAAACAAAGTTTACACTGCTTGTTCAAGAAGAAATATGTATGTAGGTACGGTAAAAAAACTTCGTCAGAAATAGACAGATACATGATAATATAGGTAAACAATTTCACAAGACGTCCTCAAAACGGGTTCCACGAATCTATTTGAATAACATTTAACTGAATAACTTAGGTACTAACGCAGCGGAAGTTCTTAAACTTACTGGTTTCTGTGTGTAGCTGTTCTACAACGTCATAAACATGTAGAAGCCTATCCCTAATGTTGGCGAACTCACAGTCGTATTAATATTTATCAGTTTTATTTCAGTGCATTTTTTTTACGGTCATTCAATGATTCAATTGATTTCTGAGCATGACGTCCTGGGTTCAATTCCCAGGTCAGACTAAGTCCAATTGTGTGTTTTCGCCAGGTTTTTTTCAGTAGTCGTCTAAGGTTTGGATTTGTGTTGATAGCAACCGTACGGGCACAATAAGTACCTACAAGCTTCACTTAATGTAAAGTAAATGCTCTCTAATCCTGCACTAATAAAGCGTCAAGCGTTGTAATAAGGCTTATTTCTCCCACGTATAAGACAAGATCTTTATCCTGAACCTAGTGGGAAAATTGCAAGACTAAGCGAATTGTAAAGTGACTTGAATGACCGTTTCTGAATGCGGCTTTAAGTATAAGTTTCTATTAAAATATGCACGGTACTACAGTGCTAGTTTCTAAGTGATTTGACACTTTGAACTATGTATTAAAACCTTGTTGGCACCGCAGTACATTTTAATATCTAAATGATGTTGTTACATACGTATATTCTTTAACTCTCAAGTCTGCACATTTGGGAAGTTTAGGAGGCTAGGACAGACTGGTTGTTGGAGGAGGAGAATCGGCCGTTGTGAAGCAATTTGGGGGAGGCGCGTGAAAAATAAAATGTACGAAGATGCCATCATCTATATAACTGACTTCTAAAAAAAAAGGGGGACACTGATTACTCTGTGGTTACTGAGCTGATTTACGTGATTCTTCTTTCATTTGATAGAAGAAACCCGTGCAGTCGTCAGATCCATTTTTATTAACTTTAACTTTGTACAAGTTAGCTCCCTTTAATACGTATTTTTTCTTCTTGGCTTTCGCAGCACAATATTTTTATTCAATCCTTTATCTTTCTTTATCTTATCCATGAAGACAAACTAAATGAGAATAGTTCATGTCATCGTAAAAATTAAAGCAAATCAGCATACAGCGGAACTGACCACCCGGGTAATGCTGACGAGTATCATGGCAGTTATGAAATGAGAATCTAAGATCTCTCAACGTAGTTGTCACCAGTTGCTACCCAACCTTTAGGCACAAAAATAATGTCTGACATTATGTATCGCCAATCTTACCAATAATGTTCTCCTACATCATTTAACCAGGACGAAAGATCCATTCACAGTTATTCCAATTCGGCCACTAAACAATTTTCATTTCACAGAAATCTAAATTAAAAGCTCTCTGAGTAACCCATTCTTGTATACGTATCTATCTTCTTTTTCGTTAAATCAATTTACCACAGCTTCGAATTCTTTCTTGTAAATGGATCTCTGCGAGTAACAAAATAGCCTGGACACCGCGCGTAGCCATTTTATTGGTGTTCCCGGAATATAAATAGAGCAGGTGTAAGGCACTACCATCTCTTTTAATTGTCTTTGCACCTTTAATCTTCCATTTGCGAAATTGCGGCTACGAGCTTTGACATTAACATTAGTACTAGAGTTGCGTAAATACTAATTGTGCCGTTACCCTCGAGCCGTGAGTCACACTCGTGCTTGACCGGTTTTGTCTTGACGGAACAAACTGAGCTCTAGGCAATATCTCATGGAGATTCAATGCTAATACCAGTTTTCAGAGGCTGATATAAAAGCGAAAGCAAGTGCTCCAAAAATTATTACAATCAGTAACCTCTCACAAAACTAACATGTACACCAAGGTACTACAGTGATTTAATTTATTGGATTATTTATTAAACTGTTTATGTGCTTCAATTTGAAGTCTATCTGACTTCAAAGTTCTGATTTTTTTATAAGTGTTTATTTAATGATTGTGAAAGGCTAATTAATGGTCCTAATTGTGATATCCTAGGCATCGATTGTTAGACTACTTAATCAGGAAGTGATAATTAGTGCTATTTTGATCTCTTACTTAATTGTTTGCTTTCTGTGTTTCAGGTAGTAGTATTCCTGTGCGCGGCGAGCCTCGCTTCCGCCGGCCACCTCCTGCAGGCCGCTGGCCCCGTGGCGTACAGCGCACCCGTCGCCTACAGCTCGGCGCCTGCCGTCTCCTCCGTGTCATACTCCTCTCACACATCGCACGGTCCCGTCGCCACCTACGCCACTGGTCCCGTCGTAGCCAAGTCCTACGCCGCCCCCGCATACGCCACCTACGCCACCGCTCCCGCCTACGCCAGCTACGCCGCTGGTCCCGTCGTAGCCAAGTCGTACGCTCCCTCAGTGTCCTACCAGTCCATCTCTGCTCCCGCCGTTGCCGCCTACTCTGCTCCAGTGTACGCCAAATCCATCGCCCCCGCTGTGTCCTACTCCTCAATCTCTTCCCATTCCTCTCCTCTGACTTACGCCGCGGCCGCCCCCGTCTACACCAAGACCTACTCTGCTCCCGCTTACACCACCTACTCTTCCCCCCTCGTGGCTAAGGCCGTCGCTCCCGCTGTGTCTTACTCTTCCTACTCGACCCACTCTGCTCCCGTGGCTTACGCCGCTCCTGCCTACGCCACCTACGCCGCTGGTCCCGTCGTAGCCAAGTCCTACGCCGCTCCCGCCGTCGCGTACTCTGCTGGACCCGTGCTCAAGTCCGCTGTGACCTACTCGGCCGCGCCCGCCGTCTCTCACGTCTCCTACGCTGGTCTTGGTGCCAACTACGGCTGGTGAAAACTTTTTTGTTGATACATACATATTTATTTATTAATAATTATGCGACTGTACCTATACATAAAATGACTGTACATAGAAAAAGCGAAATAAAAGCTTTACAATATGTTGAAATTTTATTTATCCCCTGTTTTTATTGATCAAGACAAACTACTACGAACTCTCAAATAGGGTAAAGCAGTAAAAGCTACTCAAACTGAAAATACTCGTAATACATTATTTTGACACTGATTCATATAAACTTGACATTTATACAGGTATTTATTTTGTAAATTGTCAGCCGATTATGTCAATGACTCGATGGCAATTTATGAAACATAAAAATACACAGACATTGTAGCAGTTCTCGATGAAAATGGCTGTAAATAAGGTTTCCCCGAAAAAGTAACTGGATCAAAGAAATTGACATATTATGAAGCTCATCAATTAAATCTTGGAATTGAACTACTCAATTACATGTTTTTAACGGTCAGTGCAAAAGTTGACCGAGACACATTCATGAGAGTTTTGCTCTTTTGCAGTTACCAAGGCATCACATACTCATTGTTTATGAATGTCAAAGCCATTCAAATATATACGGGCGTTAGACAGGACAAGACGAAGAAAATCGTAATCCACAAATCCTTCTGTCTAGTATCATACGCCAGCTTGTCAGGTAGCTTCGTGTGTCGAAATCGGAAACGTTCGGGTTCAAAATTTTCGTATGACAATATGTCCGCTCTGGAAGTGTTTAATACTCGCTTGAATCATTGAATTAATTCATGTAAAACAGTCATCAGAAATACATGCACGTGTACTACTAATTATTTCAATTAATTTAACGGCCTACGGCATATTTACCCGATATGCCTTAAATAGCTACTGCAGTTGGAAATGCGAACAACTTTACTGTTCCAGTTAAAAACATGTGTTAATCACATTCGCACTTGACCGATATTGCCCTCATAAACAAATTGAACTATAATCTATGTCAGCTAGGATTCTATGAACCAGTTTCTAACACTCATATAAAAGCGCGTGCAAGTGCTCCAAAAAGTCAGATGTAAAGTGCAGCGTACAACCACGTTCAGTCCAAACATGTACTCTAAGGTACTAGTGATTTGTTAAATGTTTGAAATATAGTGTTCAGCTGTATCGGGTTGGTTTGGGAGCCGATCCCAACATATTTGGGAAAATGCTAGAGCAAATGATACTCCGGTAGTGTGTTGTAATCGTCATCGGCATCAGCTCCGCAGCTAATGTTGGCATTGTCACCATACTTGACAGACACATTGGTGATCGCAGCATAATATCGAAGAAAAATTTAAATTGAAATCTTTTGCCACACTAGTGCCTGTAACTTCTTTCGCGGTCGAAATCACATTGATTACATCGTTATTTTTATTTCAGGTCTTAGTCTTTCTGTGCGCGGCGAGCCTCGCCTCCGCCGGCAACCTCCTGCAGGCTGCTGCACCCGTCGCGTACAGCTCAGCACCCGCCGTCTCTTCAGTTTCATTCTCGTCAGCGGCTCCCGTCGCCACATACACGGCAGCGGCTCCCGTCGCCACATACACGGCAGCGGCTCCAGTCACTACATACGCGGCCGCTGCACCCGCGTACGCAACATACGCCGCCGCTCCGGCGTATTCTTCATACGCTGCCGCTCCCGCGTACTCCACATACACTGCCGCTGCTCCTGCCGTCGCAGCCTACTCCGCCCCAGTGTTCGCTAAGGCCGCAGCCCCCGCAGTGTCCTACTCCTCTGTGACCAGGCAGTCTTCTCCAGCGACCTACGCAGCGTCAGCGCCAGCGGTTTCTGCTGCTTACTCTGCTCCCGTAGTCACGAGGACTTACGCTGCGGCTGCTCCTGTAGTAACCAGGACCTATGCTGCGGCTGCACCCGCGTATACTACCTTCTCAGCACCCGCCGTAACCGCGTACTCCGCGCCCGCCGTAACCGCGTATTCCACGCCAGCCGTTGCAGCCTACTCGTCGCCTGCCGTAGCCACGTACTCCGCTCCCGCCGTCACTTCATACTCTGGTCCAGTCGTAACGAAGACGTTTGCTGCCCCTGCGGTGGCCACATACGCCGCCGCTCCCGTACAATCTGCTGTGACATACTCAGCGGCACCCGCAGTGTCTCCCGTTGCATATACTGGTGTGGGAGCTAACTATGGGTGGTGAAAACAACCTACATATTGTCGATATTTGTTGATAAGGTTTTATTTACGACAGTCAAAGCAACAATTAAAATTATAAAATATACGTTGATTGCCTTTTCTTTGTCTTGACATCCATGGTAAAGTTTCCCTCAGTTACAATAAATGTTGAATCAAAAATGCGGTAGGTTGTCAAAGATTTTGATGAAGTCGGTATAGATTTTGAACAAAGTTGTTCAATTTTACAGCAATGGCTTGAACACTAACAACTCTACTGATGACAGAATGAAAGTAGAAATTAGTGTAAAAATGAAATATGAAAACGTAAAGAAACCAAAATAATGTATTAAGTACCAATGGAGGGTGCTGGCATAATGGAAGATATTGGCCTTTATGGACTGCCTTGTCTGGCTGGGAATAAAGTCAAAGTAGATAATCATAGTAAAAATAAAAATAAAGATATACGCATTTTATGGTATTCATGCATCGTTTATGGAGTTTTATGGGTTCCGGACCTCTTTTTGCTTGACTTTTGTTTGTTGACATTGACTTTATTGGAACGGACTTCCCTGTTATTTTCCACTTTTTGTGGTTTTTTTGGGGGTTGGTTGTTTTTGTTGCAAAAAACGTATTTCTCATAATTTTTTGTCACGTTTTCATTTACATTGCAATTAGAAGTTGTTATGATATCAAGAGATCATCAAATATATATATTCCAGAAGCTACTCACTAACTCTTTAACTACTCAAGCAAAGTATTTTTTTATATGCACGTAAATAACACAGAACAACCGTTTGTATAAACGGATGAGGTTCTATCTCATCCTTTTTTTTTAAATCGGTTACTTAAAAATGAAATGGAATCAGCGGTAACGATGAAAAGAAAAATAAAATACGAAATTGTAAAAGTTTTAAATATTTATTTGGTTTTTCATTTCAAATATAAACCTTACACTATAGTTACATTTTCTAAAACCATAAAACAAGTTATCACCAGTCGTATTTGCCTTCAGAACCATCGTATGAGAGGGCGGGCTCGGCGGAGTATGTCACAGCTGACTTCAGTACGGGAACAGAGGAGTATGCGGCTATGGCAGGAGCAGCGTAGGACTTGGCGATGACGGGGCTTGCTGCGTACGCGATAGGCTCCGAGTGGGTCGAGTACGAAGAGTAAGACACGGCGGGAGAGATAGCCTTGGCCACAATGGGAGAAGAGTAGGTGGTGTAAGCAGGGGCGGCGTAGGTCTTGGTGAGGATGGGAGCAGTCGCGGCGTAAGTCAGAGGAGAAGAGATCGAAGAGTAGGACACAGCAGGAGAAATGGACTTGGTGTACACTGGGGCAGAGTAGGCGGCAACGGCAGGAGCGACGGCGTAGGTCTTGGCGTATGCTACGGGTGCAGCAATGGACTGGTAGGACACGGAGGGAGCGTAGGACTTGGCTACGACGGGAGCAGTGTCGTAGGCGGTGTAGGCAGGAGCAGCGTAGCTGCTGTATCCAGGAGCAGCTTCATAGGTGGCGACGGGAGAATGTGATATATGCGAAGAGAAGGACTGAGAGCTGTACGCGACGGGTGCAGCGGCCTGCAGGAGCTCACCGGCTGAGGCCAGGCTCGCCGCGCAGAAGATGACTACGACCTGAAACAAATAAATTAATTAGTTTACTTTTTTCATAAACTTTGAAGCGCCTTGCTCAATATTATTAGACAAAAACTATGGTAAACGTGACATAGTTTATCTCAAAATGGCCGTAATTGTGCAATAGAATAATCACAATGACTTTAATACGAAATTTTACGTAATTAATTAATTGTATAAATATCAGTGAAGTACCTTGGAGTACATGTTTGTATTGAGCGTGGTGGTCGTGTGTAATATTTGGAGCACTTGCTCTTGCTTTTATACGAGGGTCTGCGGACTGGGGGTTAGCATTGAATCCCTAGGAGGCCTTCCCTAAAGTTCCGTGAGGACAGAATCAATCAAGTGAAAGGGTGACTTATACCGCAAAGGTTTTGCAGCTAAATATGTAAGTAATTCTTTTATTTTTAGTATGTAGGATGGCAAGATATATATAACTGAAACGAAAATGAAATAAATATAACTGAAACGATTAAATTAAAATAGCTCCAGCAGAACTATCGTCAGTGTAATATGGCGTTTCTTCGCTCACCCTTAAAATCCGCTAGGAAACCTCCAATATTAGTGAAACGTGATAACATTAGAATAATGCGCGTTTTCACCAGAACTAGGCGACTCATCAACTCGATTTTCAGCTTTCGGGGCTAGGTCGCTCATTGAAGATGATATCGTCATCTGCCTAGCCTTTTCCCAACTATGTTGGGGTCGGCTTCCAGTCTAACAGGATGTAGCTGAATATCAGTATTTTACATGGAGCGACTGCCTATCTGACCTTCACAACCCAGTTCGTACTGGGTAATACGATACCCCTTGGTAAGCCTGGTTACCAGACTTTCGGGTCACTGACTACCTGTAACGACTGTCAAAGATCTACAAATGACGAAATATCATTGAAGATGATAACAGTGCGTTTATTCTGGTATTCAATCATTGTCTGACCATGCATAAAGTTCCTAGGTAAGGTTCGGGCCAGTTTGGTAAAACACCGGACTCAGACAGATTATGTACCGAAGTATCTGTAAATGACTGGTGTCCGTAATCGGAATCTGTCCATACCAGTTTGACCGAACCTTGATAGGCAACAAGTAAAAATGACATAACTTATTGCTCCCATAATAAGTTCACGCCAATCTTAAATGTGGCAGACATTTTTTGTACATGCGTTTGTTCAGCGTAGGTACTCATTTAAGCCTATCTAATGAGTTTCACTTATAAAGGTACATATGTCAATATGGGTTCTTGCGGACTGTATTGGATAAGTTCCTAAAGGACAGTAACCGCAAGCCATCAACCACCAACGGAACCTTTTCAATATCTGAAATCGAAACGCATACGTAGATTAGCGATACTGCAGCTATTGCCGTTTTTACCCGGCTGCGGCAAAGGGGAAGACGAGAAGAGTTCCAATCGTGTCACTGTTATCAACTTGGCCGCTATGGTTTTTTCGTTGCAGTGGTTTTCAGAATTTCATCTAGTTAATAGAAACCTACTAAAAATACTCCGCCAGGACCCATCTTATGACACCAACATTGAAAAGAGATCTCACAGCTAAAACGACAATACAAAACCAACGCGTCTGCAAAATTCCAGCCAAATTGATTTATCGTCAGAGTTTTAAGTTAAGCTATTGTTACTTTTCAGCCATAACTTTGCCCATAGTTGTAGGGTAGGCATAATCAGCCTTCCACCGCTCGGACACAGACTTCTCTCTATGAAAGCTAGTGGGCTGTAATCCACCACGCCGGTCCGGTGCGGGTAAGTAGATGTCACGTGTCTTGATTTTTTTTTTTATTCTATGGCAAGGTGTTTTTTTTCCTTTATTATCCACAAGGGTACGTCAACCTCATTGCATCTTAAACATTAGGTATATCATTCACTATTATTAAAAGGAATATAAAAAAGTCCAGGATAACTCTGGATTTACTACTGCCAAAGTACAAAGTTGTTTCGCTAGACCAGGTTTAGGACAAAAATTTCTGAATTACAACTTTGTCATATCTACATATCTATCGAAAGAAAGCACATATTGACATGGGGGTTTCCTCACGATGTCTCCCTTCACCGTTTTGAAAGCGCTAGTGATAAACTTAATTACAAAAATAACGCGCTTGCCTGGATTCGAACCACGAGGGTTCGACTAGTAAATAGGGGTCGTTAACACTGGCCCTCCATTGCTCTTGTAGTTACGGATAACAATCAAGAAAATACACTTTAATCTAATGTGTACATTTTTACAAAGTATCATATTGAAAGATTTTTAAGATGAGTAAACTAAGGCCATATTGCATTAACGATAATCCTGCTGTAGCAATCTTTAATCGAATCTGTAAGTTAAATTTTTGTAATTTGCAGGCTCTCTCGAGTGCCATCCTACAGCGCCATCAGATAAGAATAAAATTAATAATTACATAACATTCTGCAAAACCTTTGAGGTATAAATCACCCTTTCACTTGATTGATTTTGTCCTTACGGAACTATACGGAAGGTCTCCTAGGGATTCAATGCTAACACTCAGTCCGCAGACACTCGTATAAAAGCGAGAACAAGTGCTCCAAATATTACTTACAACCACCACGCTCAATACAAACATGAACTCCAAGGTACTGCACTGATATTTATACAATTAATTACGTAAAATGCTTATTCAGTTACACAGTTACGATCATTTTGAGATAAATTATTTCACGTTTATCGTAGATTTTGTCTATTAATATTGAACAAGACACAACAAAGTGTATTGTTTGAAGATGTCAACTCAAACATTGTTGAAGTTTATGAGAAATGTGAGCTAAACGAATTTATTTGTTTGTTCCAGGTCGTAGTCATCCTCTGCGCGGTGAGCCTGGCCTCCGCCGGTGAGCTCCTGCAGGCCGCTGCGCCCGTCGCGTACAGCTCTCAGTCCTTCTCTTCGCATATATCACATGCTCCAGTTTCGACCTATGACCATGCTCCTGGATACAGCAGCTACGCCGCTCCTGCCTACACCACCTACGACACTGCTCCCGTCGTAACCAAGTCCTACGCTCCCTCCGTGTCCTACCAGTCCATCTCTGCTCCCGTAGCATACTCCAAGACCTACGCCGTCGCTCCTGCCATTGCCGCCTACTCTGCCCCAGTGTACGCCAAGTCCATTTCTCCTGCTATATCCTACTCTTCGATCTCTTCCCACTCTTCTCCTCTGACTTACGCCGCGACTGCTCCCATCGTCACCAAGACCTACGCCGCCCCTGCTTACACCACCTACTCCTCTCCCATTGTGGCCAAGGCTATCTCTCCCGCCGTGTCTTACTCTTCGTACTCGACCCACTCGGAGCCTATCGCGTACGCAGCAAGCCCCGTCATCGCCAAGTCCTACGCTGCTCCTGCCATAGCCGCATACTCCTCTGTTCCTGTACTTAAGTCAGCTGTGACATACGCCGCGCCCGCCCTCTCATACGATGGTCTGGATGCCAAATACGCTGGCTGGTGATAACTTGTTTGGATGTTTTTAGAAAATTTAACAATAGCATAAGTAAGGTTTATATTCGAAATGAAAAACCAAATAAATATTTAAATAACTAAAATACAACAATTTATTCTAGTGAATTACCTATACAAACTTAATAATTACCTACTTTATCTCAACCTACTATAATGACCTAACTCATAATTATAAATGAGAAGGTTTGGATGGATGTTTGTTACTCAGTCACGCCAGAACGGCTAAACGGATCTGGAAGAAACTTGGCACAGAGATAGATGATAGTCTGGAATAGCCCATATGCAATTTTTTTTCTCACTCATACACATTAGGATTTCCACTCGAACGAAGTCGCGGGCAGGAGCTAGTAATTAATATAAAAATAATGAACTAGTAGGATTGGAAGAAGTGGAGAGATTTGGAAGAGACCTATTCTCAGCATTGGGCGTCTAAAGGTTGAAGAAGAAGAAGTAGGACTGCGCCGTTGTGCCGCTGCGGTTGCTGTCTTTTTCAGAATGACAGTTGTCTAGTGACAATTTTATTTTCATGAAAATAGAGTTATTTCATAATTCCCCCCCATTTGCTTATGGACCCGCTACCACCGTTTTGACAAGCTCCAGCGCCCACTAGGGTGCGGTATCCCCCCCCCGCCTTGGGAACCTATGCTCTAGCGCGTGTCTTTTTATACCCGCTGAAAATCATATTAAAAAACAGTTTTCTTTTAATACCTATACAACATTATTTTTAGTATATGCAAAACCAGAATATAGTTTGTTCAGAATAAGTAACTGAATCGATTCCAATAATTTTTTATATCATGTTATAGTATTTTGTCCCAAAAATATTTAAAAAAGGTTACGAGTCGCACAGTGGGGCGCTGCGTGGTGAGTATACATACGTGTACGGACAACCAGCTGACATAACAAGCTTATAACTTTGTGATTTTTCATGATACAGTTTTGAAATTTTGTACATAGATTCTTTACATAAAAATACTAAACACGTGTTTCAGGTTTCGGATATACTAAAACTAATGTTGTATATGAGATTTGATGATCTCAGCGACAGCTGCTCCAGTGGTAGGGGAGTAGTTACAGCATGTCAAAGCAGTAATAAAATCTAAAAAAAAGACGTACCGCACCGAAACTTTATTGGGCGATTTTAGGATTATATTCAACCTAAACAAATAGCCAGCTACACGTAAATGAGAGGAATACAGGGTGTAATAGGACCCTTCACGAAACCGCCCACCAAGCATTCTGTACATCAGACTAAGTAACACTTACAAACTTTTTCTTTGGTGGGAAAAATCGCGGTTCACGGTAGAGCTCAAAGGAACACGCTCAAAACATTGTGGTGATGAATTGAATAGTACGGGGTCATGGAGGGATTCAAAATAAATTTATAATTCTTAAAACTTGTTTTATAAAAAGTTTGGAACTCTGACCTTCAATATCTCTACTCTAACTAGAAGGTTCCCAGGTATGGTCCTGAAAATTCCCAGGTATGGTCCGGAAAAAAAAATCGCAATGACGGGAAGAACAAGACAAGTGTCTTTCGGCTGCGTTAAGGTACCCTTATACGCTAGGTTATGCACGACACTTTTAAATGTGCATGCAAAACCGACTTCCATTCCAAGGATAACTGTTCAGTCTGTTTCTACACATGTTCTTGCATGGCTGTAGTACAGTGTACAGTTTCACTGTATTGCCTAATACTGCACATGCAAAACCAGGGGGGTTACCATGGTGCCTTCTCTCTCTCTCTCTCTCTCTCTCTCTCTCTCTCTCTCGAAATAGAACTAAAAACACATTAGTAAGGAAGTTGCCGAAGATGATGAATAAGGTAATGCCTAATTAAAAATGGGATTCACTTCCGCCGTTTGGTTTTTCATATCGACATCACTATCCGCATCAGCGCCCCGCCCACCCTCGAAAACCATGAAGACAAGTCCCATATGTTGATAACTTGAAAATTTTCGCAACCATTTTTAATTAGGCATTACC
Organism: Standfussiana lucernea; assembly: GCA_964057025.1. Classification (NCBI taxonomy): domain Eukaryota; kingdom Metazoa; phylum Arthropoda; class Insecta; order Lepidoptera; family Noctuidae; genus Standfussiana; species Standfussiana lucernea. Next base: position 10,798,924 of record OZ059796.1, read on the forward strand.
TTATTCATCATCATCGGCAAGTTCCTCACTAATGTATTACATCGGGTTGTGTCTGTTTGAAAAAGGCTCAGATCGTTCTGGTATTTCCTCATTACCAGAACGCATTGTGGTCGAAAATCAAAACAGCCACAACCCTAATTTTGCTTCGTGGTCGTTTTGTGTTTGCCACATCGCGATGTGGTCGTTTTTAAAATAGCCACGACGCAAATTTCCCTTATTGGTCGTTTTGAATTTGCCACTTCGCGATGTGGTCGGTTTTTTCGCTCAATGAGCGATTTTGACCTTTAAGCATAACATCTATAATGACTTACACAGCAAAAATAAGAAGCATGATTTCCAATAAAGTATTAAAACAAAACTATAGTTAAGCTATCACATGAAATACTTACAACAATCACATAGACACACATAATTCCAACACAATCAACTCATAATGAGTTGAATGATGAATGATTTCCACTATGGAATTTCACGGTTAAACAGAATCTATGAGAAATGTGATGTGAAAGTCTGTGATAAGTTTGATTGCCGTAAAAGTAAACGTCGCAGTGTTTTCTTTGATTTGAAAATAGCAAATTAAATATTGGGGTAAACACATAACGTCTACATAATTATTTTTTTTAAAGATGTACACTGCAGGCCAAAAGTTTAAGACCGCACTTAAACAGTATAATTATCTATCAATTGTAATAAAGTCCCATAAGATAAATAAAAGAAATGCACACCTGCATATTCTATTGTTAATGTAGAATATTTAAAGAAGTCATTCTTTAACAGCACCAGAAATCCGCGTTGAAGTAAACAAAACCCGAGTTAAACCTTTATCATTGACTACAGTAAAACGGCGACTGAGAGATGCAAAGTTGTATGGTCGCGTCGCCGTCCAAAAACCTCTGCTAAGGCCACAAAACAAGAAAAAGCGGATACAGTGGGCTCTTGCCCATCGAGATTGGACTGAAGAAGATTTAAAAAAAGTTCTTTGGACCGATGAATCCAAGTTTGAACTATTCGGTTCAAAACGAAGAATTTACGTGAGGCGCAATGCTCAAGAAAAGATGGTGCCGGACTGTGTAGTCCCAACAGTCAAGCATGGCGGTGGCTCAATTATGGTCGTGGGTTGCTTCTCTAGCCAAGAAACTGGCGATTTGGTCAAAATTGAAGGAATTATGAAAAAGGAACAGTACAAAAACATTTTAGAACAAAATGCCGTTCCTTCTGGGTTGCGATTAATTGGAGATGCATTTATATTCCAACAAGATAATGATCCAAAGCATAGCTCCAAATTATGCAGAGGATATTTATGCAGAGGATATTTAAAAAACATGGTTTGGCCTCCTCAGAGCCCGGATCTCAATCCAATTGAACTTTTGTGGGAAGAGCTTGACAGGAACGTCCGTAATCGTGGCCCATCCTCGCAAGAAGAAATGTGGAATGCTTTATGCGAAAGTTGGAGCAATATATCACAAGACACCATCAACAAATTGATTGCTCGTATGCCGAGACTTGTGAAAAAAGTCATACAATGTAAAGGAGGATTTTTTGATGAAACATCAGTTTAGTTAACTATAGCCTTTTGTTAATATTTCCTTATTTTTTTAAATTACAATTTGTCAATAAACACTAATTAGTGACTAATTGATTAGATAGTTAAACTGGTTAATTAAACATTTAATATTTTATTGGTGTTTTACTTTATTTTTCTACTTCAATTAAGGTGGTCTTAAACTTTTGGCCTGCAGTGTAGATGTGTATTGTTTTTCCGTCATATTTGAAGTCATAAAGTAAAAATAATAATGCTTTCCAGCCGGTTTCACCCACAGCAAGTATTTGCCTAAACTATTAAAAGTTATAGACGGTACAAGTATCATGTTATCAGATTAGAAAAAAATGCAAAAATATGATTTTATGTTTATTTCGTTTTATGTTTTGAACATACAAACATTATTATATACAGTCGATTATTATTTACTAACAATAAATAGTTAACAACCATGTGTTTACCAGCCGTAGTTGGCTCCCAGACCAGCGTAGGTGACGTGAGAGACGGCGGGCGCGGCCGAGTAGGTCACAGCGGACTTGAGCACGGGTCCAGCGGAGTACGCGACGGCGGGAGCGGCGTAGGACTTGGCTACGACGGGACCAGCGGCGTAGGTGGCGTAGGCAGGAGCGGCGTAGGCCACGGGAGCAGAGTGAGTTGAGTAGGAAGAGTAAGAAACGGCAGGAGCGACGGCCTTAGCCACGAGGGGGGAAGAGTAGGCGGTGTATGCGGGAGCAGAGTAGGTCTTGGTGTAGACGGGGGCGGCCGCGGCGTAAGTCAGAGGAGAGGAGTGGGAAGAGATTGAGGAGTAGGACACAGCGGGGGCGATGGACTTGGCGTACACTGGGGCAGAGTAGGTCGCAACGGCGGGTGCGGCGTAGGTCTTAGCGTACGCTACGGGAGCAGAGATGGACTGGTAGGACACTGAAGGAGCGTACGACTTGGCTACGACGGGACCGGCGGCGTAGGTGGCGAGGGCACCGTGCGAGGTGTGAGAGGAGTATGACACGGAGGAGACGGCAGGCGCCGAGCTGTAGGCCACGGGCGCGCTGTACGCTACGGGGCCAGCGGCCTGCAGGAGGTGGCCGGCAGAGGCGAGGCTCGCCGCGCACAGGAAGACTACGACCTGGGATAAGAAAAAAAGTATTAGTAACTACATTTACACTTTCACCTGAGAAAGGGTTGTGAGGGCCACATAGGTGCAAAAACTTTTAATCAGCTGCCACAATGATGGTGAGACTGGAAGCCGATGCCAATATAATTGGCAAAGGGCTAGAATGATGATAATGATTAACACTTTCACCAGATACACAGGTCACGCTTATTTCAAAATTGCATTGTACGATACACAAAAAACAAGTGACAGGTCGCTAACCCACGACCAAAACCGCAATAAAAATTTTGATTATTTAAATATCAGCGCAGTACCTTGGAGTACATGTTTGTATTGAGCGTGGTTGTTGTGTGTAATTTTTGGAGCACTTGCTCTCGCTTTTATATGAGTCTTTGTAACTGGTATTAGCATTGAATCTCCGTCCGGTATTGCCCGAAGCTATGTTTATTCCGGCAGCCAATTGGCGAAGTGTAAGTATGATTTACAAGTCACATTTGATTAGCGAGTCCTCGAAAATATTGCAACGAGTTATTCGGGTTAGATGTCTAGTTCTGACAGTCATTTTTTTCTGGGAACTTTTCATTTGTGGAAAGCAGTAAGCGTCATTTCAACCATTAGACAAGCTTAAGGGTCGTTCCATCGTTTCGTGCAAAAAGCATTTCCAGGCTACTCAGTCGTGAATTTATGGTTTATTGATAATTATTTATATCGTAAAATTTGGTAAAATACTGACTTTAAAGGGAGTATCTTTTATATTAAAGGATTATTAAATAGTTTTTTCAGGAAAATTAAAAAACTGTGTAAAAATTCATTCCCATCCGTTTCCAAGCAGGGACCTTGGCAGGCATGTTACTATTTACATACGTGCATTTGAGTGAAGTGTTTGAATTAATACATAAAATTAAAGCTGAACTTCTGAGCTATTGATTAAATAATTTCAGTAAACAATGCATGCAGTAATGACAGAAAAAAAGCTCATTTACAAATTGTCACACGAAAAAATTCATCACCATCCGTGTTCAGAATTTTTTAAATTACGTAGGTTTGATACGCGATCTCTAATTCGGCTTGGTTGCTATGCGGTTATAACAGTCAGTGGTCCGCGACATCGGAACGGGAAGGACGTGCGCCCATCACTGTCGCAATTACATTCATTCTTCACAACGATTATAGTGCTTCGTCCGCAAAGTGACTCATTACATTCCCTTGATTTAAAAAAACAACTGCAGTAAGTAGTTGATTTTAATTGTTTGATATATTTACCCCTAAAACTATTTTTGATTTTATATTAATATTTAACTTGTACTGTAGTTGATAACAATTATATCCTAGGAAATGTTTGATTTTTTCATTCATCTCCACTTCATTACCGTCTTTTCTCTCCAATTTTTTGAGGGATGGTAATGAACGGATTTTGGAAGAAAATGAATAATTTTAATCTTAACTAAATACGATGTTTAATACAGTTCTGAGACTATTATTGGCATGTATGTTCATGTTTTTGCATTTAAATATAGATGAGTGAAGTTATACAATCATAATTATATTGTTTTTTTTTTAGAATTAACATGGGGAAACCTCGTAAAAAGTTAACGAGAGAAGAAAAGCTAGCAAAAGATAGGTTACGTAAACGTGAAAAATATGCACAAATAAAAGAAAATCCTGAGTTATATTCTTTACAAAAAGAAAAAGAAAGAAGCAGATATTTAGCAAGGAAAGAGAAGAAGAAGATTTGCAGCATTAAAGACATGACTCCTAGGTCACAACGAGAACAAAGAAGACGCTGGCGGAAAAATTCACTAAAATACTTAGAAAGAAAAGCAGAAAAAAAGAAATTAGAGATGATATTGATGGAAAACTCACCGCCCCAGAGTGACTCGGGTGAATTTGAAAATCTAGAACCTCCCAGACCAGATCCTTTGGTGCTTAGTGAACCAGGTCAAAGTCAAAATATTCCTGATCAATTATCTATTTCAAAGAACAAAATTAGGCGTTTACGTTATAATTATATAAAAACAATAAAGAAACTAAAAGATAGAATTAATAAACTAGAAAGAGAAAAGGATGTTTTACGTAAACGAAAAAATGAAACACAAAAAGTGTGTGACTCTGTTGAAAAAAGAGTTTACGAAGCATTGTCTGATATTCAAACAGAAAAGAAGAATGAAATAAAAAAGAAATTGCTCTTTAGTGAAACTGTGTCACGAAACCTGGAAGAAAGCTATAGAACTGCTAATAAAAAAGACAAAAGAAGCTTTGTGGATACGATAGTCAAAGATGATAAGAGATTAAGAAAATATAAATTGCTACACAAGTTGCCATTTTCTCGAAGACGAAAAACTGTAGCAAATGATACAAAAAACATAATGATTAATCGAATCCAGGCTTTTTTTGAAGAAGATACAAATAGTAGAGTTGCAGCAGGTAAAAGAGAATTTATAAAGAAGGCAGGTGAGAAGAAACAAAAGCGGTATTTAAATGACAATTTAAAAAACTTGCATGGTAAGTTTATTAAAGAACAATGTAAAGTAAGTTATTCAATGTTCTGTAAATATAGACCCTTTTGGGTAGTCTTTCCAAACACAGATCGTGATACTTGTCAATGTAAACTCCATTCAAACGTTGATTATTTGATTAAGGCTTTAAAAAACTCGAAGATCATCACTGAAAGCACAGGGACAGATGTTATTAATAGTCTGTGCTGTAATGTAAAGCAAAAATGTCTACAACGTACATGTAAATTCTGTTTAAACAAAGTTTTGAACTATCATGAATTTCAGAATGACAAAAACATTATTTTCCATCAGTGGGTTGTAGAGAAAAAGCCATACACAGTAAAAGACAAAACACAAAAGATTAAAATAGTCTCGATAAAAAAGAAATTTGAAGATTATCCGCGAAATGTTATTTACAAATTAGAGTCAACTTTAGACGTATTCCTTAGGCACAATCTTAATATTATAGTACAGTATGACGTTATAAAACAACTGAAACAAAATTTGAACGAAAAGGAGATACTAGTGCACATAGATTTCAGTGAGAATTATTGTTTGAAATATAATCAGGAAATACAATCCTTCCATTTCGGAGGAAGTAGAGAACAGGTATCCTTACACACAGGGGTTGTTTACTATAAAGACAGTGATGGTGGAATATTTAAAACCAAATCTTTTTGTACAGTTAGTAATTGTTTGCAACATGATGCTAAAGCCATTTGGGCTCATCTACGACCTATTTTAAAGATGATGAAATCTTTAGTGCCCTATGAAACAGTACACTTTTTATCCGATTCTCCCTCAAGCCAATATCGCAATAAGTTTATATTCTATTTGATCACAAAATTTAAAGATATTAATAAAAATATAAGTAAAGTGGCTTGGAATTATCAAGAATCCGGTCACGGCAAGGGAGCTCCGGACGGTATTGGTGCTGTTGTAAAACGGACTGCCGATAATTTTGTCAAATATGGTGGAGATGTCGGTTCTTTTGAGGATTTTTGGGCTTTGGTAACAAAAAACATACCAAACGTCTACTTTGAGATGGTAACGGAGAGCGAAATCAGAGAAATAATATTTCCGCCTAATATTCCCGGATTCGAAGGCACAATGAAAGTTCATCAAATTATTTGGACAGCTGATAGTACGAAAACAATAACTTTGCGTAGATTAAGTTGTTTCGAGTGTCATGATTGCAGCTTTTCTTGTATACATAATAAGCATTTGGGATTTCTTTGTTTTGATAAGTGTGACGAGGATGAGATCAATTTATCTGTTGTTCAGTGTGATCAGAATGAAGTTACATGCGCCAATGACAATGAGTCTATATTAAGCATAGATACGTCCACAATTTTAAATAACATCGATGATTCAGATGTTTTCAAAAACTTACAACCTCTAGCAGGTCCAATTGATTTACAGCTATCACCGTTGGTAAATGTAGCTGCATCTACGACTGGAGCCAAATCGCCTAAAGTTAAGATTTTATCTGACGTAAAATTAACTTGGGAAAATCGTAAATTTTATAGGAAACTAAAAGAAAATCTGGTCCCAAAAAGTTTGACTCCAGCATTTAACTCTGAACACCAACGGCAATTCGAATCATTTATTAATTTGAATAAGACTGGTAAATCAAACAAAGATGATAATAAATATTATGAAGAATCAGATGACAGTGAGGATTATAATATTTTTTAAGAAACTTTTCTGACTGATTTTATTTAGATTGTTACCTGATGAGCATAACTTCTCAAGTTTGATTGTCATGGGTTAATTATTTTGGTAATTTTACTTATATTTATTCAGTATTAAAATAAGAAGTCTGAACCTTCTTGGTTGATATTATTAATCGTAGATTTTGACTTATAGCAGACTTGGTGATTGTTTTGTTAATTTTTTAGAAATCTTTTTTATGTTGTTCTTTGTTTTTAGTTTTTAATGATTCTCAAGTAAACTGATTATTGTGATTTTGCATCTAAGACCAAAAAATTATAGTTCCTATTATTAAGAATCTTATTTTTTGTTAGCACCTTAGTGACTTATAGTAAAAAAAATATTAAACTACCGTTAATCATTTGTTTTTATTTTGCGTGTTTAAAAAAAACTGTGATTAACGTATCTTTTTTTAATATTGATTGAACGGAAACCATGAGTCAGAATAGAAATAAATGTTGATTATCAATATTATATTTGTTTTATTCGCATTCAAATCTATTTTCACAGTTATTGTGCAGTAGGTATTTCATTACCATCCGCTTCAAAAATTACCATCGCAGCTCAAATCATTACGTTCCTTCCTCTTTTCATTACCATCCAATCATGAAATTTCAATTATCATTTTCTCCGTAACTAAACAAGATAAAAGAGTGCCTTTGAGTTTTTATAAATCTGTAAACGACCTGAATTCGATTTTTCACAAAAAAATGCAGAATATCTAAAAAAAAATTTGGTTCTTCAAAACGGTGTTTTTTGCACGAAACGGTGGAACGACCCTTAATCATTTTTTTTTCTATACTTGTTCTGTTAAAGTTTAAAAACCCCACCTTCCTTCATGGTGGTTACCATGTCTACTAATTTCACTCGCCAATAAAGTTGCTGTCTTTCGGTTGGAACTAGGCTAAGTGACATTTTGTCAGCGATATAGATGACCACTTAAGTGCAGTTCAAGGTGGCGTGGCTTGTCATGAAAATTTGCATCGAAATGCCAAACTTGGTAGATACATTTATTTTAGTCCTGTGTTTACCCACCTGCACTGTTAAGTTGATTGAAGTGTATATGGATGTACCGGAAATCTTACCTAAGTATATCATTCCTGATGAAAATCGTTTTAAAATTCTAAACGCTTTGATAGCGATTGCAACTTATCTTGGCCTTAAGGTCATTGGCCTGTACCAACCCTGTCTCTACATAAAAAAAAAAACATAATAAAACATCTCGCCTGTAATCCCTGAAGGGTTGGGCAGGGGTTTACCTAAATAGTACATCCACATTTTGCCAGTTATGTTTTAGTCCCATGTATGTGTGTGCGTATGTCCCATGGGGGCGAGCCTACTGCCACCATCCGGGCACAAACGCAGACTTCAGAGCGAGAATCAAGACTTTATAACATTTATTGATCCGTTCTTGTAATAGCTAACTAAAAATACAAGTTTTGATGTACTAGCAAAAAGCTATATTTTGTCTCATTCAATTCAATTCTTATGCAATGGAAAAGCAAATTGCGTGTATTTTTTTTTTATTAATTTCTTTGGTCTCTTTCGATGTCATTGAGATTATTTGGACGTGTTTTAAGCAACTAGGCAAGGGCAACAGTTCATCATGGGTTTTTCTTTAGATAAGATGGTAACAAAACGAGCATAATGGACGCTGGTAAGTAGACTGATAGGCTTAAATGGGATTAGGCGGGTCACAACAGCCGCTTAAACGATGGCAAAAGTTTCCACACGATGGGTTGGCGAAGATGGACGGCAACGCCGAAGCTGGCCTAGAAACAGGTGACGAGACGATCTGGACACGTACACGGGAAAAGAACTCCGGAAGGGAGGCGTTTGCCTAGCAGTGAGTCAGAATAGGCTAAAAAAAGAAAAGATGGTAGCACCCTCACTGAATGGTTACCGAGAGACGGTAAAAGAAGTGTTCGCAGACCAACAGCTAGATAGGGTGATGAAATTCAGAAGACCGTGGGTAAGACCTGGTTGAGAGTCGCGCAGACCAGGGAAGGATTTTACAAAAGGGAATGCCTATACTAAGCAATGAGTGGAACCAGGCTGCCATTGATGATGATGATATTGGCAACATCAAATTCTCCGAATTTGTCTATAATGGAACCAAACTATCAAAGCCAAAATGAGGATGGACAATACAGGAACCGCTGTTCTTTTTTAATAGGACTGAAACTTCAATATCAAAATCCGAATACAGGACAATACTGTAAGCGTAAATAAAGCCAAGTTATTTATAGTACCTTAGTCAAATAAATATGCGTGCCGTTTGCAGTCTGTTGCATCATTTAATAGAAAAAAAAAACAAAGTGGTTATAGTTGGTTCATTGCCAAGGTCACAAGTTCACATCCAACCGGTTTTTAGAACCTGTCAAATTACATCTTGAGAGAACAACATTTGCACATTGCTCAGGGGGGTTACCATAATCTGTTAGTGCAGGAATGTTTTAGGACTATTCCGAGAGCGGGAAAGTGACAGCGCTAAATTGCTGTCTAGCGCCATCTCTTACACACTCTCGGAATAATACTAAAACATTCCTGCACTAATAGATCATGGTAACCCACCAGTTGCCTGGTATTCATGTGAGATGGGGGTATGTTATTAGGTATTATGTTAACAGCTCTCCAAGGTACCCATAAAAAAATTTCGTTAGAGGTAAATTTTTCTCATCTTATGTCAAGTTTATAATTATCTTTTTTCCATCTCTGTTGATACGATTAGCAACGGATATTGAACACGTCATTACAACATACTGACAACATCATTTCCTTTCATATCGTTCACTTACTTACGTAAATCTTTCGCAAACAGGAACTTAGTAGGGATGGGACATAATACGAGATAATTCTAAACACCAGCTTCTCACCATAATTTCTATATTTGCTACCGTAAGTAAGCTTGCAAAAAGGAATGTATTGTGACGGTATAAGGAAGTCGCCTATTACTCGATTATGCCACAAAACGAGGCTAATGCGTATATGTAGCAAGATATTCACCGTTTATTGATAATACGGTAACAGATGACCTGAAAGACTGATTTAATATTTATCATGTCAACAATGTTGCCTCACAATAAAATATTCCACATTTTTTTAAAGAATATGTCAATGAAAATAAATATTTTAGTAACGCAAAGTTAAATACTAGCGAATGATCTTGACTTTATTTATTTTTAAAGCAGCAAACAAGGCTGTGCTGGAAACAAGTTGAAATAAAATAGCTTATTAATAAATTTTATGTATTTTTAATAAAACTTCCTTTAGACTAATTTATGAAATAATTGGTTCAAAAGATGTCTAAATATTTCGTAAGGCTGCACTGCACACATTCAAGAAAAACATAACATTAACATTTTTTTTTACTAATTGGATACGTTTTGTGGACGATTTTACATCAAATAAAATGCAGTAAAATCTAATACGGAAGCTAACAAAAGTAAGTCATGGCAAATATCCAAACGAAATTGCGAAACAATTGGCAACACTAGCGCATTATAACAAAATTAAAACAAGCATTTATATAACTGAGGTAATATGTATTTATTTAAAAAACATAAAGACACAATAAATTACTACTCTAACGCTAAACTATTGATATATTTCACCATCCATAGGTTACACCCAAACCGTTGAAGATGACACGGGAAACCTCTGAGGCAGGAGAGAACAATACAGCTTTGGCATAGCCGTGTTGATGCCCACCATTTACAGGGATGTGTTGGTATTGCAGCCTAGCTCCGTTAGCAGTGTAAACCGGGACGGGAATAGGCTGAAGCCCAACGGGAGCCTGAGCATAAGAAGCACCAGCGGGGGCAAGGGTTTTAGTTAGAACAAATTGTTGATCAGCAGGATGATTACTTTCTAATTGTTGAAAGATAACTGGAACTGGGATCGGATTAGAAGGAGGGTGAGTCAAGACTGAATTGTAAGCCTCGATGGTAACTTTTTTTGGGGACACAGGATCAGGCACGGAAACATATTTTCCTGCAGGGTTGACGTTGTATGTAGTCTTTGGAGCGGGAAGGTATTGTGGTGGCGGAGGACTGGCTGCCTGAACTTGATTCACTTGGTATGAAGGCGCGGCTGGCGATTGAACTCTAAATTCTCCGTGAGATTCAAGTATTGCATTACTAGCAGGGTAGAACGGTCTTGGAGGGGAATTTGTGGGTTGTGCCGCGCCATTTGTGGTAGCGCCATACTGATCGCCTCGGGAAGATGGAGGATGAACTTGAACTGTTCTTTGTGACTCAACTGTCTGTGCAGAAGGCACTGCAAAGTACTGTCCTGATTGAGCAGCATTATTGGTATATACCACGAAAGGTCTAGTAATATAACCATAATTGCCATGAGCGTCCTGGGTTGACCCTGCATTAGCTGCTTCTTGAGATCCGATCGAAACAGTCTTTGCCGCAACAGCAGCAGCAAAGTACGGCCTTATTGGTTCAACAGCGGGGGCGTATCTCTCGAGAATATTGTTATACTCTGGAGAAGAAGGATCAGCAGCCACAGAGGCTGAGACAGTGACAGTTGGTTGTTGCGCTTTAGGTGATCCATACTGCGACTGAACTTGGTTAGCTGGGGTTGCTTCAGAAATAGTATCCACGACCGCAGAATTCACTTGATATGACACCGCTGAATTAGGCAAATATTTGCTTGAAGGAGCCGCTACGTTTTGGTACGAATCCTGGGAAGGCAACGCGAGATTATCTTGCTGTTGACCAGCTCCTGAGGTAGAAGCTTGAGATTTCGCTGGTGCATTCTTTTCTCCAGTATGTACTGCGATACCAGTAACAAAGGTCCCAGCACACAGAAGAATCACGAACTGGATAGAAAACACACAAAATTAATTAATTGTTAAGACCAAAAAACTGATTATTTTATAATCTAGATTAAATAATCACCTCTCGAAACATGTTGGTTCCGATAGATTTGATGACAAAATAACATCGAGAACACATGCATTCACTTTTATACCATCTTCGTAAAACTGGTATCTAGTCCTAGAAGAATCTTTATGCAATGCAAATGATAGAAGTTAGTCATTGAGAAAATGACCTTTCGAACGTTGCAATAAGGTGTTTAGTAATTGCATGTTAAGTTTGTAGTGTTAGAACATCAATGGCGGCTTCCCATAACAGATTTACACGTAACACAGCTATAGACGTCATTCGAATTCCTAACCAGGTGAATAAAATTACAATTTATTGAGAAAGCTTTCTTTAATTTAAACATATACCTGACTTTTAAAAAATTTATATCAATTATATGCAATTATTTCAAATCTTTTTTTCAACATATTCTACTGTAATAGTCGTTGTACTAGTCTGTAACTTTTTGAACCTATGTAAAACGCAATGTTAATATTAGGTTATTAGTTTAGTAGCTTATAATTTACGATCTGTAAAACATATCTAAGTCCCAACTTATACCAAACAACCCTTAGTACAATTTTCCATTGAGATTTTTTTTTCAAATAAATGTAAAGGACACCCAACATTTGCATAACAAAATGTAAAGTAATGTTAAGTTACCTAATTTCGCAGACTCGGTTCACTGAACCATATTTTTTACACATTTACGTTCTTCAAATTTACATAAATATGCTCGAAAGACAAATATTTTGCTCAATTGTTCCAAAAAAAAATTGAAGAAGATTATAATATTCGCATCGTAAAATCAGTGCACTCGCTATTGTATATTATTATGTAAGGTGTCTTATAAACTTTGGAGGTCGCAAGTTTACGAAACTCTGAACCGTTTAAATATTCAGACGTCTGTTTTTGACTTGATAATTTAGTTATTAGACTAGCTGCCAGTGTGATTAATATGTTTACAATATTTACATAAAATATGTGTCGCAAAATAATGTTGGTCTGGAGAGCGTAGGTTATTTCGACAAGGTAGGTTACCGTCCAGTTTTCTTTGTGATATTAATTTGTCGCAAGCGCGACTTCTTAGCATGAGGTTCTGGTAATGTGTTTTTGAGTTTTTCCATCAGGAATTTCTCAGGTTGATGGCAATAGGCTACATTTTAATGTAAATCCAGAAAGAACTTTTTGAATTACTTAGTCTAAAATGTCAGTACCATAAACTACCGTAGGTGTCAAAAGTTGCCATTGTGGAGCGCCTCAAAGTAATGACTTTGTGTACAACTCATCTAGCATAGAAATAGCAATGCAAGAAGTGAATGCATGGTTGTGTTTTTGTTTGGTCTGTGTAGCTGTAGCATAAAATGTTATGATAAAATCACTACGTATTACAAAACAAAGCCCTTCGCCGCGTCTGTCTGTCTGTCACTCTGTTCGCGATAAAATCAAAACCATTTTTTTAGTTTTCACCAATAGATAGAGTGATTAATGAGGAAGGTTAAGTATATAATTTGTTGGGTCTGTGTAAATTGGTTGAAATATGACTATAATTGTTGGATGAGTCGGAAAAAGTCAAGCTGCCTAAAATGCTCTACTACCCGTACGAAGCCGGGGCGGGCCGCTTGTATCAAATGTTTTTATGTGGAGTGTTGCAGAATAAAACAAATGATTTTGAATACTGATCTAATATTTTTCATAATACTTCGTACAGCTAGTTGCTAGGTATGTACATATTATATGCAAATGACAATATTGCTCATTGAAGTAGTTACCCATGTTAACTAAAGATTTCTAAAGGTCATAGGATAAAGGAACTGATTGTGCTGACTAATCTAGGCACGAGTTCCTTTATATGAAGCGGATACCGATCAGGGAAATGCACTAACAAAGAAACTTAGTCACTATGTAGTACCGGGCTCATTAGATATTAAATTACCTCAAGTTGATACCTACAAGACTTGTATGTATTATGTTGGCTTATTAATATTATAGATTAACAGTGTATTCCATAAAACTGTTGAGGAACAAAAATGAAACAATAAAATAAGTTATGGCGAGTCGTTTATTTTTAAATTGGTCTATTTACATAAACAATTTGATTCAGTTTACCAACCGTAGTTAGCACCGTGGCCGCTGTACGCGATAGCGGGGCCAGCGGAGTACGCCACGGACTTGAGGACGGGGGCAGCGGCGTAGGTCTTAGCGACCAGGGGAGCGGAGTACGCGGCCACAGCAGGGGCGGAGTACGCTGCGTATGCAGCGGGAGCGTACGCGGAACCGTGAGCGGTCTGGGTGGAGTAGGAAGACACGGAGGAGACGGCGGGAGTGATGGTCTTGGTCACAACAGCGGGGGCGGAGTACGTAGCCACGGCGGGGGCGGCGTACGCGGCGTAGGAAGCGGGAGCGGCATACGCAGCGGGCGCAGCGTAGCCATAGGCGGCCTTAGCCACAACGGGGCCAGCGGCGTAGGTGGCGACGGGAGAGCCGTGAGCGGTGTGGGTAGAGTAGGAGGAGATGGAGCTCACAGCGGGGGAGATGGTCTTGGTGACGACGGCAGCGGGGGCAGCGGCGTAGGTGGCGACGGGCGCGCCGTACGCGGCAACGGCGGGAGCGGCGTATGCCTTAGCAGCGTAGGCTACGGGAGCAGCGTAGGCGGCGGGGGCGGCGTATGCTGCGTATTGGCCACCGTGCGCGGTATGGGTGGAGTAAGAAGACACGGAGGAGACACCGGGTGTGATGGTTTTGGTTACTACGGCGGGGGCGGCGATGGCGTGCGCGCTGTAGCCCAGGGAAGCGGCTTCATAGAGACCGCTGGCACGGACCACTCCCACGGCGCAAAGAGCGATGATAACCTGGAATGATAACATAAGCTTAATACTCAAAACTTACTGCACAACTAGTAGGTAATGGTTGACTTCCTGGTTTGAAGTAAATGTCCTAGTAATTAAATGAGCAAGAGCTTTTAATATTAAATGTTATCCTTTAAATCAAAGCAAAATATTTTACGGTTTCTTAGTCAACACAGTCTTTATCGATAATTGCAATAAAGGTAATAAATAAATCCTTGTAGTACCTTGGCGTACATGTTTATTCTGTTAATGCTGGCAACTGAATAATTTTGACAGGAGGTGCTCCGGTTTTTATACGAATAGATCGCCATCTACATTGTCCAATTCACTTTCATTGTCAAGGTGATCTGGCGTACTTACAGTCAGTAAGTAGCCTACGCCCGTGAGTCAGAGATAGCCTTTCGATTTCATTTGTTCCGTGCTTACAGAAGCACAGGGCGGTTACAGCCTTGAGTACTCGTAGAAGCTAAGTCGTCCTCGCCTATGATATATCGCAACTAGTGTTGATTGATCTATTTTTCGATATACCTACATAAAGGTCAGTTTCAAGTACTTGTTGTATTGTATTCGTGGATAATAGTGTCCTCAGTTTTGGCAAGTGTTACTGTTTGATGCTTATTTCGTTTCTTTGTTAATTGTATCGATGTGGCTGTATTGGAAAGAAGTATAAATTGATTCCTGGAATTTGGTTAAAGGCACAGTTCTGTTAAAGGTGAGTTCAGGAACCATTAAATCATTGTTCACACTCAAATAGCATCATGGTGGTTTCCTGGTGGTTTTAGGCTGGCTGTAATGTTTTCCTGTCTAATGATATAAATCCGCATTGAGGTAGACATTTTCAGCTTTTTATCTTTGAAAATACCTAGGCGTGTGTGTTTCAGGTCACTTACCTTTTTTCGTTTTCGGGATAAATCATTTAAAAGACGACCTTGTATTTGGGGATAAGATCGGGGAGTGTGGGTCTTTTACCCCACTAAAACCACCCCGAAGATCACAATTCGCACATGAGGTACCTACAACATAGTCTACCATAGCCATATAAACCCGGATTCATTTTAGTTTAGATAATTAATCAAAAAAAAACGAAAGTATTTTTTTTTCAAATAACGCTGATAAATCAGCACAATTTGAACGTCAAAGTTAGTTTACAAGACACAGTCCCCCAAAAGGCCCGCCCTACGACACTTTCTAGTGTTTAAGCTGGGAAGAAGAAGTGGCGGAACAAACTCCCCACACACACAACACATCGGTCTGTTAGAGGTTAGAAGAACCGGATTTTATACAATAATCAACTGTCGTTTCATCGTTGCTGTAAAACCGCCTTTAACTAGAAACATGAAAAAACATCAACAATGGTTTAGTCACACATTCACAAACTTGAATACCCAATATTGATCGGTAGGTAACAGATATTAATTCTCTCTTTAAATACCGGAACTTTACGTGACAATAAATTCGTGTAAATTGAAATTGGCGAAACACAATCATGTCGACATTTCAAGGACATGTTCGGATCTTATTTCCTTAATCATGTAATTAACGAATTATGGACTGTATGTACGAACGTGTAGGGAGATGTAAAAACCCAGTATTGATTGATACTCCATGAGGGACGATACCAGTCAGTCCTGGTACCAATACTCTATTCTTAGCTCTTCTTAGCTTTTTCTTTTGTCTGTTGACTGTCTATTCTTTTTCTTCTTAGCTTTTTTTCTAAGGGCTGTTTTAGTTTTAGCTAGTGGTAGGTAATATTATATAAGCAAAAGAAGCATATTTAGATACCTTTAAATAACCGACATTAAAAGGATTTCATTATCTGTTGGCATCTCACCATCCCCTATCATGTTATTCACTGCCTATAACAACCTACGTCCATATGAAAATATAATGAGAATTTTCTAAAATTCAGTATTTTTCACATGATGCATGATTTTTATCTATTGAAAACCATCTGAAAAGAGAAATTCATTATTCTATTGAGATGTCAATTTGTGAAGGTTTTTGTTAGAATTTGTCGGGACTTTCTCATAAGGAGCTGAAGTACACACTCGCAAGGATTTCTTTTTCTCATTAAGTGGCAATAAAAAAAAGTTTTTATCCCTACAAATAAACCTCTTACCTACTTGGAAATGATTTTGCTCGAAAATTGGTTCTTATTGGTACGTTTTTAGATTCATTTACAATTATAATATTTGGATTTCGCTCTCATACTTTTTACTTTGCTAGTGAAGAGTGTAAGTTTAATGTCAAACTTTGCACACTTGCATCGAAGTATAGTACATAAGTTGGGCGGACTAATTCGGCTGTGTTAAAACTATATTGTTGTTACGTAAGTTGCACCTTAGCGTTTACATAGATAAGGCCTTATTTTAATAGAAATGACTATTGTAACACGGAAACACCCTATTAATGCCTACAATATAAGGCCTACAGGGACTGCAAAGACCCAGCTGAGAGTTTGGAGAACCCAAATTTCTGCTTGATTCCGTCATGTTTTGGCGTTAGAATAGAAACACCGACTAAAGAGTCTAACGACCGAGTACTCTGTGCATTGGTTGAAAAAATTGGACCACGCACTTGTAACGGGTGGTGGTCACCAGTAGCCGAGCTATACACAGGGTGATCCGTTGGGATAGATCGGTAGAACAAAATCTGAATGTATTTCAGCGAAATGGTTCCATTCTTCTATGCCTCATACAGTTTTATTTACCATACTCACCAGTCTCAACGGATCATTCTGTATTTGTCTGATACCAAAAGTAAGTACCTATAGTACCTACGTGGCAAAACCAACAGCTCTACACCAAACACAGACAAGGTCTGATGGTTCCACCTAAGATCCTCCACATGTTTCTATCTATCCATCATTATCTTTCATCATCATCATACCTGGAGCCACCACCTGGAGCAGTCCAGTTTTGGTTATAGGCCTCTCCAATTGCACACCACTCTTCATCAAAAATATCATCTTGACAACGGGGACTCACGAGTAGTCGTGGGTCCGAACCCAGCAGGCAGGCGCTTTACGCGCTTACTTTGTGTAATTTATTTCATCACCATTTCTTCCAAAAAGCTCAAGAAAAACATCGTGAGGAAACCGGCAGGTATTAGAACCAAAGATTTGAAGACAGGACATATCTATCATCCCGCACTGGGTCCGCGTGGCTAGCCCTATACCCTGGCGTAGAGACGAGGGCCTTATTCCAGCAGCGCGCATATATGCTTCATTTTTTACCCTGTAAAAATCAGCCAACTCTCTTTAACTACGCAAATGCCGTCCAGTCAAGGACTTTGGTGTTCGTCGCCACAGATTTGACGAGTTGATATTTGTCTCGGTGAAAGAAGTCACAGCGAGGCAAACCGGATCACTTTGAGTTCCTACTGCCGATACCCTTTCGTTGCAGTTATTTAAATTCATTACGAAGGCCGGACTGCTAACTACCGGGCACGTGACGTAAACACTTGAAGTAAATCGGTTTATTTACCTATTGGGTTATAGACCGCCTTATATACTTAGGCACTTAGTTATAGCTAAGCACCTAGGTACTGGACACCAGCATAGGTCTACACCTTAATACTACAGCTTACATATTGGTAGGCTACATCAGGCTAGATCAGTGATTTTATCTACATGGAAAACCAGTGATTTGTCACTGGTTTTCTAAGTAAATTTTGAGCGAAATGGAGTTTTTGAGCCACCTGGATAAGCATAATACTGACAATTGAAGTGAGGTTGTGACTGAGTGGCGCTAGAGTAAACGTATAAATAATGTCAGTTGTCTTGTCCGGTAGGTTCTGCAGGCTAAGATTGTTGCTAACCTAGATGAGACAAGAGCCTGGAGATTGGCACAAACAAAGGGAGGACTACAATCTGGCCTGTGGTCTGGCTGTGAGAGAATTATGGATGACTAAAAGAAAATTGGTAAATAAGCATGTTATTGACAATAAGTTGTATTTTCGTTGATGATGAAAGAATTTTCATAAATACCTATCTACGTATGGGAATCATACCTACGAACTTAGGTAAGTAATATAGCTACAGTTACCTGGAGATCCATTTCGTATGGGTTCCCAGAACTGCCTTTAGCCGTCGAACGAAAACCCTCTCACGATAACCAAGGACTCCAGAAACCTCTGAAACCTGAATCATACGAAACTGCAGACATTCTCCAAATATGTGCAAAAAAAAGGAGCTACCTACATTTAGACGGCCTCCAACCAACTCCTCTAAGGTCATTGACCATAAATCGCTGAAAAAAGATCGACCAAGTGCGTGTCCAACGCAGAGTGAGATAAGGGTTCCGTAGTTGGTGTGAAAATTTACACATGTAGGTAGGTACCAACAAAATGGATTTCATCGACCACAAAAAATTGATTGTAATTTTCATCTATATACATAAAATTCATAGTCCTGACTGACTGATATACAAACCGGTGAACATGAAATTAGGAGGGTGTATTCTTTGTGAAGAGTAGTACTTAGTATCCACTAAGAAAGGGTTTTTTTCGGAATTCCACCCCTAAGAGGGTGGAATGGGAGGTTGAATTTTCTGTGTTTATAATCTCTGGGTCGATTGACTCGAAAAACACATTCTTCAATTAAACTTGTGAGAAACGTGTATCACAGTTTTTCAAAAATCATCCCCCATCAGAGTCAAATAGGGGTTCGAAAATCACGTTTACGGGCGATTGGCGCGCATTATGGTGCAGGGCGTGCGTGGGAATCAGTATTATCTAAAATGCCGTTTAAAATGCGCGAACTTTTCATTAGGCCAGATTTCAAACCCACTTAGTCTTTGGGAAAAATACAAGGATAGTCTATCAGAAGATTACAAACGACAAGTGGAGAGACTTTCCGGCAATATAGATCAACTAGCAGATGATATCTATAAAATAAGTGTCGGGTCTCAATAGAAGAAACTATATTAGCATTAGGAGGACAAAACCTTCAGCAATATGGGTTGCCTCAGCCTGAAAAGTATGAAGGCTTGCACAACCGGGAGTTCTCGCCCGACCCTTGCTCAACGAGCCAGCCCGCGCCGCTGAGCAAGTAGCTTTAAATTCCCCAAATAATAATATCTTGACCCAGCCTGTCCCCACGTGCTGCCCCCCTCTCAATGACGCCCTAAGCCGAGATCCGAGCCCCACAGGGGGGGGCCTTGGTAAGCGGTCATTTAATTTAATTGTAAACTTGTTTGTAAGACCTGGCTCGCGTCTTTTGGAATTGCTGCCACGCTGCTGGAAGGTGGCAAAACTGCACACTCTACGTTCAAATTCCCTCTCAATTCAATACAAACTGAAACCCCACTCTGCAATATTCCCAAACAAAGCAATATAGCCGAATTACTTCGTAAAACTAAATTAATTGTTTGGAATGAGAGTACTATGATTCATAAAGGGGGTTTCGAAGCCTTAAATCGATCTTTATAAGATATAAGGAATTATAGTAGTCAAATGAGGGGAGTAACTGTATTGTTAGCAGGTGATTTCCGGCAGAGATTACCTGTAGTACCTAGGGGAACGCGAGCAGATGAAGTCAAAGCTTGTGTGAAACAGTCTCATTTGTGGCCATCACCGGAGGGGAGATATTTCTGCTCGACAGTTTTCAGATCTTTTCGTCAAAATAGGAAATGGGGTATCCCAGAAGTGGATACTAATTATTGTATTATCCACTTCTAGGTAAGCACCGTTTCTTCCTACAGAGTTAGGCACAATTGTGACCACTGTAGAAGAGCTTATAGTTAAAATCTACACAGATATGAATAAAATCTACGATAAACCTGCAGAATGGTTGTACGAGCGTGCCATCATAAAATCAAAAAAAGACCGAGCCACGATCATGAATGAAATTCTTTTGAGATCTTTTGAAGCAGTTGGAAATCGTTATAAATCAGTGGACTCAGTGACAAACAACGATGACGCCTTAAATTACCCAGTTGAATTTCGTAACACATTGAAGCCTCCTGGTTTGCCAACTTACATATTAAAATTGAGAGCTGGCGCCCCAGTAATGTTGCTGCGTAATTTAATCCCGCCAAAATTTTTGCAATTGCACCAGGTTGTAAGTGAAAACATTGCAACGAAATGTTATCGAGGCAACTATACTAACCGGTTGTTCCCTAGGGGAGTCTGTGTTTATTCCGAGGATTGCTCTAACACCATCGAACTAACCCTGAGTAAACTCTTAATTTAGCAAGGGTAAAGTCTACCCTACACGCACCTCTCGATCTCCCGATCTTTTCACACACGCTTTGAGTTCTGTTAAATCATACAGTTACTCTCATCCCAGATATTAGTTTAGTTTTACGGAGAACTGAAAATAATATCCCAAACCAAGCAAGGAGGGAGTGAGAGCACTTATAATATTTGTTTCTGAAAAAAAAAACATGTCATTTGTTTCATGTAGGCCACGCGGACGAAGCCGCGGGCAGAAGCTAGTAGTAAATATTTCATTACTACACCATTGTTTGACAGTGCACAGAATACGTATACCTCCTTTCCAATTTTTATTGATATAATGCAAATATGTACATAGTAGATAAGAGTAAAATGGTTGACTGATCTGGACATGCAAAAATTATACTTAAAGGAGATGATCGTGCTGTTTGGTTAAGGAACCCTAAAAACATGCCATATTTAATGTCACGACGTACACGGCTATATTTTGCAACTGGTTCCTACCTATATAGAATATCAACAAGTGCACTTGCTTAAAGTCATGACATGATGACAGATTTATTAATGCACTTCGTCTGATTTAGAACGAGCTTTAAAAATGGCTGCGCTTTTATTAAATCGTTGAACTAAGTAGGCTATTATTTAGGTCAGTTGGAGCAAGAGCGGTATAGCATTTTAAACTTTACTTTTAGTTGTTAATATTTTTATTTCTATAAAACCTAGACAAGGTCAGTAGGCACTACTGGATAGCTTAGTTGCTTGAGTTATAAATGATCATTCGGTCGAGCAATAATTATAAGCTATGTTTTGCTAAAATTTTATGTATTTGAAGCAAACTGGTCGCCTAGACGCACTTTCCCTTAAAACTGGGGTAAGAGCGGCTAAGCTCAATAAATGGCTTTTCTTTAGTTAATATTAAAATAAGGTCTATTTTTTCAAACAAAATCTTATGAGCCAAAATAGTTTCTGCAGTCAGAAGTGTAGTACTTACTATTAAAATTAGGACTATTATCGCCAAAAAACGAAAACTGGAGTAAGTGCGGTATACATTTATTTTCAGAGGTGTTGAACATTGGGGTATTTTTATACTGTGATAACAAAATAAATAATCAGCACTTACCCCAGTTTTAGTTATGGGCTATAATAGTCCTTGTTTTATGTTTATTTAGAGCATGGTATTCAGTTAAATTGCAATATTATGATTATTATAAGACATTGGTGAGAAGAGGTGAAAAATAAAGTTAAGGCACTAATGTTTAACATTAAAAATTAAAATGTATCGCAGGCAAGGTGTGCGTCGGGCTGGATGGTTGCAGGGCTGGCCGTACAGCAGGCGAATCTAATGAAGTAATGACACCTCTTATGTTAAAATCTGTCAAACCGTTTAGACTACAGAGCGTGCCAAGAAATAAACATACACTGCAGGCCAAAAGTTTAAGGCCGCACTTAAACAGTATAATTATCTATCAATTGTAATAAAGTCCCATAAGATAAATAAAAGAAATGCACACCTGCATATTCTATTGTTAATGTAGAATATTTAAAGAAGTCATTCTTTTGTTTACTTTCAAGTTATTGGACAATAAACATCTATTGTTTTCAATCACCGACAAACGCTGCGCTAGAGCCAGGTGGTAGAGTCCTAATAATATGTTTATTGTGTGCTCATTACTTATTACTTTGCTTTTGTTCGGCATTGGTCAATATTAAGGATTATTTAGATTAAAGATTTTTTTTCAAATCGGTTCACTAATGACGAAGATATGAGGTAACAAACACAAAAAAAAATAACTGAATTGAGAACCTCCTCCTTTTTTTGAAATCGGTTATAAATGGTGTTGCAGCAGACTGTAGCAGAAAGACAAGGAAGCAGCGGAACCCCTGGTGATGGCGATGCCAACGCCCATGAACAGTAAGTAAAATAACAGCAAACTAACGAAAGAACGCGTAGTAGCAAAGTTCAAGACAGTATAGCGGAAAACCAGTATTGCGGATCTCTCATTGTATGGGAAATCTATCCAAAGCGTGGTCATGTTATACTGGAATATATAGCTTGACGTGTATACCTTCTGTCCGTTATCACAAAAAACTAACAATCGTACAATCTATAGAATATAGAGAAATTCAATTAGAACCACGCTAATATTAAATAATCTGTTCAAGGAATTGTATATGAGCAACACTCAGTTGCGATTTACATCCAAGGTTCTTATATTGGAACCAAAAAGTTAATACCTATCTATTGAGGTGGATAGAAAAGACTAATGACTTGCACTTACGCAACGGCCTCGCAGCTTTAAAGTTATTCTTTTTTCGGCCTACATTGTCATGCTCTTAGATCTAGACTGAAGTAGATTTCTTAGCAATATGGTGTGACGTAAACGTAACGACGACTGTTTTACCAAAGCGGTTGGCAGACGTAGGACGCGTTTTTTTATTTTATTTTTTAGTTTATCTACTTGACTGTGTGATTCTTGGCAGAAGGTCCTACTGGAATATTGCAGTCTTTAAAACTGAAAAATAGGCCCTTGAAAATATCATCCAACGGTTAGACGTAAAAGGCCTGCACGGTTGCATGGAGCGAGTGCCCGCTGTCAAAATATCCTTAGAAAACCCGCCGCCCGTGGCTGCCTTTCTCAGCTCTGCTCATGCCATTTTTATCGTAGGTACGCCCTAAAAGGAACGTCATCATTCATTCGAAAATAAGTCTTGGAATGCCTCTTATTACAACTAGTCAACGACGGTGGGGTGGATCGGTTCCAACCGCCCCACAACCTTCACCTGTCGTAAATAGGTGAAAGCTGTGGGGGTGGAATCGATGAAGTAGATGGTAACTACAGCGTTTCGACCTTCATGGGCGGATCTATGTGGACATGTTATGATAACTATAGCAACAAAAGAAAACACAAATTCGACACACAGTAACTTTATTCGTCTTTTAATTGACAGACATTTCACATCAAGATACATCAAGATACATAAAGAGTGGCTTACAGTCTAACACAGATTACATAGATATTGTTCATATAAATGGCATCAAAAACTAAAACTTCTAACAAAAATAACATCATCAATATTTTACTTTACACATAGTTTAAAAACAAAATGATAAAAGTCTATAGGAAAAACCATAACCAAAATTAACACTACCTTTCAAATTTAAAAACTACTGAATCCACGTTGTCTTTGAGATCTAGTCTTTTAAAAATCTAGTAACGAAAGTATGCAAATTAATATTTATTTATTTCGCTTTCGGAACCACTACTTTCATCCAAGTATAAAACTTCCAAATAGGGTCTTATTGTCTTCTCACAAATAAGAAAACACGACCCTGTAAAATCCTATCACCGAATAGATACCACGCCAATAACGTGAGTACCCAGTTTAAATCTTAAATTTTGATGCAAAATTAGAAAGCAAAAAAAGGTAAAACTTTATAATATTTAGCACCCTAATATTAGGCGCATTGCAAACATCAATTCAAAATTGTCAAATCGATTTTGAATCTCATTGATTTGCGATTAAGGTTTTTTTTCAAGTAGCGTTGACAAAAATCAAAACATCGTCAGGAGTACATTGCCATTATTCTTATACCTAAGTTTAATCATTAAAATTCCATTGTGCGTGCAATTTTCTAATAGTATGTTTATTAATCAGAATAAAACCTGCATCTAAAGGTATTTTAAATTGACTCAAAGAGTGTTTTTTGTTTTGTCTTTTCCAGAAATTGATTTGAAGCTAAATTCTTAATCTATGGTAACAGCAATGTACTCGAGCGACCGCAATTTAATGGCACATTTTAAAGTTAAGCAATAAAGCTGACATTTTGAATGTCGTTAGAATTTTCAAGTCTCTTAGAACTTGCATTTCTAAGCAACCATCACCCGTTTTTATCATTCATCTACGTGATCATTTATCACACGATTCCGAAGCACCAACCTCTTTGATTCTTATCACAAATATATGTTTATTAGTGCATAAGACTTTACCTTAAATGCTGATCTACGACTAAGCTTTAATTGTATTTCAAACGAAACTAAACTACTATCAAAAAATGTCATTCTGTCTTTGGCATTACTAGAACAGAAAACTCTCTCTTCTTCTTTCACGAAACCAGCTGCGAATGAAACAATTAATTAAAACCAGCAAGTTTGCAAATAATCTTAATAAAACTTATTGTAACCTAGTATTGTATCATTAAACCCAGTGATAATTCGAATCCCTACATATACATAATATCCTAGTACCTAAAAGTGCGTTTGCGCACTGCGTTCAGATCGAATCGACCGCCAGAGTAGGTACGGATATATACTTGAGTGGTCCAAGATACAACATTCATACAAGTTTTTTGACGTATTATTTGTTCGAATTCCTAAAATAATAGGACCACTGCATTTTCTCTTATCAGATAGGATACGGACTGAACGCAATGCATTTATCTTATATCTATATTTAAATCACCCTAAGGGTACCTACACATTTATATTGTAAAGACAAGTACAAATATCTAAAGTGTCACAAACGACAAGAGGTGGGAATCCAAAAATACAACTGTGACAGGTGAAGCACTGGACAGCCAATCGAACGAATCCCACACCTTTTGTCTTCTCTATGGTTATAGTACACATAGATACTAGAAACAGCACAAATAGCAGCCGGACTGCCAAGTGCATCATCTACCTAAAAGTCAACCTACAAATCTACTGTTTTTTTTTAATAATCCTGACTTATTCGCATGAAACCTAGTCGCG
This sequence comes from Standfussiana lucernea, assembly GCA_964057025.1. NCBI lineage: Eukaryota > Metazoa > Arthropoda > Insecta > Lepidoptera > Noctuidae > Standfussiana > Standfussiana lucernea. The sequence goes on from OZ059796.1 coordinate 10,824,437, forward strand.
GAATCGCCACGCGTGAAAAAACTCTCATACAGCAAAAACATCCAGAAAACTAATCGATAATTCGATCAGCGCCGTATGAACACGAATAAGTCCGACCGATCCCTAATACTAAAATATCCTGAATTAATTCTTAAATAATACTTTTATCCTAACATCCGTATATGAACGATTAAAGACAACATTTAATAAAATGGCCGCAGCCCTACGATATGGAATATAATAGTAATAAGTTAATAACCATAGACACGAAAATATGCAATAGGTTTTACTGCGTTTTGTTCGATTTAAAGAATGGCATTGCCAACGGCCAAAATTGTAGTCTTTTGACGCTTTTATAACTGTCAATAAACCCTCAAAAACACACCTGTTTAGTCCGATAGATTAAAATAAGGCTGTATGAATTTTAAAAGCGGACTCGGCCAAAAAGCCCAATTTCAATAATTTCGACAAAATAGACTTTCAGTCCACATTTTTTGAAAAAAGGGAAATATACTAACTTTCAGCCTTGAGATACTTTTATAATAAAGGCATCATCACAATCTAAAAATTCTTCATTAGCTCTTTTAACTATCTGGTACTCCTTTGGCACAATTATTGTCATTGCTTTTTAAGTTTTCCCAGATGAAAATATCGTCCTTGAGCTAACTACATTACGTTCAATATGCAAAATTGACAGTATCCATTTTATATTCAACTTAGAAACTATTAATTTAAAGTAAAGAGTCCAACAGACGAAAAGTCAATGTTATTTTCCAGTGATGGTGACAAATATCTTGTGAATTTAATCCAAATCAAGTTTGATGGTATCATAAACTCGTCTGTAGACCGTTTAAGGTGCAATTATACTATCTTAACAGTAATGTACTGTCCTAAAAAAAGTTTGTACGTGAAAATACTTAATGAGGTACGATATGAATGGAGTTTGGAAAGTGGTCCACAAGAGTAGAAAAATACAAGAAAAATTATATCATATGTGCAACTAATATTACTAATATTATACGACTTAACGTTAGGAGTAAGTGATTGCCGCACAAATATGTCAGGCAGAGAAATATGTAATTACTGAAGGAAGGATTATAAAGATAGAATCTTCAATAAATAGGGATATAAATTGATTTTACTTTAAGGAGGGAATATGAGAAAGTAGTTCAGAGATTGGACGGTTCATACCAACAGAAAATATAAAAAAGGTTAATTTACCAAAACCGATTGATTCGTGATTTCAAGTTTTTTTTTTAATTTACGCCCTGTATGTAACGATCACAGACAAATAACTTATAGTAACTAAGATTATAAATAATGGGTTTTTATAAGCTAACAAACACAGGTTCGATATACCGTGATATTATCGCAATACTACATCGTATTAGTATTCAGCAGTTCATGAGAACGCGTGACAGATTATTTGCTATCGCTTAATATGGAGATATATCGAGCTTGTGTGGTCAAATAAGCTAATGTAGTAGCTCTGTTATAGATTCAACCAATTGCAAAAAAATAAGAAAATAATATTGTCTTGAACGTACGTCAGCGATATTAATAAAAGCGACATAGTCCTATGTGGTTACAAATACGTGATATGGCCTATAAGCCGATTGCATAAGGTTTTCGATTAGTTTTACGTTAATACTTCGTGCAAAAGCTACTTGTCAACTGGAAAAGCCGTCAAAATTGGTCGAATTTGTATACAATGGCGGTAGAAACTTAAAATATACTCGTAGTTACGTATTGTTTATTTTTTTTAATTACTTTTTTGGTAATACTTTAAAATATAAACTAAAATGTACTTTTTGAGCAAACATTTACAACTTATTCTAGGTATTTATTGTAATAAAATGGAACGTGGACTCGAGGCACAAGTGCATGCCTACTGGGTTATGAAATTTCATTAAAATCTCGTGAAAACTATATTTTTTATTCCGGTTTAAGATTGAATAAGTATCGTTATTATATTACCAATTACTAAAACATCAATTATTGTTGAATATCATAGACAGTGACTCTACAAATTACGAATAACACTACTGATAGCAAAATAGGCGTTCAAAGCTGAACGCCTAAAGGATTCCTACAGAATCCCACAAAGACATATTTAGCACGGCCAGGCTATTGGCAGCGGGGTTACGGCAGGAGTAGCAGGTAATGCAGGGTAGTACATAAATGGTTGGTACCGATAAATATTAATCTTGTTCAATTCAAAATAAAAATGTGGGGCATCGTAAATAAAAGTAGCACGGGCGAGAATCTTGAGTAGAGTCAAATCGTCCGACTTTGGCCAATATGTAATTTCGATGGCAAACCTGAAATCAGTGCAGGCACGAAAGCAGTAGACTATTGGGCCGTAGGTGGCTAAAACGGGGTAAAAAACAGCGAATTCCTTGCCACGACACATGGTGAAAGCGCCATCGAACACAAGCAAGACGTGACACGGTCTCTTATAGAAAAACCTGTCGTTGTCTTGGTTGCACGTTCCCTAGGGAACCGACACTTGATACGTCAGCTTGGTGTCGACGTTTACTTTAGCAGCAAGCAGGCCTGGGTTCTTTAGCGAATACCTGAAAATGAGAGAGAAGCTGTAGTAAGCAGGCAAACATAATATAAGTGTAGAAAGAAAGAAAACTGCTTATTCCGCACATTTGTAGGCCCCTAAGCACTGTTTAGTCACGTACAAAGCGATCCGGGCACGGTGTGTCTAAGAGATATTCTTATGAATACATACAGTATGAAAGGTCCACCAACGCTAAAACAGTAACCACATAGTCAGTACATCATTCCATTACCAACGAAATTTATCGTCAGTTATTAAAAAAAAAAACAGCTGCTTCCCACAAAACTGCAATACCTACACGGTCAAAATGAAAAGCTGTTTTTTTTTTTTTAAATTACCGATGATAAATTTCTATGTGGGTTCAGAATGATTTACTGACTGACTGACTGTCAGTGTCCCTTCCAGCCTGTATAATGGAATGATAGCTAAGGATTTTAATACTTTTTGATGATTACGCTGCGACCACAGCGACGTTACTCTCAATCCTACAATTATATTTGTAAGTACTCAAACGTGGCCAGATCGATGAATTCGCAATGATCACGCTAATTTGATTAGTGCTCAAGAAACATTAATGCTGATAAAAGCATTAATGGAAAGATAAGTCACGTTACTATTTAGATTTAGTACGGTGCTAGTACTTTCCTAGGCAAATTTGTATTACAAGTATGTGCCTGTATTGGCAAATACAAATAAACTTAATTTGAATCGAAATAAGGAAGATCCATTGTTCATTCATTATACCAATTTTGATGCAGGAAAACCGCATTATAAATCTTTTAAATCTTGCATACTACTTTGAATAATTACGCAGTGGTTACTAGGGCTCGAAATTACGATATTGGAGAAGCGAACTGTTCAGATACTTTTAAATTTGAAGAATGGTAAGTAACAAGGGACATAACAATATAACAAGGGACAAGGGAAATAATATCAGCTACTCGGGTCGATATTTAAGTTAAGCCGTGCTTGCCTAGGCTTGCCCGTTGGATGGGTGACCACCCATTACATACCGAGTTTCCCCTGTGCCTCGGAAACCGTTGGTCACAGCTGTCATTTGTAGATCTCCGAGAGTCGTTACAGGTATTGCTCTGAAAATCTGACAACCAGTCTTACCAAGGGGTATCGTATTACCCAGCCAGTACTAACTGGAATGTGGAGGTCAGATAGGCAACCGCTCTATGTAAAATACTGGTATTCAGCTGCATCCGGTTAGACTCGAAGCAGACCCCAACATAGTTGGGAAAAGGCGAGATAGATGATGAGTAGAACAAGGGCAGGCCAAGCTTGTGGGCTTTTATGAAGTACCGCCACTGAGTACGTACCCAAGGCCGCGCTGTCTCAGACGATCAATAGTGGCGGGTTTGATGCGCGCACGGCCCTGGCTATGGCTGCCGCGGCCGGTGATGAAGAACAGCATCTGGTTGCGACGGACCCCGGCATCGCGAAGCTTCGAGATGTGAGTGTCTATGAACACGTCCAAAGACTCCTTAGCTTCCTTCACGCGTAGGTAGTGAAGATCGATGGTAGTGCAATCAGGATTGTTGGTGGCATGGTACTGAAAAATTGGATATTAAAATTAGGTACGATCTTTTTACGCAATTGTTGTCCGATTCCTAAAAAAGTTACATCAAAAATGCACACAAGGTACAATTTAAGCCATTCTAGGTTTAAATTGTAAAGGAGCATACAGACCAAACCCGCCTGGAAAGAACAATGGCAGTATTTGGTCTGGACTTTTTTTTGGCGTCCATAGATTTCAGAAATATGAACCAAATTTAATTAATTTTCTACGATTTTTCAGTTATTCACTCCTTCTCGTTAAGGCCGGAGTTATTTTATGTTTTTAAAAGCTTATCAAATGATTTTCGAATTAGGTACATTCGAAATGTTACCATTAGAATAGTGATGTGAGTACAAATAGTATGAGTGCAATTTATCTGTATCAATAATTAATCGAATGATCGATATAATATATCGACTGATCGATCGACCCATGTAGAGTTGGTTTTGTTTGTAACATAATTATTGAAATCCTCTATTCTTTCGTCTTTAATCAACTGATATCTTTGAAGAAATACTTCTACTTTTAATTCCAATTAATAATGGCTAAAACTATCACAGGATCGTTTCAGTGTTGTATCGATTCTTAAGAAAACGGAATCGAAACGTGCAGCACTACTTTTGTCTTTGACAGTGACAATACATGTTGTCTGTGGTTGTCTGTCTTGACAAGTCAAGTCAAGACGTTACAGAATCCTTCCGCGTTTTTCATCTCGGTTGTGTTTTGTGTTTATATTTGTCCTTCTATTTATTTTTACCCGACCTGGACTGTTTGTGGACTGATTGATACTGCCTGTGTGACTAGTGCTTGCCCTTAGGACTCCGATATTGCTTTTGCGTGACCTTAAGCTAATCTTACTGTGCTCCGATTGTGCCCAGTGAATTGGATTTTTGTTGTAATCCCGGAACTGTAGGCTACTGTAGACTGCTGCGCACACACTATGACCTTAGTGTGGTATCTAGGATGGGCCAGACATCAAGAACATATCTCAGCACCAGCAGGTTTTCTTGATGAGATAATAATACGAGATGAGGATGAGCAATAAAATAAATATGTTTAACAAAATGTGTTTTTCATTTGTCCTAACATTAGGTGTTATAAGTATTCTAACCGTCAGTTTTAGTGTCTACGGGGCAAGTGCATTTTTTTAAATTACGCGCCCAGCTTTCTTAAACATACAATTGAGTACTACTCTTCACCGCGGGTTAGAATTTATTTGGGTTTTTCTCATTTTATCCGTAAATACTGTTATTCTCACTTAGACCACACCACCATTTATCCATTTCTTTATGATTTAATTTCAATCTGCGATGTTTTATAGATAATTGTTGTTTGGCGATCATTCATAACCTAAAAATTCAAACACCGAAATCTTTTTTTTCCGGCTTTCCCAAATGAAAATAGTCTCATTTATAGATTCTGGAGCTAACGCCAAATCTTTTAATATATTTTTCATTACGGGACGCTTCAATTTGATCCCAGACAATTCTTAGTATGGAGACCTGCCATTGTTCTTTGGCGTCATGTCAACTGAATGCGTACGAAAGTTGCCAACATGCATCGCTTTGGTCTGTAAACTCCTTAACATGGTCTGGAAATTAGACAGTTCTGGAAATTGGACATTTAGTATTTTAGTAATTTATGGGCTGTTTACACATTTCCCAGATTTCACATAGATTTGTAGTACTTTTAGGTACGCTAAAGGGGTTGCTTTGTTTAATTTGTTTGAATTATTAAAAAAAAAGCGGCGAACTTACGTAACAAAAAAGTCTCTGAAAAAAGCAGATTAAATGTTTGGTTCTATTTTGAGAGTACCTCAGACAAAAAAATACGAGTCGAAAATAAAGGTCCGGCCTACCTTCTACTACGAAACAAAACAAAACAAAATGCCTGCGCCTGCTTTATACGTACTTGCATCAGAGCAGCCACAGCCAACCCGTTGGCATACTCGTACTTCTGCTTATGGAAGTTGCCAATCTCGGAGTAATAGTTGGCAACTTGAGTCATACCGCGGCGGATGTAGTCTTGAGCCTTTTGATAGTTCCTGTAACACAAACGGAGCACTTGTTAGTGAATCGGTTTCTTCTAGGCAAGCGTGCTCCACTCTAGGCCGCATTATCGCTTCACATCAGGCGAATTGCAGCTAAACGCAAGCCTATTTAAATAATACCAGCCTGTAACTGTCCCACTGCTGGGCAAAGGCCTCTTCTCATAAAGAGAAGGCACGAGCATTGATCACCACGCTTGCTCAAGACGGGTTGGCGATTTCAGACCTATATTAATTATAAGTCGAGGTTTCCTCACGATGTTTCCCTTCAACGATGTCTGTGATGTCCAAGATAAACTTAGAAAAGTACATATAAATTGAAAAAGTCTCATTGGTACTTGCCCGGACCCACAAACTCATGCATGAGAGGCGAGGTCCATCACGGCATAATCTATTTAGTATTAAAAAGCAAAACTAGATACAATGGCTACATCCGTGTGGTGCTTTCAGGGATGATGGATGATTAGGAAACAAATTTGCGAGCGTATGAATGGCCGTATTGCCGAGGTTTTAAAAGGAAACTTCTGCATTTTTTTTTAAGTTATAGGTCGATAGATATGTATAGCCAGATTATAGAACCAGATCGATATGTAATCAAACATTATATCAGTTTTGTCTTTTCCAATTTTGTGACAACCGATTAGATTAGCCAATAAACTATTATTATCAATGGACTCTCGATAACATGTTTTTGGAAAGGCCTATGTTCAGCAGCAGACGTATTTCGGCTTGATAAAATGATGATAGCAATGCATTTTTCTTTACCAAAAACTAAACGTTTTTTCATATTTTTTTTAGACTATGTCGTACCACTGTAGGGCAAAGGCCTCCCTTTCTTCTTTCCAATTTTCTCCATCCATTGCGATTGAATGGACAATGGCAATGGACTTATTGTAATGAATTTTCCCTTTGGCCCGGAAAGCACGTTGACACGTTGGTGGCCAGTACTATCTCACTGGTTGCGGCTACTGTGACACTACTCATTTTCATACATTGTCCACAGGCGTAGTGTCACAACGCATGTTTCAAACAGTACTAACTTTTTAAATAACAATTGCGCGCGAAAACATGTAGCAATACGCAGGTACACCGCAGCGGCGCACTACTCGACTGATCGTATGTAACTACGACGCCCACGAACGTAGTGTGCGTAGGGAGGCGACCATAAAAACGTGACTGTGTGCGTGGAGGTACTTTCTGTACGCGAATTTTTGAAAATTGTGTATTGACAGTACGAAAGTCTAATACCTGTGGTGACAGTACAACATGCCGTTCTTTATGATAGTATGGAAAATCGGTCGTCGTGTGGCGTATTGATTTTATACAAGTAAAAATTCAGACGTCAACAGGCGTACTGTCGTATCACTTTTAGCTACCTAGACGCCTGTGGTCGTTACTGTCCACCAACGTGTTAAGCGGTAGGTCCTGTGCTAGATCTCTCCCTCGTAGTGTCGGACTGCCGTCTCATTGCCTTATAAGAGTAAAGGGATATAGACTCCGCCTGGGTTTGCTCACACAGATGTGCACTATAATATCTAATGTGCACGTGGTTAATCTTTGTTGAGATTGGTCGCCGTGCTCCAAGAGGACAAGAGGATATTATTGTGAAGACATTGCAAGCATCGTGGTTATAAGAATAGTGGAAGACCAAAGAAACGATGCATGGAGTGTGTGAAAGATGAAATGGCTAGAAAGTGGGCGACGACTGAGATGAAAAACAGAGCAGTATGGAAGAAGACATGTTGCACCGATCTCATATAAATTGGGATAAGGTCAGCGGAATGATGATGATGACGTCGCACCCATAATTTTCATCAGTTTATAGTTTCTACTTACAGATTACGACGAGCAAGATGATTGTCAGCTTCTTGACGGTAAGCATGCACTGTGGCCATGTCCACTTTTTCACCCTTGGATAACAACGGCCATTCTGCCTCGGAGAGCTCCTGCAGAATATACCAACAGGCTTTTGTTTACAAAGAGACATTATAACCGCAACTTGCGACCTTATAACAAAGCTAAATGAGTAAACTTTAGAATAACAAAACTATTGTAATGTCAAGAAAAACTGTTGTAAAACAATGAACCGCATTTCGATTGCGATAAGGTCCGAAATGCCAACATAGTTCTGAAAATACAGTAGCTGATTAAAGTATGTAGTCTGTCATGATGACTCAACACTACTTATTGATAATGAAGCATTGCTATGACTCAGTTGATTTAAGATAAAATTGTTTTCTTTAATAATCAACAGTTAATTAAATAATTCGACTGTATTTATATTAATCTGTGGTCAACTCGTATGTTTGCTACATTTCAAGAACGACATAAGAGTCACATGACACGCTTCTGAATTGCAAGGACTGTACCTTCTTCTGCTCCTGCATTATCTTGTCTTTGAGTTTCATTTCCTCCGTTAATACGAACTTGTTGACGCCATTTTCTTGTTCCAGTACGTCATTGCGGCCAGTAGACATCAGCAGGACCTATTCATTCAGCAAAAAGCAAGAAAAATGACGATGTAATTACTTTTGTGGTATAAGACATTGATTGGGGCATCCAACTGTTAAGTGGTAGGTTTTCCACTGTGGTCAATGATAGCATGGGAGGGACTCAGCCAATAACGAATCGAAATATCTTGTGAACTATGTTTGCATGAATTAAAAATAAAACATTTATTCAAATGAGGCTGAGGAACCGAACGTCGAAAATTACATAACGCAATTCCCTCAAAACGCCTGCCTTTCACCAACTACTACTGATTTCACTGGGAAGAAGTGACGGAGTAAACTCCCCAACAACACACCTACCTGTTACTAGTTCCAGGTGTTAGTAATGTAAATATTAACACCAGAAAACATTATAATTACCTCAACCGTAGCATTGAAATTATTGTCATGAGCCATGAGCAACTCAATCAGGGTGTCTTTGTCGACATCAGGGAACAAGTTGTACAACTTATCACGGGTCATCTTAGCCGCCAAGTCAGTTGGCATGTTATTGCGCCATTCCGCCACATCTTTCTGGTATACGGCGAGAGCCATATCCATGTCCATTATTTCTTTAAAATTAGGAACCTCTGGTTCTTTACCGGCGAGAGATAATTCAGCCTCCTTTGCCGCGATTTGTCTAAATCAGAGAAAAAAAAAATAAGATAAAGCAAAGAGACATTGGATAAAATGTGATTGAATAAAACAAAAGCATATTTTTAGTTTCTGTTTGTTTAAGATTAAATTTCAAAACAGAGTAGCTGAAAGAATTTAGTATGTTTCTCACCTGGCAAAATCTTCGTCTTGCTGCAACATTTCTGCAGTTTGTTTGGCATGTTCGTCGAGCTGAAACGTCAATGATTCCATCCATAAAGCATTGATTTCGTTCAACATAGACATTGGGATGCTAATCCTAGGTACAATGTAGTCTGGGTATTGCATATCTTGTCTGCCAAACTTTTCATCTAACTCTGTTATAAAAGCGCTCCCCAAATTAACAGTAACAATAACGTCATCGTCGATATCGCTAACAGAACCATCCTCGTCGTCACTAAAAGCTAAGTTGGTGCTAATATTGTTAAATTCAAATGGTGCAGCATCAGGCGACAATCCAGCAGCTCCAAGTTCCTCAAAGTTGTTCTCCATTAGATCTGGCTCTCCACGGCGTATCTTCCTTATCTTGAGGCAATGTTTCGAATAATGATTATCTGCGATGACCACATTCTGCTCAATTTGGCGTTTCATTTGTATAGTTTCTTCGGACATTGTGATGTCACGTTTCTTTTTTTGAGATTGGGAACCGTTTGCCGCTGCTGACACTTTCTCTTGTTTGTCTTCTATTGGTGCAGTTTCGACATCTGGCGTAGCTACATCAGGTATAATATTATAAGTAGCCAAACACGCACACGGTACCATGCTTTCTTCTTCTGGATCTGACAGTTCTTCAGTCTCAACTGTTCTGAACTGATTGTTATTCATTCCATCAAGCACAATTCCCACACTCCAATTGACATCGCCGCAACATTTATCGAAAATGTCCCGTAATTCAGAACGTGCGATATTCTTGAATAGCTTTCTAAAAGCAATGAAATGTTTTTCTTCATTTGGACACCTATAAGCGTTTGAGATGAGCACTTCATTAGTCATGCTGCTTTTGTCGAGCATCCGTTTTTGTGGGATCTTTTCACGGTTAATTGGTATATGAAATGGGTTAATGTTACGTGGTGTGGCTGTAATTACTTTGTATTTACCGCTAACGTTTGGATCTCCAATTTCAAAACCTGCGCCGCTAGATATTGTTACGATGGGAACCTCTTGGTTAGCAACAGAAGTCGACAGTTCGGAGGAATCTCCCCATGAAGGCATAAACATTGATATTTTGCTCCAATCGTCACATTCATTTACGTTTTTCATCAAAGATACTTTCTGTGACGGAGTTACAGGGGGCGACACACTAGACTTCCTTTGAGGTTTTGCATCAGGCAATGAAGTGGTAATAGCAGCACTAGCAGGTATTTTCGCAGCTACTTTTGAGGCAACCCCTTTTACTAAACCTTGATCGTCAATATCCCAATTGTCACCATTATCCCATTCTTTTTCAACTTTCTCAATTTCCTCAAGTTTTTTCTGAGCTTCTATAAAAAGTTTGATTTTTACTTGTTCTTCATCTGTCAAATCATCATCCTGGTCGATTCGAAAAAACTCTTTCTTCTCTTCCTTAATGTCTGCTTTTTGGGGCGCGTTGCTATAATCATTTTGCTGTTCTGGTTTAGGGATAGTAAATACTTGCTGCGTGTGAACGTTCACTGGTGACGTCGACGACCGAAAAAACTGAGTGTTAGCAATAGATTGTGAAGTAGTAGAAGTAGTATGTTCTTTAACAACGGCGGCATCATTCTTTAGAGCTGGTTCTTCTTTAACAATTGGAGGAATTGTTCGCTTTACGGGTGGAACCATATCACCAGGATATACTAACTTAAATAACAGCCTAAGGCTATCACCAGTTACACCATCACGGTAATTTTCCAGCATTCTTCTAATGTTAGTAATAGGCACATTGTGCACATTTTTCTTTGCCAGCTGATTGGCTTTTTTAGCCCATGGTGTTTTTGGTTCCACCACTTGTATAATGTAACCATTCCTGACTCCTTCTTTTATGTAAGGTTCCATTTCCCACTCCACAATGTTGGTGTTGTCAATAATAATGGGACTCAATCCCGACATGCAAGCACTTCTAGCTCTGGTGTGATTCCACGAGTGTGCTTCTGTTAGTTTATACTTTTCGTACTTGTATTGGCCTCTGACCATGAAATAGTCATCTGTTGTCAAAATATGGGTCTTATAATTATTGGGACTAGCGCCAATCATCACGTCCACCAATTGTCGGGCCAAATACGACTTTCCACTACCGGGCACGCCCCGCATGAGAATCATAGTTCTGTGTCCTTGATTATGGTCAGTTATGATTTGTTTGACCTGATCAGTCCAGAATCCTGACAAGTTTTGGATTGGTTTTTGGGTTGTTTTTGGTATAGCACCAGTGCTCTGTGGTGGTTGCGCAGCAGAACCAGCATAAGACGTTGTTGGTTGAATAGGATGGCTGGATGTGTAAGGTTGAAAAGGTAGGCTTGTTGCTGATGGTTGAAAAGGTGGACTGTCTACAGAAAGCTGAATTGGTTGGTTGGGTGATGGAAGTTGTGTAGTTTGTGTGGATACTATATTTAGACTTGCTGCAGTTGGCTGCTCCTCTTCTATGATATTGCCATCGTTTGTCATATTCATTATTGCATCCACAGATAGATTCACTAGGAATAAAAACAATTAGTTTAATAATGTGAAATTACATAATCTTTTCACAAAATAGTGTACAATTAAGAGTATTTTATCTATATCTAGAGGCAGTATGATCATTATTCAAGTTGATAAATGAACGAGCAAATGGAAAAGATTAATTGGATCAAGCAGGATAAATTTACAATTGGCAACAAGTTAACAAGGCTACACTTTTACAGGAAGTTTATGACCTAAGTAGAAAAAAGATAATTATTGACGTTTTTATTCATTGATATGATCATTGGCTGGTGTAACAAGAACAGAGGTCGCAAGCGCACCCATCTATATTTTGTTTTAAACCAGTTTTGTTTATGTTCCAGGTTCTTTATAATAATATATTTTATCTTTGCCTTTCCATTCACTCTTCGCAGTTTAATATCCATAATCGAGTTATCTCTAGTTAGCAATTAGCATGACTAGTGAAACAAGTTTTTTTTTTATTCAAGCAAATCTGTATACAATATTCAAAGCTGATGAATATTTAAATAATGTAGGCTATAATTAGGATTAGCAAAATAAGGTCATAAAACAAATTGATATTAACCATACCCAGAGCAATTAGAACGCAGTTCCAGTTCGATGCTTATGGAAGGCTATCAGTGTGGGGATTCCCCAGAATTGTCAGATTGTTGTTAGGGAATTTCCCTAATACAATACATACGTTGTCATAAGTATTTATTTTCTGTTAAAAATAACGTCATTACAATATCCTCTCATTAAAAAAACAGGTACCTACTTGCTGTCATAATTATTTGTAGGCATAATTTATAATTGGTTGTGGTATCTGTATGTCTAATTATATTGAGATTATTTCAAATAACTTAATTTTATTGTTATAAAAGGAAATGGTTTTGTTTGCCTCTATCATGGCAAAGGCATGGCATTCATTGAAACTATTGTTAGTATTCTTGTTGACGTAATAATAGTACATTATATTGATGTTGCCTGTTTGTTTTAAATGTAACAATTTTAAATTAATTTATTTTAATTAAGTATGGGCATTCATTGAAACTATTGTTAGTATTCTTTTTGACGTAATAATAGTACATCATATTGATGTTGCCTGTTTGTTTTAAATGTAACAATTTTAAATTAATTTATTTTAATTAACTATGTGCATGTTGTCAATTACACTGTTAAGTTTTGTAAGCTATTAATTCGTTATTTTTAAGATCTAAAGGTACATGCACATTGTGCACACTGTGAGCATTCATACAATATGGCCGCTCAGCAGTTTGTGACCACAATGTTTTCTTTGTCACTCTCAATTCTATTCATCATAGTGTTTAAAAAGCACAGTGCATCCAAAGAGCTTTTAAAACTTTATTAGATCACAAATAAATGATAAGAAGTTGTCTGGTGGTTAAGGTGTTGCCTCTTAAACAAGAGGCTGTGAGCAGTGTCAGTATGACTTGCATTACATTAATCTTTTCGAAGTTGGATATCACTGACATTGGTACAGGAAATCATTCAATCATATTAGAGAAGGTAAGACATATTTTCCCTGCAGTGGGGTAGTAATAGGCTGGTATTATTATCATAAATCAGCCTATAAAAAATCTAATGTCCCTATGTTTGTGCATGCAAATCTTCTAAACTACCCAACCAATTTCAATGAAATTTTGTGAATGTGTATGGTATTATAACATAGGATATTTTTGGACCATATTGGTGGCACTTGGCGAAGCTAGGGGGCGGGGTTTGTTAGTAATATTATAAGGCTATGGCTTTGTTTGCTAAGGCTTGCTATTGAAGGCTCGCAGTGTGCAACTCTAAAATAATTTGTTGATAAAGATTTTTCTAGGGTTTATTTCTAATGCCTATGTTGCTTACAAGATTACTGTATAATGTAGAACAAGGATGACATTATTCTATTTTAAATATAAACTATGGTATTCTAAAATCATTCTAAAACTATAGCTATATCCTATGGGGTCAATTCTCTTCTTTGCTCAATGATGTTGAACATGCTATTAGTGTTGTTTGCTTAATTTATACAGATTTTTATAAGTGAGAGATTGTTACAGGATTGTTCCAAAATATAGCTAAACAAATGGTTAAAAATGTCTGAACACCTCCCATCTCCACTTCATAACATCCTGTATACAGCATTATTTTTAGTATATGCGAAACCAGAATATAGTTTGTTCAGAATAAGTAACTGAATCGATTCCAATAATTTTTATATCATGTTATATTTTGCTCCAAAAATATTTAAAAAAGGTTACGAGTTGGACACCGAGCAACACTTAGTACCTATCCGCAATCATACACGCACAACACAGACATTAGGCGCGGGCGCACAGTGGGGCGCTGCGTGGTGAGTATGGTTTTGTACAGACAACCAGGTAACATAACAAGCTTTGTGAATACTTTGTGATTTTTCGTGATACAGTTTTAAAATTTTGTAAATGGATTCTTTACATAAAAATACAAGACACATGTTTCAGGGTTTGCATATACTAAAACTAATGTTGTATAGTTTAAGTAATGTTGTCAATTTTCTTTTAAATTTGCAGTAAGCAATATTTAGCAATTGGCCAAAACACAAACTTCTGATTTCAAAACCAAATCGCATCTAAGTGTAAAGTTATGATGAAAAGAAAGTTCAGTAAAGTGAAGCTGTGAAGTATAGTGATAGCTGAGCATGATCATTGGAGAATTTCATCAACATTACTTCTCAAGTGCATCACAAGGACCTTAATTTGTCTATAAAAAAACCTTTCAGATCCTCAAAAAGTATTAAGTAAACAATTTACATAATAACAGAAAAGATAGGCAGAGCAGATAATAAAAGATTACAATAATCCCAACACCAGATTTGAAAATGAATTAAGTTAAAATGCACCAAGAAAACAACTAAAACATTAACAAAATTATTTTCAGATATAAACATGTTAGTAATAATAAAGAGTATGAATTGAATACCCTTTTTGTAACTTCATATTGAATAAGATTCATTGTTACTTAAGTACGTAGCAAACCTTTGATAACCCTTCATAAGGCCCCCTACAAGTCAAACAAAGGAACCCCTTTAGACTCATCTTTTATGTACAAGTATTGATGCAGTCCAGTTTATAAATAGCTATTGATCGAAGCGGGCCCTAGGCAGAGGGGAGGGAAAGGTGTGAGGGGATCTCCGCCCTTGAACATACCCCGCACCCCCCGCCCTGCCCGGGCTGCATAATATAATACGAGTTGCATAATTGATAAAACCAATAACATGATAAAATAATTATTTTTAATGAATGTATGGTTGTTAATGATGAATGTAAATTGTTTTACTTGCTACTTTGCAAATAAAAATTCAAAACACATGTTCTTTGTTTATGATAATAAACAACACATGACACTGTTATCAATACAAACATCACTGTTGTTGAACAACACAATAATAACAATTTTATCATGTTACTTAAGATATGGAGATAATAAATTTGATATCTACCACCACCACGTCCATCGCGACGAATGTCCGGCCGACAAGGTCCCCAGAGGTGAACTGAACTCTTTCCACCCTATGAATATAGATTTTACGAAAAGCGCATTTACATCTGTCATCCTTGTTCCGCATATAAGCATCCTGTATACCTACCTAGCTACACGCAATAATTGTACCATTTATTGACCGATAACATCGAAACTGCGTTCCAAGTGGCTCACTAAGTAACTGCGCGACGCAGGCTATCGGAAGTCTCGTTAAACACAGCTGCATTTCACTCTAACTTTAAAACTACTTTGTTGAAGATGTTTTCTACTTACAATCACCCTCGCAGCTCTCGACAACGGCAGAAATCACGTCTTTACTCATGACTTTGCCGAACATGTTCATTAAGTTTTCGATAACATCAGAGAAGTCGTTTTCATCCTCCGTTACGCAGGGCTCCATGATTGCACAGATAAATCAATTTAATTTTTATTAAAACAAAATGACACGCTTCCCCAGGTTAAGAAAACACATTCACTTTTATTTTTACTATTCCCGCAGAACAATCTCGATATTTTTTATTGCAAACACAAGATACACATTTTATTTCACGAACAGGGGAACTCGAATCGAACTGACCAAAGAGTAGGAACCAGGAACTGACAGTGGGCAGCTCACTGCAGACACAGATTACTAATATGTAATAGAGATGCGCGATGGCGAGAGGTTTTATTCGATTGTTTCGATTGTTCGAACATCTCGATTGTTTTCGATTGTTTCGACTTGGACCCGAGTCCGACTCGGTCTGTTTGATTGCGATAGGCGCATGGCGCGTTCATTCTGCTGCATGCTACATATTAGCTATCTGTGAACTGACCCCGGTGACCGAGCGAGACTTGGTGAGTGAGAGTGACTGATTCAACCAATCGAAAACTAACGGTCGATTCCACTGACTCGAAACAATCGAAAAACATCTCGATTGTTTTGTAAAACGGCGAGTCGATGGTTGACTCGATGGTTTATTTTAACATCTCGGAATCGGAATTTTAAACCTACATCGTGTCCCACTGCTGGGCAAAGGCCTCCCCTTCCTCCTTCCATACCTCTCTGTCCTATGCGATCTCTGGCCATGTTAGACTCGCAAACATAAAAAGCACGGGCATACGTTGCAATAAGTCAACGAGTATCCCTAATTGGGCCAGATAGTGTCGTTCAAAAACAGGCAAGACAAAGAAGTTGAAAGACGAGTGCAAAATGCTTGGAAGACCTTCTGTAAAGAAAACTCGTTGACATGTGCATCCTGCCCGTCCTAACCTATGGTTTACAAAATTGGTCACTTTGAACAACAGAAATCCAAACCCAAGATTTGCCAACGAGCAAAAAATAATAGGTGTTAAGTTTCTGCGCTCCATAACTCAAGTAGCTGATGTTGGAGAAAAAACGGTCAGGCTGACGTGGGAGTGGCCAGGCCACGTAGCACAGATGCACCCAGAGAGATGGACTAGGATCGTCACACACTGGACGCCTGTGGAAGACTATTACACTACTACTAAATACCAAGCACTTTCAACTGATAGAGCAAGGAAAAGGAAAATGTTGGATAATGACCAGAGATCGGAATAGGTAGAGTATAAAGCCTAAACTTCAAGGAAGCAAGCAACATGTGGATAGTAACTCCGTATAAAATGCCGGAATGATTTTTAAGTTTTGAAATAAAGCTGTTAAATTAGAGGGTGGTATTATCTTCATGTTACTTACTTCCTTGAAGTTTTCATTGTAATTCCTAAACCAAATGGAAATTCAATGAATTTCACGAAAGTCGTCGTTGTTATAAAATAAATATCTAGCTCTACAGCCTCGACAGCTACCATCATAATTCTTTTCCCTTCAGGCACAGCTTCACCATAGTTTTTATTTCAATAGAACGTTTTTTTTTTGTGTTTTTGCCCTACCACTGAAGAGGGACGCCAAAACATGGTTATAATTTTAATAGGCTATGTCTGAATGTAATCTGTTCCCTCATAACTCATTGTATTTTGATGAACGTTTAGTTTAAAACATTTAATTTTAATTGAATCAGTATTTCAGACTATTGTTACATCTCTTTCTCCGAAATATTTGGAAATCCATTGTCACTTGGCATTACTATTGTGTGGTTTATGCGACAAGGTGCGTCATGAAATAACCGTACAGAGGCAAAACATTAATTCGCTTTCATTTCGTCGATTTGAGCGATACAAAAATATGTGGTAGATTACCGTACATAGACAAAACTTTCTGGAACGTCATTGCAATTTTCAATAATAGAAATTCTTGAGAGTTTGAACAAATTATAACAAATTTTGTTAGTGACAATTTATATAAATTTTAATTTAAACATATTTGCTATAATCAAATTAATTTCACACGTTATACAAAAGTTAAACTATAGTTCCAAGTTGTCCCCGCTATTGAGGTAGAAATAATTTTATGTCTATGGTTTCCGCTGAAGAAATAAAATGACAGATGTCACACAAATGATATGACATTTGTTACAGTTTACCTTTACAGTACGGAGTGCGACGGAAAAGCAAAAACCTGCGAAAATAATTAGAAAAAAAACAAAAAGGTGGAAGACGAAATCAGATTCTAACGAACATCAGCAAAGTTTTTGTAAAATTTATGCAATTGTATAAAAAAAATGCAATAATCGACCAAATACTAGTCCTACTCATTCATCCAAAAAGCAGAAGATAGCGTTTCACAATAAAAATGGGTGACAATTTTCAAAACAAAACAATGGCTCCGGTCATGATGGATTATGATTTCAAAGTGAAGACTCAAAACGAACGTTCAAAAGTTGAGGATCTGTTTGATTTTGAGGGTTGTAAAGTCGGCCGTGGTACCTACGGTCACGTATACAAGGCTAGGAGAAAAGATGGTTCAGACACTAAAGATTATGCCTTGAAGCAAATCGAAGGGACTGGGCTGTCTATGTCGGCTTGCAGGGAAATAGCCGTAAGTTTTAGTCTCTCTAAAAGTGGCGAAAAAAAGCCTAGCTTAAAGAAATGCCAAGTTCATGTCAGCTCCGTTTATTAATTTATTGAGGGTTATGACAAAAGCAACTAGCAGTTTAGCTATGTTTAATCTTGCAAAGCTCTGCCACTATAGGAATCTGCAGCTGAGCAACATTTTTGCATGTTATTAGGATCAAAAACTTTGTTTTGTATTAATAGTTGCATATGTAATGAAATGATATTGTTAAGTAAGAAAATAATATGTACCTTATGTAGTGCTTAGTATTAACCTTTTGAAGGCCAGAGCATAAACCCATATGCATGTCTTCCAGGCCAAGCCACAATTTCACCGCATACAAAAAAGAAAAACCTTCAAAGAGAATAGGGATTACAAAACTTTATCAATAAACAATATTTTTAAAGAGACAAGACTTCAATGTAAACAAGTAAAAACATACAAAAGTAATGATTTATTTATTATTTACAAATATTTGTGTCATTTGGCATACAAGGCATGCGCTTGCTTGTCACATATATGTGACAATGTCGTTCAAAAGGTTAATGTAAAAGTTTTTGATACTTACAAGTGAAATCTTCATAACTTCTTATTGAGAAATAAATTTCTTTATCCATATTAGTGCTGAAATGAAAAGAAACTCAAAAATATGGGAGGACCAGCAGTATTTATTGAAGAATCAATATGTTAACAAATAACCTTCTCTCTTTCAGTTACTTCGAGAGTTAAAGCATCCAAACGTAATCAACCTCATTCGCGTTTTCCTCTCCCACACTGACCGTAAAGTGTGGCTACTCTTTGATTATGCTGAACATGATCTATGGCACATCATCAAGTTCCATAGAGCTGCCAAAGCTAACAAGAAGTCTGTAATGGTGCCAAAAGGCATGGTGAAGAGTCTTCTCTATCAGATCTTGGATGGGATACATTATTTGCATTCTAATTGGGTTTTGCATAGAGACTTGGTAAGTACTTTCTATATTTTTAAATATTTCAGACTTCTACACAATATAGAGTATAATTTTGGAATAAAATTTGAAATGGATATGGTATCAGCATAAGGTCTGTAACAGTTTAATGAGGATGCTTAATTAGCCTCTAAATTGTCATTAATAGTCCAAAATACCTTGGTTAACCCTTGGTTTTAATATTTTGTCTGTTTCGTAAATTAAATGTATTTTGTAAATGGATTAAAATTTTCTGTAACTTGAGTTTTAGTGCACCCACCGTAAATTCGGTAAAAAGCTTGTATTTTTGTTACTTCATTAATTATATTTATTAGTATCAACAAGGTTTATTAAAGTTTACTGGAATCGAGATTAAACCAACATACTTCAATACTCTTATTAATAATTTTCAGAAACCAGCAAACATTCTGGTGATGGGTGAAGGACCAGAGAGAGGCAGGGTCAAGATAGCTGATATGGGTTTTGCAAGACTGTTCAATGCTCCTTTGAAGCCTCTGGCTGACTTAGATCCTGTGGTGGTCACGTTCTGGTACAGGGCTCCTGAACTGCTGCTTGGTGCTAGACATTATACTAAGGCTATTGGTAATTCGATTCTTGTATTTTTGATAGTTATTACTTACCTGTGACAGTTCTCTTATATTTTTGATAGTTATTACTTACCTGTGACAGTGTGAGTAGGTCTTTTTCTGTCTTGATAACAGCATCATGGCTAGTATGGGGGGCATTCAAAAAGATAGCGGAGAAAAATGAAATAGGTGGAAAAGAGTAAGAGTATTTGGAGAAAAGATTTGCCCAGCTCACTTGTTTACTCTCACCCTTGTGAGTAAACAAGTGAAGTCAATCCATCCAAATCCACATTTGGTTCTAGACACAAGAGCAATACGTACTAGATTTTCGTATTAATTTACGAAAAAAAGCTAGGGCTAGTGATCAAACCCATATTCAGTTTTTCACATTTGTATTAAATTTGTGTTTTTTTTTTCCAGATATCTGGGCGATAGGCTGCATTTTTGCCGAGTTGTTGACATCAGAGCCTATTTTCCACTGTCGGCAAGAGGACATTAAGACCAGTAACCCCTATCATCATGACCAACTGGACAGGATATTCAACGTCATGGGCTTCCCACAGGAGAAAGACTGGGAAGATATCAGGAAAATGCCTGAACATGCCACTTTAGTTAAAGATTTTAAGAGATCCAAGTAAGTAGATGCTGCAAGTAAGTAGACATGAGAATGTTCTGAAATGATTTAATGCACAAATACAGTAAGAATAAGAATGTATGTGTAATAATTGGTTCGCAAGGGCGCTACAGCTGCCTAATTGCCAATGAAATGTTCAAACGATAGCACACGAGAACTGGTAGTGGGTTAACATGACCATGTCTATTGAAGAACCATTACAACCGAGGAAGAATAAGATGATTATAAATAAATAAAAAGACAGGCTGGCCCAATAAAGGACAGATTGAATGCGCAATGCTTATAACTCGGTTTAGTTTATTGCATGCTGTACGGCCCTACAATGGTACTCTTTGACTTAGTATTTTTTGTTTTTTTTTTCAGTTACCAGAACTGTTCGCTAAGTAAATACATGGACAGGCACAAGATAAAACCAGACAGCAAAGCCTTCAGTTTACTACAGAGGCTGTTACTAATGGATCCTAATAGGAGAATCACATCAGAACAAGCTATGCAGGACCCTTACTTTGCTGAAGATCCACTGCCAACCCAGGTATGTGCTACCGGCAAAAGATACCATCCAAGTCAAGTAGCCCACTGTCAGTTCAGACGTTGCTTGTAAATATTAGGCAGATGTGAACATACTTTAGCGGTATCTACAACGCGACATAGCAACAACGCTACGTACCTTACGTTACGTAGAATCCTGCATCGTGCAAACAGAGCTATCCACAAGATTGACATAAATATCCGAGAATAACCGTCGGGAAATAACCCAGTAGTTACATTACCAGTCTTGTCGAACAATCCTCCCATTTCAATGGAGGTTGAGGAAGTTTTCCCCTCTATTCTTCATACCTGTAAGACGACTGCAGCCCATGTGGAGTTATGTGGGCAGGCAGACCACATTCATTCCAGTTTTCGTGTTGTCTTTGCCAAATCCCTTATTTTGGGTATGTGTATAATTGAACGGCGTTAAGAAACAACGAATCAAGAGAACAACTTAAAATGGAGTTTTGGATGCTAGTCGCATAATTTTAAAGCTCAATTTCCATTTTTATAACACTGTCGCATGATTCCTTATTTCTTAACGCAATGCAATTATCGGTGTGGCTGCTCTTTGGTCGAGTGGTCGCAAGCGCGACCGCTGAGCAAGACGTCCTGGATTCGATTCCTGGGTGAGGAAAAGTGTTATTGGTTTTGTCATCAGAAATTTCTAGTAGCAGCCACGGACTCTAGATTTGTGCCCAATGGTTGATGACAATAGGCTCGCCCCATATAACATGGGACTTAAACAAAATTATAGAATATTCATTAAAAATATAGAACCTATCCCGGTTGATGCCAATAGGCTTATCCCCCTATTACACGGGACTTAACATAACTGGCGAAATGTGGGCTATTTTTTAGGAACACCTCTACCTAACCCGTTGGGGATAACAGGTGTGATGTTGTGTTATCTATAATCAATTGCAGAAAGCCATGTGCGTGATCCTTACCTAGATCATTATCATAATTCCTGCTCTTACCCGAATTTATTTCGGATCGGCACAGCATGTCTGCTTCTCCCATACTTCTTACATGCCTAATGCTTACTTACATATACACCCGTTATTTTTACAATATTATACATGTTTTAAACGCAATATTGTTATCTCAGGATGTATTTGCTGGGTGTCCCATTCCTTATCCGAAGAGGGAATTCTTGACTGATGACGACCAAGATGATAAGAGCGACTCCAAAGCGCGGCAAAATCAACAACAGCAGCAGCAACAACAGCAACAACAACAAAACAATGTAAGTTAAAAAGAAGTAGCCCAGAATCGTGACCGTTGGAAGGAATGGAGGGAGGTCTTTGCCCACCAGTGGGACAGTACGGGCTAGCTATAATAATAATAATAAAGAAGACTTCTATGTCAACTACGAATCATCATCATTCTCCTAAACTTATCTCTATTTAATTGGGGTTGGCACAGCTTGTCTTCGTCTACGTTCGCTTAATAGGAATAGCGCTGAACTCATTTAAAAAATCTTTTATGTTTCTGTCAACTTTAGCGTTAAATGCATTTGGGCTTTTAGCTGCGAAAACCGACTTTACTGGTACGAAAAAAGGCAATTGAGAGGCTGTTGCGAGTGGTATGCATAGACTTTAGCGGCTGGTGGACAACTACCTGGATGCCTGAACTATGCCGTCTCTCCCATCTGTCCCTAATTCACAGCAATATATTATACAATAATTCTCGTAAACCCAACAGCCCACAACTTCATCCATTGGTTGAACATTTGGTGGGGCATAGTGGAAGAACCCAACCACAAGCTCTTGACATTAAACTATAAACTTTGTATAGTGACAATACAAATATTACGTTTGGTATAACCTAATGCTGCAACCAGGACCGCCTCCCCTTTATTTACTGTCATCAATATATTTCAGACACAACAAAATCAAGTACAAGCCAACAATCATGATCACGCAGCAAATAACGCGAAGAGGATGAGAATGTCAGGTACATTATACCGTATGTTATTAGTTTTTATTTTATTTTTGTCAACACATAACATCACATCACAAAGGTGTACCTTTCGAGTACAACACATGCGTTAGTAGTTACCATTATTAGTAGAAAGACCGTCGGTAGAGATCATTGAACACCTAATGTCGAGATATTTAACGTAACCTAACAAGGCTAAGAATTATTCTTTTCAGTGTCGCACAACTGTTAAACTACAATAGTGCAAAATACAGCGTGTCCCTGAAAGGTCATATTCAACATCGAAATCGAAAAAAAAATCAGCTGTTCAGTATAAAAACTTTAATACCTACTCGACCGAAATGTATGGGACACTTTTATTCGCAGTTTCGATCGTGGTCCCGCACAGAAAGTTGTTCAGTTTGATGGTTGAATCACACCCAGAATTATGACCACACCTTTCTAGTACACGCTGTAGAGACGGGCAAGATGTTGAAATCAAAGTGCGTGCTTATTAAAGTTTATAGATGTCGGCTTCAATCCTGTGGCCAATTCACAAGGTGACATTTCATTATCGATACTTAGGACGATATTTAAACCTAGAACTATTAGCGATATAACGTTTATAATTTTCTTAGATCTATTATAAAAAAGGGTTTATTACCGGTAGCTAGAAGCCCTGAAAAAAACTGCCAAAATTAAAACTAGTTCTGTAGATTTTCATATAGCCTCTCTTTTGAACTAAACGCTCAAATCTGGTAGCGAAAAATTTTATGCAATTCATTTTTTTTTAAATACCATCTTGCCCTCGATTTAAAATCTTGAAGTTTATTTATATGTATTGCAGGACCGAATCAGGGCAACAATGCAGGCGGCAATCAACAGGAATTCCATCAACAACAACAGATGATGTTCGGAAACCAACAACAGGGCGGCAGTTCGCAACAACAAGGCAACTTCCAACAGAGGTTTTAATGCGGTTTGATAGGTCTTAAGTTGGTTTTATGTTCAATAAATTTGTACAATATTCAAAATGTCGGCTATATCCAATTATTGCATTATTAGACTTTATCACCGACTATAGCAAAGAGTAATGTTTATTTGTAGAAATGTGTTAGTTAATTTGATGTCTATGGTATAGGAAAATGTTTGTAAAAGACTGACATTTGGTATTCTCATCTTCAATGCACTGATTTGTATCAAGGAATTTCAAAGACTAATAATTTGCAGACATTCGTCTGGGTGACTTAATTTTATATTATTTAGACATGTTAAGCAATTTTTATTTCACCAACAGTGCTCTTATTTTGGGAAACCATTGTTCTAAAAAATTTATCAAATCGAGTGGTCAAAGTTAGTTATGGTAAATCAAAAGGCAGGGCCTAACGAAATCCTATGTCAATCGGATGAATCCAAGTACAATGCAGTTTTTCTAAAATTTTACACTATTTTCTTTGACTACAATTTAATATAGGTACTTAGAAATAACATAACAGTATGTAAATATTAGATCATAAGAGCAATTTGTATAAAGTAATATTGAAAATAAACACTTAACAAGTACAATTATGGAATTTGTTAATTAAAACCACAGATTATTATAAAACATAATATTTATTATTAAACAATATCTTAAATATATACATCTTTATGGACGGAATAAAATTATCTTACGACAATGATTTAAGTAGAAAAATAGCTTTATAAACGTCAAAATATTTTGATAAAATTAAGAACTTAAACATATCAGTCGAAATAAAGGCAGACGGCTCAGAGCAGTCGCTATTACGATATAAAATAAAATGTTAGATAATTCATTAAAAATATAGAACTTATCCCGGTTGATGCCAATAGGCTTATCCCCTATTACACGGGACCTTACATAACTGGCGTAATCTGGGTGTACTGTCTATGAGGTACAACTCTGCCTAGCCTTTTGGAGAAAACAGGCGTCATTTATGCATAGAACCTACTTTTATTAGCCTTTGTCAAAATAGTATAGTTACCGTTAGTGTGTCGTCAGCCAAACAGAAACGGTTGTATTATTTTATTATTGTGACACCGTTAGGCGAAACTACAATAGAAAGTACGAACATCGGTTTGGTAAACCATTTTGCATCGAATATGCAAACTATTTTAACAAATTCGCAGTCAGTATAGACACAGTAAAGTTATCCTTACGTTAGACCTATATTGAGTTCATATTCGCTTTATGCATAAATATGACATCGCGTTCATAGGTATATCAGTAGGTAAATAGATTAGCTACAGATAAAGATAGTTGTTTCAGTATTTAGTGCCCCATATCAAACATTCTAGTAATAATAAAATTATTTCAACAAAATTACAGCTACTCTATATTTCAAAATTTTAGCGATGCCAAAATTTGTTTTGACAAGAGACAAATTGTTATATACTTAAGAAATAAAAAATACTTCAGCCCATTGGGACCTCCAATATCACCAAATATTCGCTCTATGTAAGCACAAGATTAATATATTATCATTTTTGGGGATCGGAAAATGGATGTTTTTTCCATCAACTGACAGCGATCATGAGAAATGACCCATGTAAAGAAAAACAATGCGTAATCTTTCGTGCCCCCTCGATTTATGTGATTTATGCATCACATAGCTTTTTACCAATTATTCTGCCTTTTTGTCTATATACAATTACAACATTATTGGTTTAAACCTGAGAATTCAACAATAGTTTTAGTGCCGCTGTTGTCGAGGAAGTATTGCGCCTTGTTCAGTTCTTCTCTTTTTAGCTTAGTGTTGGAGTCGACAGTCCTTATGCGCGTACGCAGTCTGCCACAACGACCGTCCAGCACCTTCTCGTAGGCTGAAATTGAAAGAAAAAACGTGTTAAAATAATTGTCATCTGGTTTCAACTGCCTGAGTCCCAATTAATTTTGGGTCGGCACAGCATATCGTCTTGCCCCATATTCATACTATCTTTTTTACTTGTCTTTGGTGTTCCTCTATTCTAAAATCCATAAAATAGAATCATACTACATAGATAATCTGGATTGATTTTACTGGTACTGTAAAATCTCGAAAGAAACACTCGTATCAATTTCGTTCGAGGTAAAATCATGGTATCTATCAATTAAGGTCGTCTACTATGTAAGGTTAGCAACATTTTTCTAGTACCTAGTAATGTGGAAATGCGATATATTTAAACGCAAAATGGTTTTGTTAACTAGTTCATACGCACTGTTAACTGTTAAAGATTGATTATTCATTCATTGCTGAGGAAATCGTTCTTTTTTTAAGCAAGGCGATAACTGTACCTGTGCGCAATGTTCAATAAATCCGGTTGATTCAGTATAAAAATGTAGTTCCAAAAAAGTTAACCAATCAAATTGGGCGCTGACATGCCACAAAGGAATTGAGTAATAAAGAAAAACGATTTTGATGTGTAACTGATATCATGAATAAAATATCTTCGTTAACAACTGCAGCCGAAGTTTTCATTGGTCGGGATCGAGTCCAAACTCTGCTTATAACGATGAATTGCGATCGCTAATCCGTTTGCCGTCTGACCATACATACCTACCTATGAATACAAGCGTTCATTGTTCAACGGGGTACTCCTATTTATGGCAGTGTAACTAACTATTACACATGTCAATTCAAAACATTAGATAATAGCACTTTCCCCCCTTTTTGGGGGAGAAATTTAGTAGGTAGATAGGTACCTAATACTTAAAATAAAAATAAACACTTACGATCCTTTCTGTAGGAGTTGTGGCAAGCCATATGACACACAGATGGGAAACCCTTCAAAGTATCCGGGTTCAGGAAGGCAGTCGAAAGCGGGGCTGCACATATTGGCTCTCTCCTGCCCCTGCAGCCATCAGTACAAGTTTCATAGTTATTCTTCTTAGGTCTTGGTGTTTTTCGGGTTCTAGTCGTTGTTGGTCTTCTCGTTGTTGAGGTTTTAGGGGGGTTAAAGTTGACGTTCGTGATAGAACCACTTGGGGCTACCACCCGGATTCTTAGAGATCCACCTGGAAGCAGCGGTATCGGTGTTGGAGCAACGTTCGTGAAGTTTTGGCAGGGCCGATTGGTTCTTGCAGTTGGTGTGGTTTGAACTCGAACAGTTGTTGGAAACGGAGTCGTTGAGGAGGGAGGCGCTGTCCAAGTAGATGGAGGAGACACTGTAGGCACCGGTTGAATGATCACTGTCGACGGTTCTCGCGTAGTAGGAACTTGAGCTACTGTACTAAACTGTGGCGCTTCTTGCGACGTTCCTGCTTGTCCCGGGAATCCTTGAATGGACTGTGGCGCTTGTTGGTAAATCAAGAAGTAGTTAGACAGTGGTCCGACGGTAGACGATTGTGACTGCGATTGTTGTAGCTGAGGAGACACTTGTTCGGGCAGATTCTGGCCTGGTATCAGCTGATCTCGGGGGACAAGTTCAAGTCGTATTTGCTGCGACTGCGTTTGAGATGATTGAGATGATTGTGACGGTTGTTGCGGTTTTGCCAATGTCGATTGTAGCCCGAAATTGGGTTGTGGCACTGTTAGAGTTGTTTTTGGTTGTTCTGGTTGGATCGAGATCACTGGTTGCAATGGCGGTTGAGTCTGTTCAGTATACTTAGTTACTATTTGAGGTTGCTGCGGCGCTTGTGTTGATGAGAAGTGTGTTATCGTAGATGGCGTTGTTTGGTATGTTGTTGGTGGTGGTAGTGAATATGGTGGTATCGTCTGAATCGATGGTGGTAGAGGTGTTGAAGATTGTAACACTGCTACAGACGTCTTCGAAAAATCTCCAACAGAAGAGCTTGTGGTTGAAATCTTTCTCGGAGGTGCTAAGGTTGATAATAACAAGATCTCGTCCGGCACGGAATTGGATTCTTTCGGCAAAACAACTATCGGATTTGTAGAAGAGAACGGCGATTCAGATGTAAATATCTCCGATATCGGTTTGGGTTGGAAGCCATCACTGATTACGTTTGCCGAATACCAAGATTCTGGTAAAGAGTCTGATATTTCAGCTCGGCATAGTTGTAACACTGGAAAACGAAAAAGAAATAAAAATTAGTCAACTTATACAGGCAGTACATAAAGGGCTCTGAATTTAAAGGTTATTTTAATGGTTGTGGATTTGACCGCATCGCCAGAGGCAACTTTCTACATCTACAAATATTTCTAACCAGAAAAATCTTAACAAGACGACAAATTCCAGAGCAATACCCAGAATTGAAACGGTAAACACAAGTTACACAAGCCACTGCAGCGTAGTAACAACCAGTTAATAAACAAAGCCGACAAAGCTCAGTTGATTTACGCATATTTTTGCTCCATCACATGCCGTCTTGTCAGAACCAGTTTTCAATGCCCGCTTTTTGCGAATCTCGTCTCCAGAGAGGTCAAATACCTCAGGGACGGAACCCTTAGCGTTGTTTCATTGAGTAAATCGCATGCTCTATATGTATTTCACAATGAGTACGACTGGTAGGCGAGGCGGTTCGAACTTTCACGTTGTCCACTCAACCGTGCCTCTACAAACGCCAAAATATTAATGGATGGATGTTCTATAATGTAGGTATTATGTATTTTTGAATTGCAGTTACGTATTTTTAACCGTGTGTCTGAGTAAATAATAGAACTAGTCGCCAGGTAGTTGATTGAAATCGAAGCAAAAAAAAACTAACATTGTCTTATCTATTGTTGTGTGAAACAGGTGATGTGATTTCAATGCAATAACGTCTTTCTTAGCTTGATTAGACAGAAATCAATAGAACGGCACATATTATAATATGTTCTATGTGTAAATAAAATAAATAAAGGAAGTAATATGTTCTACGTTCGAGAATTGACTATGCTAAACAGGTTTTTGCCAAGCATATCTTCCTACGTGTTGTGATTTGGATGATGTCACCAATACAATTTGAATTCAGTCGGCCATTTAGTTTTTTGCACGTTTAGGGCTTTAATGAGAAATAAATTCCTAAGAATTCACGTATAAGATTATTAAATAATAAAGATGAAGATACAAAAAACTTTTTCGCAAAAAAAAACCGGTTTTTTTTTTTGCAGAAAAGTTTTTATTTTACCCTTTTTAGTTATAGTATCACACACAAATCCTTGTCAAGTATCAATTTCGCAATTTCTTGTGCTTGGATGAAATTTTTTCCAGCTATTTTGATTTCAAAACCAAACTGCTGAACCGATTTTGATGAAATTTCTATGGGAGCAATCGGGAAGTAGATCAATTCAGATAAAAGAAGAATTTTTCAAATCGGTTCATAAATGATGGAGATATGAGGTAACAAACACAAAAAAAAAAAAAACATACAACCGAATTGAGAACCTCCTCCTTTTTTAGAAGTCAACACGTTTTGCATAAATGCTTTGGAATTTGCCGTGATTCATAATTCTGGAATATGTTTAACACCATTTCAAAACTTGATATACTATTATAAACCTATCAACCCTACTATTAAGGTTCAATATAGGCCATTCCATCTTGGTTTACTATTACGAACAGCTGCAGATACAAGCAAAGGAATTTAAAGTCTATGCAGTAACCTTGACGCCTTACACCATCAATCAAAATGCATCTTTATTTCATTGAGTTTAGAAATAAAATTACGTTTACGAGTTGAGTAAATAGCTCATAAAAGTGTCAAGCAAATATAGTAGGTACCTAAATGTATTTTATAGCATTTTCATGGCCTGTGAGATGTAAGAGTTGATTAATTGTAGGATTACTTATCATAAAGTACAAAGTAGGTACGCATGTCAGCTCTACCTACATTAAAAGTACATTATAAATAATTATGCTTTGGTACTAAGTGGAAGGAGGGATGTTAGGCCTTTGCCCTGCATAGGACACACCACACATGACTAATATTACCTAATAAGTAATAATTTGCTGCAGCAGCTTTAGATGACAAATATAAATGCTGTAAATACGGATGTCACGATCCAAGTTTACTTAAAACGCGATCAGTTAATCTGCTACCAAATCTAACGCTCGTTCATGCTGGTGGCCAGCTCGGTTTGCAGAATAAGAACAGCCAATCAAACTTCAGGAATCGAATTGGAAAATGATCAGAGATGCTGCGCACATTTTTGGGTCGGTATGATTTAGCACAGCGCATAATCGTCAGTATGTTCATATGACGCTAGTCTCCAAAACCGTCGATTCGATTTTAATGAAATTTTGTGTAGGTATAACGATTGGTTACTGCTTGCAAGGTAGGATAGTTTTGGACCCGACAGGTGGCGATGCAGGGGCGGGTTGCTAGTGAAGATATAGATATGTTCGGGAAAAGTCACTTGACTTAGTTTGAGTTGTACCGAACTAACCCTAACATCATTCAGCGATGGTAGATGCTGATCGACGAGAGCCGAATGTCAGCCGAATATGTGTTGTAATTATTTCTGGTCGCCTTTGTTGGTGTGCAGAATCGAATGTGCTGACACGAACACGTTTGTGTTTACTATTCATGGACTTCTAAAAACTGGGGTTGCAACTGGTACCTACTGTCACTTCAAAATAATAGTGCAGTGCCTAGCCCACGGAATAGAAATAAGTCAGTCGCATTTTGAGCTCGCACAATTACATGAGGTAAAGTGAAGTGTTTTTCTTTTTCTCTGCCTTAAACAAGGAAAATCATGGTCATGAATAATTCATAAGCGTAGGTAGGTAGTGATTCCGATTTACATACCTACCACAATATTGAACGTGAATTTATCGAGTCTCGTCTATACAGGTTACAAGGGGCACCAACAATAAAACGGTGACCACGTATTCAGTACCTACATCATTCTGAAATCCCCACACAGAAATTTTACGTCGGTTATTAAAAAAAAAAACCTGTTTCCTACAAACCTACAATACCTACACGGACGAAATGGATGGAGCAGCTAATTTAAAAAAAAATCGGATGAAAAATTTACCAGTAAAATCTGGGGTAGATACGTCCGTCTACTATCTAGCTCTACTTAAAACTGTCAATTTCTTGGACGAGAATATCAGTGCCAACTTTCTGGGACCCCCGGGATGTCTTCCAGGTTAGCAGTAATCAGCATTGAACCATTATCTCAATGATGCGTCAAATTAAGCAGGTTTGCACCGATTACAAAATATTTTTTTGCAGGTAATAGAGTTGTTAATTATTTATTTATTTATCTTTAATTCAGGTAGAACCCATAAAATTGTTAGTATTCCTTAACCTATGTTAGTATAATAGACTAAAAACACACAATAATTTTATTAACAAAGCTAAACTGGTTATACTTAATCCACAAAATTAATAAATGTCTGCTTTTAATGATCATTTGGATGCGTGAGTGAATTTTAAGTATTTTTTTGCTTTTGATGCCTAATAATTGTTGCGTAGAGGTGTTAGTTAATGTAGGTAAGTATAATTGTACATACGTTAGTTTGAGTAAGCTAGTTTTTTTAAATCGCTTTTGATGGATGTTATACGAGTTTTTGAAGCGTTTCGTTGGGTTTTTTATTATCTAAGGTACTGGCGTAAATCATAATACATTAAACTTTTAAAAGATTATGAGATGTGGGAGAGATACAGAGCCTTTGCTCCGGAAAGCGAAATAAGTAAGAACATATTAAAATATCCCAGTACCGGGCTACCGCCATTTATATCAGCAGTTAAAGTTCATACATAATTATTATAATTATCTCAAAATTAACTAACCACCTTCATCAACTGAATTGGAGAAAGTCTGATCGTTTTGTGATTAGCCTATGGCATTAACTTATATTGGAAAACAGCGCAAGTATCGCATTAGCTTTCTATTTTTATATTTATGTTACTTAAAATCTTGATGCATGTCCACCTTGCGCCAAACAAGCTAAGAGAGGAAGAAGAGACTGGAATATAAGTCAAAGATGCAACACTGGGTTCCAACTAGCAATTTGTGAGAAAGAACGATGTAAGCAATAAGTATTAATCCTCTAGACACAGAGTAACACTAAACTAACTATTGGTGTATCAACATAGACAATAGAGTTGGCAGAAATCATGAAGGAGCCAAACCACGCTTAAAGAATAAGCAAGCTGCAAAAACTCGTTGACAGAATAAGAAGGACATCTTCATTTTCTGGATAAAAAATGCAGAGCCTACAAAGGCAAAAAAGACATTGATCTA
Organism: Standfussiana lucernea; assembly: GCA_964057025.1. Lineage (NCBI taxonomy): Eukaryota > Metazoa > Arthropoda > Insecta > Lepidoptera > Noctuidae > Standfussiana > Standfussiana lucernea. The sequence goes on from OZ059796.1 coordinate 10,856,610, forward strand.
ACAATAGCAAACACAACCAATGAACTGAACCTATCTTCTAATACCTATACATATAATACCGACAGTCTTCGCACAGCTTCAACAGCTGGATCTAAATTATAAAATCACGAACAATTATAGCAGAAAGGTTTATCAGTTTTGCCAATGGGAAATCTCATACGGTATCCCTACACAATATTATTATACCCGGATACTACAAAATAACTGAAGACTTGACATTAATTGTCAGCTTTACACTAAACTAAACTAATTATCACTTTAAACTTGGTGACATTTCTGTACGAGTGTAGATAACTACACTTACAAAGATAATAACGGTATAAACCCGTTTGACCTTTTCCAATGAGAAAGTAAGTCCCGTAGTTAAAACAAAAACAATAATGGTAATGGTGGGAATTGTAAGAACTGACTCGACGCGACAAGATGTTCTCTTTGTTAGATCAACATTGGATGTTATGGAGAAACCGCTTTCTTTGCATTACTTTGAACTTGGCTTTGGTTTTTGTGGTCCAGTGTTAGGCTGAGTGGGAATAAGGCATGGATGCTCACATTACTGCTGGTGCATAAAATTCAAGTTTACTCAACCAGCTATGCAAAGGGCTGCTATGCTTGGAATCTCTCTCAGGGATCGAATTTGAAACGAGGTAATCCAGCAGAGGTCCAAAGTAGTCGACAAAGCTTTAAGAATGCACAAACTGAAGTGGCAATTGGCCGGCCATACTATGCCGTAGGTATAACCGATGAAAGTTGGATGAGACGTCTTTTTTGTGGAGACCGCGGCGGCTAGGTGAAGTGACAATCTTCGAAGAGAGGCTGAAATCGAGTTCAATGGCGTGAGAGGACTGTTCCCAGCAGTACACCCTGTAGGCTGATGCAGGTGTAATTTTAGTTGCAGTACTCCAATTTTAAATTCTGGTAATGAAATGCTAAGAATGCCTCGTGTCTAGTCAAACTACAAGTCAGTTAACAAGGTAGTAGCACGGCTGACTGCTCAGGGTACACCAGACGTAATGCCTAGATTACACGTTTCGAGTACAATGGCGAAAACAGTAAGTACCAAGGAACAGTGGCCTCGGCCGAAAGCACCTTCGAAGCACTATTCATAGTTCTCTGTCTTGGCACTGAGTCGCCATTTTACTTGCCAAATTTGATCAAGGCCTAAGAGTATGCAGCGAAGACGTAAGACTCCGAAAATAAACATTATTAATATTATAATGTGCATATTCGTACAAACGACTGTGATCAACCGTATCATACGAATAAGAACATTAACTTTATAAAAAAAAGGTTATTTTTCTCTCTCTGGGCCCGTGCCCTGATACGTGGATGGCAGTTCAAAATTGCAGTAAAAAATTTAAGAACCAACTGGATTAGACCTTTTAGAGGTCGGTCTATGGAGAGATAATTAAAAAAACAACATTTACTTAGGTATAAAGAGGTTGTTGTACAATCTACTATTCATTTCTGTATGAGTATTCTGTTTAATACTACCCATCACACCACTTAGGTAAAGTCAGTGCTCTGCATTACCTGACCCGGATTAACGCAGAGCACTGGCTGTACTAGGTATACAGGGTCAAAATAAATTAGTTACATACCTATTAAGTAATCACGACTACATAATTTCGCTAGTTTTTGATCTTGGATTTCCCATTATGTTATTAATTTCTTGACATAAAAACAACCGCCGATTTTTAAACGTTTGAAAAATCTCAAAGGAAATCAAAACATAATTGTTTCGTCTATCTCATATGTTTGAAAACATACATCTGTAATATGTTTATGTATCAATTATGATTGTTTTTATATACCGGCAATAGACAATTGGACACTGTAACAATACTCATAGCGAATAGGTACCTAATATTTAAGTTTGAGGTATTATAGGAAATACTTCTGACAAGAAACGAATAAAAAAATGGCTAATAGAAACACAACAAGTAATAGAAAACTTGCTGTTGTAAATTATATTTTAATGTGATGTATTGTTCAAACTAAGCTCTGACAGGTAAATTATGATAAAATTGTCGTAGCAAGACAAACATAAAATAAAGTCTGGAAAATTCTGTTTTACATAATGGCAAACTTATGAATTATAAATGAATAAGTATCTAAATATGTATTTCTTTGTTTTATTTATTGTACAAAGAGCAACTATTTTGTAGATTTCGTAAAAATACTAGATGTCAACCTAATTTCATAATTACGTATCTCGTTGTTGTTATTATAATAAGTACCTACCTTTTGGCGGGCTGCCGCATTGACCAATTAATATTTAAATAAAGTATATGTACAGACGCCAGCACATAATGCTACCCGAAATGGTCAAATATTCCCAATCAACCTTGAACTTAATTCTTTAATAGTAAAGTTGAAAATCTATTAAAGAAATTAGACAGATTGTTGTAGCTTGATGTGCGTCTAGTTGGTCGAAAAAGTGTTATTGAGTTTTTCCACGAAGAAGTGGAAGTAGTAGCACGCAGTCAGGGCTTGTGCCCAGTTGATGGCAATAGGCTCGCCCCTATTGCTAACATGGAACTTAAACATAACCAGCGAAATGTGGGTGTACTACCAGGTACACCTCTGCTTAACCCTTCGGGTATTACAGGCGTAATGTTATGTTGTTTTATAATTTGTATTTTGACAACTAAGTACAACATTCATCGAGAGAAGAGGTTCATTTGAGCAGTACATTCATCTGAATTCAAAGGACATCTGAATTTAATATTGGCAATTCTGGGTGTTGCTCCACCCGGCTCAGTATCATTAGCCTTTCCAGACAATGGCTGGCCGAAACCATAATATGTCCAAAAAATCTGAGGGCACGCTCCAGGCAGAATATGGCAAGCATGTGATGTTTAGCTCATCCAGTATGGACCCATTGACATTGGACGGGGACACTGGCTGAGGAGGCCTGTCCCAGCAGATAGAGGGGGCCGTAATTCACCACCATAATTATGGGCCTTTGCAGTTTCGGGGATGTCACATACACTCGTTTGTGACAAGGATGACATAACTCAAAAAAAATAGTTTTTCGATGTTGTTTGTAGTTGAATATAAAATTAACGAAAGTAAGTATTAAATTAATTACGAAATAAATGTAAAATAAACCTTTCAATAATATTGGAAATATAATGAAAATATTTTTAGTCTAACTTGAAAATCCTGTACGTCTTATGTTTCGAGTTATGTCATTATTGTCGCAAACAAGCGTATCTTCGAATTTTTGGGTTATGATATTCCAGTTGCGTTACGAATTTCCCTTAACGGTTCTAAGACTAGTGGTGATGAAATAATTATTGACAAACTCCTTTTTGCCAGAGGTTAAATCAAATGAGACACCATGCGGACATTAAAAATACTTGTCTCTAAACATTGAACACGACTTGCTTACATTACCCACATAACGTTACTATTGTTCGTGAGTACTTCATAGTATCGTTGCATGTTTTCGTAAGTTAGCATAACTGACAACGAGGCGTAACTGTGCATGTGTCATGGTTAAGTTAAATGTACCTAGCGTTTAAAATAACGCTTCGCAATTGCATAATAATATAGGAACAGGTGATTGATTGTGTTTGTTGACATGCAGACTTATACCTAATATATGACTAACTTTTGCCTGTGGCTTCGAGGACGAGGACACGCACGTGTACTGCGGAAATTGTACCATAGGAACATATGTATTACATGGGAAAAGTATCTTGTCTAAAACCAGCTCATGGTGTATCTGTGTTAGCCCGCGAAATTCCTATAGAAACTAAATAGGTTTTAATGATTATATGCAATGACTATTTTATGAAAAAGACATTCAATGAGATTAAATGAACTTAGAGTGTTGTATGGATGAAAAAATCTGCTATTTCCTAGGTACAAAAGTGCAATACCTACACGGTGAAAATGTATGGAACAGCTGATTTTTTGAGTTTGTTTCGTTAGCCATAAATCAAGAATAAATAACGTAGTGAGGTAGAGTGACGTCACTAACTTTAAAATCTGATAGCTTTTTCATTTCTAGAGATATATATGGTGGAAGGGACACCGACGTTCAAACGGTTACCCCGACATAAATATTTTTCCCCGGTAATTAAAAATAAAACAGGAAACAGCCGTTTTTTTATAACTGACGAAAAATTTCTCTGGGGGGTTCAGAACGATGTACTGAATACGGTGGTATCCATTTTAGCGCCGGGGTCAATTCCACCCCGTATTAATGATTTTTTCACATTATTGTTTCCCCTTAAACTTAATAAAAGAATATCGGAAACTTCTCCATTGAAGAATGACTTAAAAAGGTGTTTATACTAAGCTGTGGATGCAAACAAGACTGCCGAATATGATGATGAAAAGATAAGTGAAGATTAAAGAAATAAAAAGGTAGAGCTGTAGAGGAAAAATCCAAAGGTCTGAGCAGGTACTGCTTATTGTTATTGTAACTCAAAATGTCAATGACCCACTGCATATTAGTAGGTCATTCTGGTCATCAACCGCAAGGAATGTTAGGATTCGTAAGCCAATAGGTAAAAATATTGACAAACAAACAACTAAATTCATTGGAATTCAATTCAACAGGAGGTAGGTATGTTTCTACTGGATTACCTAATAGTTAACTGAGAGCCCTTTTCATTATGTCGATCTATGATAGGGTCTGGTCTTTATGATTGAGAGAGTACCTGAGACTCCAAGAACACAAAACATAATTTACAACGAACAAAATTACACGTGCCCAAATGCTCGGAAACACATTACAATAACAACCTTCGAATTTATTGTTTGTGTTTAACGCAATTTAAAACCGATTTGAAGACGGTTTTGACACGATAACCGAAGATATGCCTACCTAATACGTGACGTAACAAAAAAAAAAAAAAACACAAGGTGCTGTCATCACCACACAATTTTTTTTACGTAACAAAACGATCACTTTACACACACAGACATAAGATTTTACACATAAGTAAAAACTCGTAAATAGAGATACAAATCATGTAAAAAATTGACTTACAAGTTAGAACGAAGAGCGAACGCACGCACATGTATGCCATTCCGGTCGGACGATGACGGTGTGGCGAGGCGGTCGGGTTGCGTCTGCGCAGTGCCCACATTGCCCACCACCGTAGCGCGGACTTGATTGCTTAGCAGGTGTTTCCAATGATGCGCTAAATCGCATTTGAGGTGGACAGGATCCAGTTTTGGGCCCATGCGTATTGCAATTTTTGTTTCTTGCATTCGAACTTGAATAAGTAATGTTTCAACATCTCTGTAAACAGAAATCTCACGGGACTCCCATATAAAACTACTTAGTACTTTAAAAAAAAATATAATGACGGGGAGACGGCTCATTGCAATTTATGTGTAAATGTTTTGGTAAACTTTAAAAGGTTTTAAACTCATTATTATGTCATCAATGATAAAATCTCTTCATTTTTTGTACCGCTGCATCAAAGACGTTTTAAATGAAAATTGAAACAAAAGCCAGTAGTAAATATGGGAAAATTTTGACAACAACTTTTATTGTATCGTACGAAAAATCTTCAAACTTTAAACGAGCTGCAACATTCAGTTTAAGCAGCAAAATATTAGATTGACACAAAGAGATTTAAAAGACTTGTAGAGCGGACATTTGGAATACTGCCGTGTATAAATTTTTAACCCGAAAATATTCGATTTGACACACGAATGCTACGGTCTGATAAGCGAGCGTATGACAATAGACTGCATACTTGTTACTATAGTAACAAGTATTGGATTACTATTTTCTTCGTCTTGTCCCGTCGATCGCTCCTAAACTATGAATGTCTTTGGATTGACATAAAATCTAAGTTTTCCGGATTCTAAAGAGTACTTAATCCGACATTAAGAGAATCCCAATTGAGGTTCATACTCCGTGAAACTGCAACGATGATTTTTACCATTAATCTGTCCATGATCTTGCGTGTTTACATTGTCAGATTAATGATAACAATGTGGAAACAAGTTTTTGTTAGAGCGTAGATAAGCTGGCTATCTTGATCGTATTGTGATCACAAGTGCTACTGGTGATTATGGGGCATTAGGTTTGATTCCTAGATCTGGTAAAGAATCCTTCCGTTTTTCCGTCAGGATTTTCTATATAGCAGATGGTAACCTGTTTGATGGCAAAAATTTCCCAAAAAATTTGGCAACATTTTCTCTTCCTATTTTTATTTTTATTTACACTTTTGTCTTATCCTTAGAGCTTTGGTTCCCAATCTATGATCCAAACCTCCAGATCATCATCATCATTCTCCTGTCCTTATATGTATAACACGAATTGCCAATTGCGTTCTTTGCGGAAGTGTGAGACATGATCATATTTTCTCAGACCAAAAACAAAACGAATGCAAAGGTTCTGCAAGCGCTCAAGTTTATTTAGGAGCTCCTCAATGGCGTTCAGATAGCAGGCATCGGCGTAATTAATGATCGGCTGAATCAGAGTTTGAGCTAGGTAAATTTTAGCCTTAAAGAGCAAGAAGCTCCGTAAGGATTGCAGCGAGTGGAAAGAAAACTGCAGTTTACGACTAACACTCCTCCTCATTTGAGCTTGCTATGACAAGTTGTTGTCAATTAAGACACCAAGGTCCTTAGCCATTTCAGAATAGGCAAGACAAAGGTGTCAGTGATGAAACGTCAAGTGCAACACGAAAGTATCTGCTGCCCATGATCATAGCCTGGTACTTGGAAGGGTTGATCAGTAAGCCAATTAGTGATCATATCTACGAGTTATGTTGAATGCATACAGGCCCATTACCCAATTCAAATAAGATATTTACTTGACTTACATTAATTTAAATATTAATTGGTTCGTTTCGTGCATCAGATTGTATCTATTAATAGAATAGACATTAATTAACCTTAATTGGGGAAACAAATAGTTTATCTTATACAAACAAATTATTTTTATTTATAAAACTGTGTAAATAGTCCAGTCGATATGTTGGAAATAAGTGAGGTAGCTGTAAAGTATTCCGAATTTATTGGCACTTTAACAGGTTGCTTGGGGGTACACTAGGAAGACTATCCCAAGTTTTAGACCTCGAGGAGGGCGGTACAAAAAGCTCTAAATTTTCTGACTTTTGATGACAACATTGAAGAACATTAAATTTTCTAAAAGTTCGTTGATAAACCAGGTTTTTAAACCCAATATTAAAGGAGATACAGCCGATCAAAGTTAGTCAAAGTTTATTAAAATGTAAAAAATAACATAACTTTTTATTACCATAATTTCTAATAAAATTATGTTGATCAGTAATCAATATCAACGTCTAGTGAAACCTATGATCCTCCTCTCCTCCCAAACGTGACGATGTCCCTTTAAAAAGTAAGAAACACTTTGTAAGGAACCTTATCTGCACCAAGAACCCCATCGTTATACACACAATATGATGTCACCTGAGGAGGGGTGGGGTTGGGTGTTGTTGAGGTCCGCTGACCGAGAACCTGTTGTAATGTTATTTCCACATTTTCATGCCTGGCCATCACCCTACTGTTACACCCTACCTAATAAACAGTGCATTAGATACTAAAGCATAGTAGCACACGACGGGTACCCGCCAGTCAATTATGAATAAACAAAGAATTACTGTATATACTGTAGTAATAGGAATTCACAGTAGGGTGATGGCCAGGCATGAAAATGTGGAAATAACATTACAACAGGTTCTCGGTGTGTTAGTGGTCTAAAACCATTTTCACATTATTGCCATTCTTATGAAACTGGTTAGGGGCCCATCAGCTGCATGGTTTTAAAGTCTATAACGGAAACAATTTTTGTGTTTTAATAATATAGATTGCAGGTGTTATGTACAGTCAAATGTTACTACACCTTTACATCACCAATATAAGCTGAGCTCCGATTTGTACTAAGTGCAATGCAAAGGTCCATGGGTTTCAAAGTCCACACTGAACCTTTGCAGTGTGGACTTTGGAAGAGCTCTTAAAGGTACATACGTATGTGAGATAATTTAGGCTGCGAAAATCTTGGGAGCTTGGGGGCTGCCGGACCTTTCTCGTCCTCGTCGTCATATTCCAAGTCTATGGACACGTCCTCCTCATGATATTGATGAGTGATCAACATAATTCACATAGAAATGATGGTAACAAATAGTTTTGCTATTTTTACATTTTAAGAAAATTTGATCGGCTGTATCTCCTTTAATATTGTGCTTGAAAATTTGGTTCACCAACAAACTTTCAGGAAATTTAACGTTCTTCAACCTTGTTGTCTAATGTGGGGCAGAAAATGTGCTTGGTTCAAGAGATATAAGCGAAAAACTAAAAAGTCAGAAAAAAAAGAGGTTATTGTTCCACCCCCCCCAAGTTAGCACAGGGTCCTCGAGGTCGAAAACTTAGGATAGTCTTCCAAGTAACAACCCAACTCCCAAACAACCTGTTAAAGTTCCATTAACTTCGGAATACTTTCCAGGTTTACATATCTACTGGACTAAAATATGTACTGTCTGTTCTAAATATAATCAGACTGTTGGTGGTACAAACAGTGTAATTATATTTTTAGAACAGACAAACAGTCTGCATGATTCTTCTATTACGTCATACCAATTGATTTATACAATGGGTACCATGGGATGTTCGTAATATCATAAAAAAACTAATTTAGGATCAGATTGTAATTCAGATACACTTTACTACAAAGTTAATTCACATTTAACTGCAGTCATTTGACTGCCTTGTTGGTCTACTGTCGGGCAAAGCGTTATTGGGTTTCCATCCGGAATTTCCGAGTAGCAGCCTCGGAGTCTGGATTTGTGCCAAGTTGATAGCAATAGGCTCGCCCCCAATTACATGAGACTTAAACATAACTGGCGAAATGTAGCTATACTAATGGGTACCTACACGTCTGCCTCATCCTTCGGGGATTACAGGCAACATTAATCATTTCTTGTCATAGGTACTGTCTGTATGACCACATGTATGAACGTGGACGAGGTGAAATGAGCATGTAAGGATCGTAGAAGGTGGCGTTCTGTAGTTTCCTACCTACCCCCATAGGAAAAAGAGCGTGAGCTTTTGCTCAAAAAGGGCGTATATGCAAGGTGTAAATGGACCTTTCACGAAGCCGTCAACCAATCACTCTGTACATCAAACTAAGTGACTCTACGCAAAAATTATTGCTGTAATTGCTCAATGATTGATTGTTGATGATTCGCGGCTGTAATAGGTATTTAGTTACAGAATTATTATCATTAAAATCATCAACACAACCCTCAAAGTTCATACAACCCCATCGAATAACTATTTCATGAATAAGTCATTTGCGCACACAGCACACGGCCGCGAATCATATTTTGTTCAATGTATAACCTGACAATGACCGGCAATTTGCTAAAAAAGCGTAAGAAAATTTGAATTTCGCGGGCTACCCTGGCGTTTCCACCTTAAGGGTCTTTTTACACCCTTTATAATGTGTTGTTAATTTTACTACCATAGAAGCATAGATGCAATCCGGATATAGCGAAGAATCGGCTGGTAACATTTTTTTCTAGAATGATTAACTTACGCGACCCGAGCTTGATTAACTTTGTAGATATTAAACGATTTTACGAGCGTTTGAGAAATCATTAAAGCTACAAAAGGAAAAATGGTGTAACTCCGAAATTAAATAGAAGTTAAGTTATAGGTTTCTGTAATGTGGCTATAGGTACTCCTTGTTAGGCAGATGAACAGGTAGTTATTTCCGTGAAGGTTGGCAGGGCAGGGCTGTGCATAGCAGCAATTTTGGCCCACAGCTCATTGGGCATCCGTTAGAGTTTAGTAGCTTTTTGAGCAACGTAATCCGTAACCAGTATTTTGGAGACAAGTACGACATGTGAGCACAACTTGCCAAACTGATTTGGAATCCCAAAAAGGTATCTTGATACCAGAAAAGTGAGAAATAATCTGAAAACAAGCTTGGTAATACACCTTCTGTCGGGAACAAAAACATAATCTTTTAAGAACCATTGCAGGTTGAGATAGGTCAGTAAGTGATCTATAATTGTATAGATGGGATCAGATAATGGTTCAACGGAGGGCAGTTGTTCAGTGGAACAACTGTGCAGAGGTTCAGCGGAGCAATTGTGTAACACACTTACAATGGCAATTATAAAGGCAATTATAATGTCATCTTGTCAGATCAACAGGATATTTATTTTATTTATTGCGTAACGTTGACGAGTAAACGAGAGAGATTTTTACAAACATATGTTTGAAAAGATCTTGTAGAAAAATCTCTAAAATCCCTGACTGTGATTGAAAATGTGTTACACAATTGGGATTCTCGATCTACTTGATGAAAACATAACTCGAAAACTGAGATAGTCGTGCCAATAAGGCTAACATGATTTTCTCAAAAGTTGACGTATAACCATTTTACTGTAGGACGACAACTACTTAACGAAACTTTAAAAGGGTCGACTTGTGGTCACCGGCTTCACTTAGCGTTTATCTTTGGGTGTAAAGGTTGGTCCTTGGTGTTAAAAGTGAGTAAATAATTTGTAAATTAAAAGTGACTAGGATTAAGCCTGACGAGGTTGATTTGGATGTAAGGATTTTGATCTTATTAACCGACTTAAAAAAAAGGAGGTAATGTACTTGACCAGTACCTTTTTTTCAATTCCTCCATAATTACTGGGCCGATTTATATGTCTTTTTTTTTGGTAGAAGAAGACCACGCGATCGTCCCATATAAATTATAATATTTAATCCTTGAGTAGTTTATGAGCTAACTTCTTTTATACGTATTTTTCCTTGTTTCCTTATGTTCATAATCTCTTGATTTCATAATTATTTACTTCTTGTTACAATGTACAATGAACACATGACAACAATTTGTGTGGAATACTACAACAAAAAGGGTAAAATAAAAACAAGTTTTTTTAAATCTATAACGCATTCAGATAGATTCAGCGTTACCTATATGTTTCGTAACTTGAAAAGTACGGACAAAAAGCCGGACATTTGAAGAAAAGTCGGTAGGTATATTTTAATTTAATCCTTGTTTTTCTGAGAGTCGTTAAACTTTTCGATTCTACCTCAAAAAACTCCCTAAGGTGAGAAGTCCGAACTAAGTCCGGAAGGAGGGACACATCCGGATAAATCCGGATGGATGGTAAACCTAATCCCATTCAAGGTGATGCTTCTGAAGTCAGGTCCGTTCAATGTCTGGCGCGAAAAATAAAAACAGCAGTTTCCTACAAAACCGCAATTCCTATCGATTACCGATGAAAAATTTCCATGGGGGGGTTCACAATTATGTACTGAATACGTGGTTACCGTTTTATTGTCGGTGTCCCTTCCACCTTGTATGGCGGTGTGTCGTGCCGTAGTGCCGATTACCCAAAAAAAAACTCAAAAACACACACATAGCGGTCACATTTTCATGAGACTTGTTGAGTTCCTAAAGGCGTGGAGAAGAAATTAAAAAATAAAATTCGACGATCACGATTTTTGTTTTGTTTTTCTCTATGAATAACTTTTTGTCATTTCTTGAATAACTTGAAATTTAAATTATCGACGAGCTATCCAACCAAAAAAAACTATCATTGGTACTCGATAAATGTTGATGATTATTGCTGACAAAGGTAAAATTACAAAAAAATATATATAATTATGACGTAACTATGTGTCACGATGTTCGTTATGTATTTGATAAGTGACAAACTTGTGTCCCTGCGTCCCATTTAATATCATTACCGATACCGCTACCAATTCTTAGTGGTAGCTCCCTTTTGTTACGGTCATTTTTAATCCCCGACCAAAAAAGAGGGGTATTATAATTAACAGGTATCCTTAAATATTTTTTAGTTACCATACCTCTTTCTCTCTGATGTTTTAACAATACAATTTGCAAACTATATTTACGTATTTTGTACGCGGAAACATTAAAAAAAATTGCTTTTATTTAAATGGACGATTTCCTGATAATTGTTTTTTAAATTAATTTAGGTACCATTTAACGGTTTGGTTTTCTTGAACATTTACATACGTATATACCTTGTTATCCTTGAAAAGGTAGCAGTAGAAATCTTAGACTGTAAATTCTACATTCTAGATATAAACTGAAATAACTAAACTTCCATAAAATACTTAAATATGGCAATTCTTCGAAATAATCAACCGAAAAAAATACCAAATTGGAGTTTAATGATTGCACTTAGATCACACTATAACTATGCCACAAGAAATGGTTGAATTGCAAGATATTCAAAAACGAAAAAAAATACTACCTCGTTAATCTAGTGGTAGCAATCGCGACTACTGAGCATGAAGTTCTAGGTTTGATTCCCGCGTCGGATAAATTGTTATTGGCTTTTACATCAGGAATTTCTCAGTAGCAGCCACGGAGTCTGGATTTGTGGCCAGTTGGTGGCAATAGGCTCGCTGCCTATTACATGGGACTTAAACATAATTGGCGAAATGTGGGTATACTATTAGGTATACATCTGCTTAACCCTTCAGGGAATATAGGCGTGATGTTATGTGAAAACTGGCATTGCAGTGAGATACTCAATATTGATATTTCTTACCTGGTACGGTGCTTCTGTAATATCTATAATTGTTCCACCGAGTATTCTAAGTGAACAAAAGTTTTTCATTGGCAGATACTGACTATTCTCCGCTACTAACTCCTAAGAAAAATACAAAAGTTATTTTGTTAAAACTTGCTTTTTACATAATAAAAAGAAATAAAGCGTTGTAAGCGTAAGTAAGCGTTGGTGGCAATAGGCTCGTTCCCTATTACATGGGACTTAAACGAAATGGCGAAATGTGGGTGTATTAGGTACATCTCTGCCTAACATTTTAGGGGAGCCCTTTTGGGGGCATGATGTTATGTTATGTTGAAAAAAACAATTGTTTAAAGGGATATCAAAATTATAAAAGTCCTGAGGCTCTACTTTTCTCCACAAAAAACATCCCATGAAAATCTGACCACTTTAACTTAGTCAAAAGTTTCTGTCTAAATGCTCTCGGCTAGTTTTTGTCACAAATTCTGGATAAATCTAACCTGGGCTCAGTTGGTTGCCTACTTGAAATTTTCTTCGGTGAAGGAAAACGGCGTGAGGAAACTAGCTTGCCTGAGAGATATTTCTCGAAGGCATGTCAAGCTAAGTCAGAGGCCCATGGGCGGCATAAAAACTCTGACACCAGGTTAGGCACGAACCACACGATAAAGAAAGAAGAGGAGACTTTTTCTTCTACTTATCTCGACTCCGTACTCAAGTCGTGCGAAGCCAAGAAAATTTGCTCTGTTATTTAGGGTTTCAGCAACTCCTACTTGTGCATAAGATTCTGTAACAAAATAGGAGCAGTTTTGCCCTACAGGCAGGTAAATGTGGTGACTTTGAAGCTGTCGGTTGTATGTTCGACCCCATCATTCATAAGCTTACAAAACGGTGATGGAAAACATGTTAAGGAAACCGACATACTCTAGAATAAAAAATTCGAAGACAAACCCCGCATTTAATCTGTTAGCTGTGTCAAAGTCTGCTCCTGCCCTCAATGAGGGGCCAATGAGCCCTGTGTGACAGTAGTAAGAATACTATAGGCTGGTCATGACTGGTTTTGTGATATTGAGATACAAACCATGACCCATCTTATATGACCTACAGCATCCAGTGAGAACCTCAATCGTCCGTTTAAATACTGGGCTATTTTCATGATGTGCCTCGCCTTGCCTTTTCCCAACTATGTTGGGGTCGGCGTCCAGTCTAATCGGATGCAGCTGAAAACCAGTATTTTGCATGGAGCGATTGCCTATCTGACCTCCACAACCCAGTTAGTACTGGGTAATACGATATCCCGTAGTAAGACTAGTTGTCAGACTTTCGGGCTAACAAATTTTGATAAAAGTACAGGAAAATCAGTATTTAATCTGCCCAATGCTGGGATAGAATTCGCCTCTCTATGACTCGGAAAGGGCTGGAATCCACCAATCAGGCTCGTGGTAAACGCTGCCCGTGTACAGAATGAGGGCTATCGTGCTTGAATTCGCCGCTACAGTCTGTTTTTTAATCTCTGAGATTAAAATGACATTACGTGGGTTGCCAGTTTTTTTGCAATTCTTAAATAGTGTATGCCTCTACCGTAAATTGCCGTTAATAAAATCAAGTAGTATAGTTTTTTTTTTATAATAAGTTATCCTGAATAAAAGGTTTAGGTAGTTATTTAAAACGAAATAATAAAAAAGTAATAAGGTACAGAATGATATATTTAATGTGAAACATTTTTAATTAATTAATTCCAGGTATTCATTAATCATGCATGCATGTCATTTTAATTTAAATCTATGTATATTTAACTAACAAAACCACAAAACTTAACACACAAAAATAACAAATTAACAGAAATAAACTCAATGAAAATATAACAAATAAAACTAGATATTGTATCGCAATAGACACAACGGACGCATTCGAACACTTCAGAGGTTGAAGGATGAATAAAGTAAATAAAACGGCGTCCAGTGTTGTTCCTGTTAAATTTAGGGTTGCCGTATTCAAAATCACACACTGACTGCCGTATTATCATAATTATTTTTAGAATTGTAATTGTTTGTATGGTGTCAAGTTCCAATAATTGCCGTATTTTTTTAAATTTCTGCCGTTTTGTTAGACAAGGGTTTTATCGTGTACGGGAACAACACTGACAGCATCTATAATTTTTTTTCTAATCGTCTAATAAATATAAAAAGTTGAAATGCAAAAAAACGGTATCGTAGGTACAACACTACACAAAAGAACACAACATTACTTGTAAGTTTGATATTTGCATTGTCAATTTAGTCTCAGGGATTCAAAAACAGACTATAGAGGCGTTAGTGTAGAGTAAGGTCTTCAGAAATGTCAGATACATATCACGGAGTATTCAATGTTGACATACTGTTTGAGCGCATTTTTATCAGGGATTTTTACTAGTTTTCACGATTGTTGTAAATTATATGGAGCTATTATTAATTAATAACGGCTGAAGATTTTAAGATACAAGTTACGATCTAAGTAATTTGGTAGTACCTGGAGGAAGAATGTGTTATTGTTGCGTAATATATATAGTAAACTTTGTAGTTAAAAGTACTTTGAATTGTCAAAAAAGTACTGACTTCCGTTTGGTATAAGTATTCTACTCTTTGGTACTGACAAACAGACTATATAGAGATTACTGACAGGACCTTACTCGCTCTTGGCGCCATCTGGTGATCACATAAACGATTGCCGTAATCGTGAGAGAAATTGTGCAGTATGACCAAATTAAGTGTGCAAGTTCAAGGTAGCTCTGCTAGTCAAAAAAAAAAATGAATTGATATGTCGAACTTGGTACATTTATTTTAGTTCTGTGTTTTCCCGCCTGCACAGATAATTTGGCGGAAGTGTATTAGACGTCGTTTGAAATAAAGTGCATTGTTGAATGTGGATAAAAAACTAATTATAGGATGAAGGTTGCTAATTGCAATTAACGTTCTTTTTATATCCAAACAATAGGCAATAAGTAGGATGCGCCAACTAAATCATTTATGATTAAATCAAACATAATTATAATACAATCATTTAATAAAACGTAAATAATTTTAATGTTTCACTAGCTGTAATGGTGGGAAATCATCCCTCGAGTCCGTTTTAACTGTAGCCTATAACAATCGGAGATAAAGAAGGTTACCATTAGTGAAATAATTTTCTGAATCAGATCAGTAGTTCCGAAGATTACCCCTTACACCTAAACATACAAAACCTCTTTATATTATTAGTACCTATAATGAACTAAGGTTTTGAGGAAATGGTAATATGGGCACAAAATTCGTGCCTTTTAAATTTCATTAATATGTTTAATTGCATGAATATTTCATGTTTCTTATTTTATTTGGTAATGTGACTGACACCTTTATACCTCTTTCGGATGGGACAGGGTTTTTTAACATATCATATATGTTTATTTTTTTAAACTAACCGTCATTTGGTATGAAATATTTAGAAAATCTTAGTAATATTCTATAATTCAACCCCTAATGGTGAAAAAGATAGGTAGGTAAATTAAGATTTTAGAGAGATTATTTTCTGTAAGGTGTAATAAACGACACATACACACATAACACTTAGCTCTATCAACGCCTAAGATTTGCGTTACCTAGATTATTTTATATTTTAAACTTAGTTATAATCTCTTACAGGCAATATCGCACTACTTATTATTCAAGACACAAACGGCCAACCCAAAAATCACTTTTGACCACAGAGAGGGTTCGACTTGTACTACGTACACAAAATGCCCAGTTATACCCTATAAAACCCCCCAATTTTTTTTTAGTTGTTACCTATGTAATGTAACGTACTTACCTACATATTTTTTTGAACTTCCAACCGGTACTTCAAGTTTAACTAAAATACCATGTCGGGTATTAAACATTGACTAGGCAGGCGTGCTCAATTAGCTCGTTTTCGGTAAAGCGGTCAACAAGTCGAACGACGACAATTATTAGCATTCTCGTTTTTAAATAGACGGGATTATTAAAGCTACCTAAATTACCAAGTTTCAATTATAAAGTCAATTAACATAACCTAACATCACGCCTATAATCCCCGAAATGTAAGGCAGAGGCGTAATAGTACACCCACATTTCGCCAGTTATGTTTAAGTCCTATAGGTGGCGAGCTTTGCCCGACCTGAGAATGGAGCCCAGGGCCTCATGCTCAGCAGTCGCGCTTGCAACCAGTAGACAAACGAGGCAGTTAAGTCAATAAAATGTGTTTAAATAACTAAATGTAATACATATTGATAAGTACCTTTGTATTTGGCCTACAGTTCATCACCCTTCTATGAAGGATCCGAATTTAGAATAAAATAAATTAATTTGCACAAAAACCATGACGCATAACATAAAATTGTTATGTCATGCGTCATATATTTTTTGCAAATTAATTAAAGTTAATAACAGTCATACGACAAAATACATAAAGAATAAATAGGGGGAAAATATGCGTCACTCATAATATAAATATCCATGAAAAACCTCTCAGCATACATACATATAATGCTGTGTGCAATTTATTCGTGGTCGGCTAAGCATGTCTTCTTTCATACATCTCTTTTCTCGTCACCTCATTAGTCACCTCCTTTCTAGCCATTTTCATCTTTCACATATTCCATTTATCGTTTCTTTGGTCCTCTTCTACTTTAAACATTAAATAACTATCCGATTGCAATTTCAAAAATTCATGCTTGGCCAGCAATACCCACGACAAATTCACAAGGCTCTATTTTTTCATCATTTTTGGTAGAAGATCTGATATATTCGGTGTGATCTTTGTTGTAATGAATTCATACTTATTTATTTGGTTTGTAAGGCATAACATATTATCTATTACTCTGCATTTATATATCAAAGGTGTCATGTCTTGCCCCTATCACAATGCACCCGGCAATGTTTTGAGTGAAAAGATTTCTTGCTGTCAATATTTTGTTTAAAATGTAATGAAATTGGCTGTTTTTAACCGACTTCCTAAAAAAGGAGAAGGAAATTTTTCTCATTAATTGTATCCGAGTTCTCCCTGATTAATGGTTCAATTCACGTCTAATGAGTGTAATTAACTTTGCGTGAGTCGTTTATGAGTTTAGCTTCTTTAATAGGTATTTTTTTTTTATCTTCGTATTTAATAATCTCACAGTTACAATGTAAAATTAATATACGACAATAATTTGTGTGGGAAATCACAGTTACTAAAAACTTTTTTATTTTTACAAAAATAACTACCTAACTAAATTCAAAAAGAAATCGCAAAAAATACGGAAAATAACAAAATATTGACTGTTACTAATGGATTTCTGAAGTCGATGGCAAAAAAAAGTCAACGAAACGAAAAAAACTCAATAGTATGTCCATTCTTTTTTTGGAGGTCTGTTGTTTTTCTGTCTAAAAAAGGTGTTCGAAAAACGACTTTACGTTTTTTTTTCGTAATTTGTTAATTTTTTGTAATGTTTATGTTTTGGGGTGTAAGTAATTACTTACCAAATAGGTATCATCGCTTAATCTCAAATGCTACCTTTCAGTGATGATACTTAGAGTTTAACGTTATAATGAAAAAATATGAGCTCCTACTACTTGTAGTAATATCGTGAGAATTCACTTAACCGAGGATCGTTTGTAGTTTTAGTTCCTACACGAAACTTAAAAAATACATACTAACAATAATTAAGTAACTATTTTTCAGTGTATTGTCTACACATGAAACTTATATACTTTATTAAAAATAACAATGTAAAGGTACAATTCCGAAGGTAGCTTTAGTGCCGCTCAACTGCAATGATAGCCCGCAGCGGCAGTTCTTGTTACTATGTATTTCTAAATATAAAAACGCTTTTGTAAATGGCGACAGTGCCGACCATTGCTGCGTTCAAACAGCGACTGCAGATGGTTTACCAGTAGTGATATAAGGGGCGGTCACTTACAGAGCAGCAAAACATATTTTCCCTTAAACAAATTATTTTCGCGAAACTGAAGCATGTCGTTTAGAATCAAAACTGAGGCGTCACTATCACTACCGTTTGCAGTCAACCGCAACGCCACTGTCGTCTGCCATCTACCGTCTTGATCGGAACTGTACCTTTATGGCAAAATGTAAATATTTTTTCCAAAATTGACTATGATATTAGTGACTAGGTAGGTACAATTTCAGTCACTTTTGGACAATCGTGGGTGGAACAACCCCCTCTGAGCAATAGTGTTTTTTGGATTGGCCCTATGCATCTTGAAGAAAGGCTTCGTTAGTGCGACAGTATTTACACTAGGAAATTACAACTATAAGGTACTAATATTTATAATATTGAATAATAATATTTATTATTGACTCCTCGTTGGTCTAGTGGTTGCAAGCGCGACTGCTGAGCATGAAGTCCTGGGTTCAATTCCCGGGTCGGGCAGTGTTATCGGGTTTTCCATCAGGAATTTCCCAGAAGCAGCCACGGAGTCTGGATTTGTGCCCGGTTGATGGCAATAGACTCGCCCCCTATTACATGGGACTTAAACGTAACCGGAGAAATGTGGGTATACTATTAGGTACAACTCTGCCTAAAACCCCTCTGCCTGCCTGATACCTAAAACCCTTCGGGTATTAAAGGCGTAATGGTATGTTGTATTATGATAACTCGAAGCTTAGGCGTCTATAGGGTCATGTGTATTTGGTAATTGCGCCTAAGAGAAAGTTTATTTGTAAATTTTTTATAACCATTTGTTGTGAATCAACCCGCACTGGGCCAGTGTGGTGGATTTATAACACATTCTCATAAATTGGAGGCCACGTCCCAGGAATGGGCGCTTAGACAAGTATTCTCCTGTTAGGAGGAGCTCGTGGCTAGTTTAGAACATCCGCTCGGATCGATCGTCAGGTTTAGTCGCGCTTATCTAGGTTGGTCCATGGATGGTTAAGCACCCATTTTATACCGAGATTCCTGCGTGACTCGGAAAGCACGCTAACTTGTTGGTCCCACCTGTCATTTGTTGATCTTTGACAGTCGTTACAGGTGTCATTGGCTCGAAAGTATGACAATCAGTCTTACCAAGGGGTATCGTATAACCCGGTACTAACTGGATTGTGGAAATCAGATAGGCAGTCGCTCGATGTAGAATACTAGTATTCAGCTGCATCCGATGAGACTGGAAGCCGACCCCAACATAGTTGGGTAAAGGCTAGGCAGATGACAAGTATTCATGAAAAAATAATTTGCCATTTTTTTAATTTATTTATTGGCGACAAAAATCTTTTAAAATAGAACCTCTTTCACAACCCTATTTCACTGGTTTGAGGCTGGAAAGTGATGAGTCAGCAATGTTGGGAC
The DNA here is from genome assembly GCA_964057025.1 of Standfussiana lucernea. Lineage (NCBI taxonomy): Eukaryota > Metazoa > Arthropoda > Insecta > Lepidoptera > Noctuidae > Standfussiana > Standfussiana lucernea. The sequence goes on from OZ059796.1 coordinate 10,876,446, forward strand.
ATTACCTTTACAATTAAATCGAGGTTCACGGTTTGGGTCGACGACTTTACAAGTAATTGTACTTCTTATTTTATGGTATGTTTTTTTATTTTACACGGGTAGGTACTTAGGTACGTTTGCATAATTGTTCAGTTTAGAATAATACATTGTTCTTTTAAATGTATGTACAGTCATGAACACTATACAGTACCTACACGTTCCAAAATACTATGTTCGTAACAAAACAAAGTCTGACAACCAGTCTTACCAAAGGGTGTCGTATTACCCAGTAACGGCATGTGGAGGTCAGACGGGCAGTCACTCCATGTAAAATACTGGTATTCTAGAATGAAAGTCGACCCCGACATAGTTAGAAAAAGGAAAGCAGATGAGGTTGACTGACTATGAATGACTGAGGAAGATCATTGATCATTGATCATCATTACCCAGAGATAAGACTGTTTTCTGCAGAAAAACTTTTTATACATTTTCGAGAAAATTGTGACTTATTCATTAGGCGATAATCGATAACCTCATATTCGGTATATCACGCCGATGTTGTAGAGCCGTCGTTACTGCCGTAGGAGGTCCAACTGGGTGTTGAGAAGCTCCTAGAATGTTTTTTTTTCTAGTAATATTTTTGGCTAGATATTTACATGTCCAAAAATTAGAATTTTTGATGTTCAACCCATTTCATTTTATTTTTCACTTAGAACACTCACTGTACAATAATTATATTGATGTATATTCAATCAAAAAGTATCGGACATGGATGATTTGTTTATGGTTCCAAATTCTTTTTTTTTATGTTGTTATATTGGCACAACATTTTTTTACATTTTGGAGCGGACTTTGAGTTCATTAAAAAATAAGTATGGATGAATTATCTGCCTCAAGATTACGTGGCCTCAGTTTCATCATTTAATTTGTGATTTTAACTGTTCACTAGTTTTGATTTTTTTTTCACTTCTTAGTTCTGATGCGAATTGAGTTTATAACTTTTGGAGTCAAACTGATCACGAATATTTATGGCAGCTGTCTAGTAGTAAATGTTTGGTATAATTCACAATCACATACTTTTGAATCACTTCGACGCCACACACTTCTGACGTGAACTCCGTTCATTAGTATTTAATTTCTGATTTTGATCATCTACTTTTGCTGTTGACTGTACTTATCACGTATCCAGTATTGTATGTGTAAACTTTATTGTGCATTTTGTGCAATTTAAACTTCTTTTTGGTTTGTTAAGATTATTGTAATAAGAACACGAATCTTATTAGTTAAGTACATATGTAATTAAGTCAAGTAAATAAAAGACGGGTTTTTTTAATACTAAGATAACATTACGATCACGTTTGACGTCCGTAACAAGTAGCTGACGTGCGACTTCAAGTTCACACGATTTCGTTGAAACGAATTCCATCCAATTGTCATCGCAAAATTGCCTACTTGAAAAAAAAAAACCATACCGTACTAATATTAAAAATACTAAAGTTTGTCTGCCTGTTTACCTTACGTACTATAATGGCTGACCGGTTTATGATGAAAATGCTTGAACATTGATATATGCAGACTGACCTGCATATTCAGGGAAAAATATTTAAACCTCTTTGGCACACCGTATCCTATGTCCAGTGGCCTTACCATGGCGTCTTAATGCAGGAATGGTGTAGTTCTATTCCAGTGTGAGAAAAAGATTGCGCTAGACATCCTATATAGCTCTGTCTATTTCCCACTGGGATAGTACTAAAACATTCCTGCATTAAGACGTCAAGGTAGGGCCACTGGACACTTTTTATCTCGCTGGTACGTTCCCGTGAGATACAGTGGGTGTAAAAGTACCCTTAACGATGGCTAAATGGACTTATTCTCCCCGTCATTGCGACCATTTTTTTGTTCGAGATCATACCTTCGTGAAGAGTCCGTTTACACCTTCCCTTAACCTGGGTGAAGCATATCGTAAAACCGTCAACTTTGTAAAATTAAAACAATCTTTGGCTCATTTCCCCAACTTTTTGTTACTCGTTTGACAAATTGGGGCCGAGGACGAAGCCATGATTAATAAAGCACAAGTTGTTTGGGAGTTTTTAAAACATGCCATAATCATACGTGTTAATAAGGTTCTCACAGTCCCCTTACAAAGACAATACATGCTGACGAGCAATTAGTGATTCTTTAGAAGGTATTTTATGGGTTAATCCATTTTTAAGGTAAGACAGAAAATAATTAGCACTTGAGGCTTGAGGCAAAGTAATACAAAATGTACTTAATTGTTTTTTTACCTGATTGTTGGTTTAGGTCAATTCGCTTTATTTTATTTAACGACCAATGATTTTATACGTATAAGCTGTATTGCAATGCAATGTTAACTAGCCTCAACTTCTATACAAACAAATAATATTGAAGTGTCTGTTTTTTATTTAAAAAATAACAGCTTTTTACTGAATGCATATGAAAGTATATACGGTACTTATAACAATTTTTTTTTCTGTCTCTGTGTTTGTTCCGGCTAATCTCCGAAACGGCTGGACCGATTTTGACAGGACTTTTACTCGCAGATAGCTAATGTTATATGAGGTAACTTACCCTTATAAGGAGTTACTTTAGCAATTATGGTTCCTTGCAAAAAAATTAAAACGCTTGAGATTTTTAACAAAATCCGATTCCAATGGGGAAGTAACATTTTTATAATAATTTCACGCGGTCAAAAGTGATAACCCGATATTGTTTCATTTATTTTTTATCTACTCTACACCTTGGTTTCTATCCACCCTTGGCATGTTTTCGTATCAAAACGTGTTAAAATGCCAGTAATAAAATGATAAAATATCAAGTTCGGTACAAAAAACGATAATATATTTTCAGTATTAATTCTACCTTCAGTTCAAAAAGTGTTAGCTTTAAATGAAACTGTACTTGTTTGTGACAAAATGGTGATCAAATATTTGTTATTAATTTCTTCATAATTATCATTTTTAATCTGTGATTATGCAGCCAAAATAGCTAGTATCCGAGCTAATAATTTGTCAGGGTTAGAATCATACAGAGATAATTAGCAGTTCTATGGGTCAAAACGTGATATTTTTAGATTTAAAAAATAAAAACTTCTTAACTGCAACTAATTTTTTAAATTTTATTTTGGCAGTATTGCACATTAACCAAATATCTAAAAATACATACAAATGTAAAAATAATAATAATTTAACATTCCTTACCTTTAAAAGTAATTCTCATTTTTCTCAAACATGTAATTTATCACTTTTTTTCCTAACCTCGTCATTTATGTTTGAGTTTCTGTGAATGCTGATTTCTATTTTGCCAGTGCTAGCTGACCTTGTCGCAAAAATATATTTAATGTATTTTTTTTTTGATTTTACTACTTCGCATTGTTGTATAAGTCAGGTTCTTCTTATCTAAGAGAGCGATGATGACGATGTTACTGGTGAGCTTGTTCCGCCGCTTCTTTCCACAGTTAAAATACTAGGAAGAGGCGAAGAGTGGCGTAAAAGAAGACTGTCATACTTATATCAAAGCAATCAATCAATCTTAGTCAATCGTATTTCATATGCAAATGATATGGTTCTTCTAACCCCGTCGATATCAGCTATGCGAAAACTGTTGGCTGTATGTGAAAATTACGCCACATACCACAACATGATGTACAACCCGAACAAATCTGTGTACATGGTGTTTGAAAGCCCAAACAGCTGGTCGGATCTGCCGCCAGTTTAACTTTACGGCACTGCGCATGTGAAAGTCGACGAGGTCCAATACTTGGGTCACGTAATAACAGTAGACCTCTCTGACCACGCTGATATAGAAAGACAGCGACGAGCGATATCAGTGCACGGCAGCATGCTCACTAGGCTGTTTAGCCACTGTAGGGACGTTTTGTAGGCCCAGCTATTTACCAGCTACTGCACTAGCGACTACACAGTCGAGTTGTGGACAAACTACACCAAGGCTGCACGTGTCGTTATGAGCGATATGCGAGTGCAGTATAATGGAGCGTGGCGTGCGATGTTTCGACTGCGGCGGTGGTGCAGCGCGAGCGCCATGTTGGCCGCGAGCCGCGCGCCTTGCTGTCAGGCGCTGCTTAGCAGCCGCTCGGCCGCCGCACGCACCGCTATTCATCGATCGGTCAATTCCTTGGTGGCCGCGGTACGAGAATGGAACCAAAGTCCCCCACATGTAAGGACGTGGCTGTCCTACCACACGCCGATCACCGAATTTGCTGCATTTGGGGCACGCGCGCGCGTGTGTGTGTGTAATGTGTTTTATTTAATTATGATAGTGTACGTTTGTAAATGTTGTATTGTGGATTTATATCTGGTTAATAAAAAAACATTTCATTTCATTTATATCTAATTTTTGACGTTCAAAAATTGTTGACTCTTAGCCTAATTTGATTTAATAAAAATCCTGTACCATGAAATGAGAAATATTTGTATATTTGTAATCACGTTGTCGAAAACGGCTTTAACGATTTCGATGAATGTTGCAATATGGGGTTTACGGTGGCGGAAAATCGATCGAGCTAGGTTTCATATCTCGGAAAATTAGTTTTTCAATACACTTCCTAGAAAACTGGCTCTTATAGGTTTAGGTTCAACACACTCGTGGATTTTTTTTCAGTTATCACAACTAGAGTAGAAATAAAAGTTTCCACAGATAAACAAAGTCCAAATTGGTTCAATTCCTATAGTCGGCGGTGATTGTTTTTTTTTTTTTAAATCTCATATAATCTGTATCTTATAAATAATACTGGTATTCAACTGCATCCAGTTAAACTGGAAGCCGACCTCAACATAGTTGGGAAAAGGCTAGGCAAATGATGGCAGAAGAAATACTTGACCCTTAACTCGTTATAATGTGTCAATAATTATGTGAACAGACTGACCGACAGACACTGACTAAATTAATAAAAAGATTAGGTTCTCATTAAGGTTATCGTGGGTATTTCCCTAAATAGGTCTGCGCCCTTAATCACATAGTATGTGGTCATTTCTGTTTCAAATTCTCGTTTTTTCTTGCAGCAGTGAAAAATGGCTCAAGGCGTCCAAACGACTACGATTTTGGGGGAGGAAGAACCAACGCTGACCTTCGTGGTGCCTAAAGCATCGCCTAGAAAGTTTCGAATCGTTTACACTAATCTCGTCACATTCGGGTACTGGCATATAGCTGCTCTGTACGGGATTTATTTGTGCTTCACTGCGGCAAAATGGGAAACAATGTTATTCAGTAAGTAGAATGTGCAGACATACAGAGTGTAAGGGACTGCCCTCCACCGGAATTATTCTTAGGATTTTTTTATAACTTTTTTTCAGTTACTATTAACTTCAATGTAAAATTACAATCTCAGTACGCAGTTCTCCATTTACGTAAATAATACAGCTAAAATAAATAAAAACCAGCAATAGAAAAGTGAACAGCTGATTTCACGCGATGTTTGTTACAGTATTTCAACAAATACTCTTATTTGCTGCTGTTCACTTTTTGCCTAGCTACTTAAAAAAATTGCACCCGTATCTATAAACAAGTCAGTTTTTACTTGAGTAAATGTAATTTTTTAAGATACGATTTTTATTATGTACTTTAGTAATTGCTTAAAGTTAGAACTGTAAAAAGTTAGAATTCTTAGCTTTGCTTTCTTTGACGGTTCTTACTTCGTTTAAATTCTAGTCTATTGCATAAAAAAACTAAATAAAAAACTGAACTAAATAAAAAAATCGTATCGTAAACAATGACATTTACTCAAGTAAACACTTTGGATTGTTTATAGATACGGGTGTGAGAACGTGGTAACTATTTTTTTGGTCGATATCCCTTCCACCCCGTTTATGTTCTGCATAACTTTAAAAACATTGCTTCCGTTTTTAAAAGCAATAGACGTGTTCCAAATCTCAAACTCTTTTTTTTTTATATTAGGGTAAGCTCTAGTTTTTTTGTCAACACATTCATAGGTAGAACAACTCATAAACAATTAATATGTATTTATGTTTCAGCTTTCACCCTACTCGTGTTGGGGGAAATAGGAGTGACAGCTGGCGCCCATAGGCTATGGGCCCACAAAACTTATAAAGCGAAGCTACCTCTACAAATTCTCCTAATGATAATGAACTCTATTGCCTTCCAAAACTCTGCCACTGACTGGGTGAGGGACCACCGTCTCCATCATAAGTACAGTGACACTGATGCTGACCCTCATAATGCTACACGTGGTTTCTTCTATTCCCATGTTGGATGGTTGCTCGTAAGAAAACATCCTGAAGTCAAAAGACGTGGAAAGGAATTGGACATGTCTGATATTTACAACAATCCAGTGCTGAGGTTTCAAAAGAAGTAAGTAATTATATCAACATTTTACTTTGTTTACTAAAATCACTTGCAAATCACCCTTTCGCACTGAGGTTTGCTGTTAGAGAACCGAAAACTGGGTTTTTATACTGGGTGGAAGGGATACCGACGGCCCACAGAGAAACTTTTCGTCAGTTATTAAAAAAAAAGCTGCTTCCTACAAAACAACAATACGTAAAAAATGTGACGTTAAACAGATGATTAAAAAAAAAATTACGATGCAATTTTTTATAAAGGGGGGGGGGGGGGGGGGGTTCAACATGCTGTACTGAATTCGTGCTAACCGTTTTATAGCTTGTATACAAGGTTGAGACGACAATAAATGAAAAGAGTGGTAATACTAGTTCATAGGAATATTTTTAAACTATCAAATAAATCTGAACATAAAAAAACAATAAAAAAAATAGAAATTAAAAGAACAAATTCAAACAAACTAAATAGCATAAAACTGTTAAAGAAATAGAAACCAATTTATAAATGTTGGTTCACTAACCTTAGGCATAATTTGCACTAATTCGCAATTCGCGTTATAATCATACAGTTATAAATTAGCAGCTGTATGGGTCTACACGTGATTTTAAATTTGAATAATAAATAACTTCTGAACAGTAAATCATTTATTTTTATTTTGGCAGTATTGTACATTAACCAAATATAAACAAAAATTTAAAAAAAATTATGTAATATACCTTACCTTCAAAAACAATTTTAATTTTTCTAGAAAAAAGCAAACATGTAATTTATCACTTTTTGTTCCTAACCACCACTATTAAAATACCATAATTATACTATTAACTAGCTGTTGCACACAACTTCGTTTGACTAAGTTTCATACCAACTTTCAACCCTTGTTTTAACCACTTAGGGGATGAATTTCTGAAAATCCCTTCTTAGTGCACACTTACGTTATTTAAGGAACCTTTGTGCAAAATTTCATGCTTCTAGACCCAGCGGTTACAGCTGTGCCTTAATCGAACAGTCAGCCAGTCAGTTTCTAACTTTATTGGGTAGATAGATTAATTCATGAAATACAGTAGAATATTCTAGTTTTAGCTCGCCTTTGTACGTCAGCTGTCCTTACAATGCTTATAATTTATACTAAACGTGCTTTTGTTTAATTTTCGATGGTCATGGCTGTCACGTGGAAAACGATTTACTTATACGATTTCAAGGAGGGAACTCATTGCCCAGAATTCAATGATATTGAAAAAGCTCGTTGCAAAATTATAATAGCCGCTCGGGTCGATCTTTAGGTTAAGCCGCGCTTGCCTAGGTTGGTCTGTGGATGGGTGTCCATTACATACCGAGTTTTCTCCGTGCCTCGGAAAGCACGTTAAGCCGTTGAATCGGCTGTCATTTGTAGATCTTTGACAGTCGTTACAGTGATTCAGTAGGTCGAAAGTCTGACAACCAGTCTTACCAAAGGGTATCGTACTAACCAGTACTAACTGGGTGGTGGAGGTCAGATAGGCAGGTCCGTTTAGACTGTAAGCCGACTCCAAAATAGTTGGGAAAAGGCTAGGCAGATGATGACTATTGTGTAGAATTGATTTCTTCTAACCTATCAGATGTATTGGGTTGCTGGCGAGTAAATTGTCAAGGATGGGATGGAAAAGTTTTGACGACGAAACGTGCTGATTCTCGACCTAATTTGGATAACAATTGAGAAGTACGTACTTATTAAAAAGGTAATCCGTGAAAGTACAACGATCTGACATCATCATTTTGTATTATTTTAGTTACTAACATTAATTCGGGGAATTATGAATCGCACGAACCCACCAGCTTTAATATCCCGTATAATATAGGTTTAAATCTACTAATTAAAAGCTGAACCATTATCCAGTCGAACCACTATCCGCCTGTTTTTTGTATTCTTAGAAACCTAATAAGTTCGCCCCCAATAGGGGGTTGTGTTTAAGTCCCATGACTGTAATAACATGGGACTTAAACAATAACTGGCAAATGTGCTGTTAGGTACTCCTCTGCCTAACTTTTCTGGGATAACAGGAGTAATATTATGTTTACGTTTTTGTATTCTCTCAAACACCGTCATCAAATGCTAAACTTATATAATACATTGTTTTTTCTTTACAGGTACGCAATACCCTTTATAGGGTCAATCTGCTTCGGATTACCAACTCTCATCCCTGTCTACTACTGGGGAGAAACCTGGACCAATGCTTGGCACATCTGCTTGCTTCGTTACGTGCTGAACCTCAACATTACTTTCTTGGTCAACAGTGCTGCTCATATCTGGGGAACCAAGCCGTATGACAAGAAAATCTTGCCTGCCCAAAACATAGCAGTGTCCATAGCGACCTGTGGCGAAGGTTTCCATAACTATCACCATGTATTTCCATGGGATTATCGTGCAGCCGAATTGGGGAACAATAGTCTTAATTTGACGACCAAGTTCATAGATTTTTTCGCTTGGATCGGATGGGCTTATGATCTGAAGACAGTGTCTGAGGACATGATAAAAAGCAGGGCTGAACGCACTGGTGATGGAACGGATCTATGGGGGTTGGAAGACAAAGACAAATGTAAAATCTGGAAGGACTATTAAGGAGTGAGGAAAATGATCAGTGATTGTTAATGTGATACTTTTAGCTGTTTATTTTGTGATAAAATTGTTTTAAACTATGTTTTTCCTCCACAAAAGAAGATTTTTACCTGTAGATGTATGTAATGGAAATAGGCTCTCCTATGTAGTGAAATATGGATGTACCATATTATGAAGGTATACTTAGCGCTTTGGGTATGACAGTTGTGATGTAATGTTATGCTTAGGTTGTGTAGTATGAGATTCGTTAATGTAAACGTATCCATATTAAAAACTTACCCAAAAAGGCGAAAGTAATAATTAATTAGCCTGCTATGATGTTCAAATTAAAATAAATCGTTTAATAGTGCAATCATGACTTTTATTTGAACCACTTGAACTGAATATTTTGACCTCGTTACCTCAAAGATTGTGTACCAGTATAGATTACTGGGTTACCTAATTACCCAATTATAATACGCACACTTACGAGTTATACAACCAGATTATCTCGCGCTCAGACTCGCACGGAAGCGTAGCCACTCAGTGATGTTCGTGCGTGACTCGGGGTATAAAAAAAAAAATTGTCGGTGTGCCTACTGCCATGCAACCAACTAACTGCTCTCGGCCGCAACTCCGTCAGTCTGCGCTGACCCATAATTATTAGAAAGAACTAAAATGGTGTAACTTAAGAATTCCATGGCTTTAATACGTCTGTCAGTCTTGTCAAAAAAGTGAGCGACCATGGGCGAAAACAGGGATCACACTTTCTTACAAGCAATTTTTGGTTAAGATGTGGCGACATCTAATATTCTGTACTAAAAGATGATGTAGCTTAAAAATATTAAAAAATCTCGATAGATGGCATGTATTGATTGCCTTTCGAAAGAACCAATAAACAGTTTTCCAGAGTGATCCAATCCCAAATAGGGGCAATCATCATCAGCCCGTCCGTTGGCTGACTGGAAATCTCCAGGTCTACAACTTCTGGATAAAGTGGTTTGAGACATGCAACTCTGTGTACCTTCCTGATGTTTTGCAAAACCATGGAAAAGTCTACCCTTCGACAATCATCGCTTATCTTGGGATAAACGCTAATGAAGAGATCTAATATTATTGAGCTATTCTTCTTTTTTATCGATGGGACCCACGTTTTATTTAGACAAGACGCCCTGTAGGTGACCATTTTAATAACGGGGTCAGTAGCGTTTTGAGTCCTCTAACAGCAGGTGTAGAGACACTTTGGACGGTCCACCTTGGTCTGGTCGTGAGACCCGCATTTACATTTAACTGTTGGTTAGTAAATTATAGATATACGACAGATTACATAAATCTTTTCAAAACTTTGAGTGGCATAGCGTGAGTGGCGCGCCAATCGTCGTCACTTGCCACTGGCGGTTAGCTTGCGGATCGCGGAGTTGAAGGCGGTGATGTCAGCTCCTGCCGCCGCGTCAAGGAGAAAAACATTTGTGTGAACCCATCACACATATGTTTTTAAGGTAGTGCTACAATATTTAAAAATGTAATTAATATGGTTGATAAGTGAATAAAGAAATTAGATATACATGCATATGGGGTACCTAGTAGTACGTATTATTGTAGGTACAGAATAATAGATGTCGCCACTTTTCAATGTTAGTAATCAAATTATTCTACGAGACGACCCTCTTTTCTTTTTATATAAGTATTATGCTCTTTGGGCGAATGTGCGACATCATGATCATTGCCGGTATTTATTTTTGTTAATATTGTTAACTAATGCGTTTCACATGAATCCATGAAATCCAAATTTCTTTTGACGCGAACCATCGCTAAAAATCTTCAAAGGTGATTTTCGGCAGGTTTCCTTTCAGAATCATTGTAACATTATGTGCTTGCGTAGTTCTGAGTCCTGAAAATGTCACTGGTACTCGAATAAAGGTAAGTTTATTGTGTCTCTTCTTTTATTTGGTGTCGCTCACAACACAGTAGATATTATATTAAATTTGGTTGGCCCAAAACATTGCCGTCGGTAGCAGCGCAGAGGTCACTATGACTTCATGTTTTGGGACGCAGAGGGCAGGATATGCAACTGCAAGAGGTGGACCTAGTTAGCGTTAGTCTGCTGCCGTTACGTCAAGATCCCATTTAAGAGCGTTTACGCCGTCCATGCGCTGTTTGACTCCAAAACAGTACTTTTCAAACCCTTTAATACCATCAACCCTTTATTTTACAAAAATGATAATTACTAATAACTTTAGGAAATTTCGTTGTCTCAATAGTTGGGGAGAAAAATATTTCAATTAATAGAGTATTGGTAAATTGTATCAAGATAACTCAACAGAGGTTTTCTTAATTTCCCTTTTAGCCTCAGTTTCGACGCTCTAATTATAGGAAACCACTGGCAAACCTAATTAGATTTTTTTTTTTACCTATTGCTAAAATCCTAAGGAATATAGTTGGAGAAGAAAATTTTTTGATTTAGGTTTCTTTATATAAGAAATTAAAGTTCAAACAATGTAAAATATTAAGGAATTAAAATGATTTTTTCACCGATATATCTTACTTGATTTAATATAATAATAGCATAATATAATAGAAGAACATATGCTTTAAAACATCCAATTTAAAATTTCAAATAATTTACAGTGATTATTTTTCTATAAATATTTGAAAACTACTATAAATCACTGCGCGCGAGCAATTTCAAATCAGACCGCCGCGAGGCTTTCTAGAGAGAGGACATGTCGCTCGGCGCTCTGCCTGACCCGAGTTGACCTTAGTCGTACTTGGAAGGATAGCGGACGTTTATAGTGTGATTAAAAAATCTTGGTACTTTGATGATTAAATTTTTTTATTATTATTTTTGATGACTGACAATATTTTTAGTGACAACCAATATCTACCCAATTTTTTTACATACGAATTTTATTTATTAAAACTTTTACTTATTTTTTTGTAAATAAGAACATAAATTGTTTTTAAAGTTAACGCCAACCTATTGTATTTCCCTCATAAGAGGTGTCACTAAGAGGAACATCGCGTCAGGTTAAAATATAATATAAAATAAACGTAAGTAAATCCGTATAAAGTGATTTATTTGAATAGAATAAGAAATATTTATTAATCATTCACAAATCAATAATAATTAACGAAGTTCGGTTTCTTTCTAAAGTTTAGATCAACAAATTCATGTTTGAATAACTAAAAAACGACTTTAATATTAATCATAATTATAGCTATACTTGCAATATATTATTGAATACTTATTTTATGCACTCGTACTTTAGTAATCCGTGTACGTTCAAATTCAAATTCAAAATAAATTTTACTACAACAATTGCACTCGAACGGATCATAGTGGGTTAGTTTGACTATAGCGCGCGAGAGCGCACCAGCGCTATACACACAGGCACGCGCGCTTCTGTGTGTGTAAAAAATGCATTGAATTACCTAAACTTGACTTCGCGCGATAGACGTAAACGCTCTTAACGAGGTCTGGTATTTGGTCTTTGTGCCACTATTATTTAGCAACTGGAACAAACGAATAAAGTAATTATGGAAATGAAAAAGTGACTAGCTGCACATTCAGGCCCCTCTTGGGCTCTGCTTCGCATGGTTTTCATTATTATGTTCAAGTTCGTTGTTCCTTTGGGAATAAATTATTCTCTAATATGTATATCTATTGTGCTGCATCAAAATCTGTTACGTAGTTTAAAAGAATGACACGGTCACACAAACAGACATGAAAAGCGCCTTCAATTTTGTTTTAACTTCAACAGGTCTTGCAAGGCCGAAAAAGTAGATTGCGCACACATAATGGTGAAGAAGTAAAACCAGGCGAATGGCCACATAATGTAAGAATAATATTTCTTGGAAGCAGGCGGGAGCTATTCCATTTTTACTAAACTCAAATGGGTCCCACCTGCTTCCCACTTTTTTAAATTTAAAATGTGCTTGTTCTTAGCTTTTCTGTTTTTTTTTTAACTTAAGTTTTTACCGCAGTCGGGTTTTTTAGTTTTTTAATTGCTTTTATTTAATTTCCAGCTTTTTATTTACAAATGTGAAAGATTTCGCAGACGATTAGCCGAACAAATTTTTACCGCCTTCACCGCGTGGAGGTACTCCCAGCTTATGTTGTATTCTGGTTCAAAATTTATAAACGGTGTCACTTCCACAATTAATACGAATCTAACGACACCTTTGAAGCTAAAATTCATCGAGCCGTTCAGGCTGCAGAGCGTGCCAAACATTTGAATTTGGCGCCAAAAATCCGCCATTTTGTTTATTTTTTATTTTGATATACCCAGTGTCACTCTCACAGTAAATACAAATCTAACGACACCTCTCAAGCTAAAATCCATCGAGCCGTTCAGGCCGCAGAGCGTGCCAAACAGTTATTATTCATACATAAGTTTGTCCTTAAATCTTTGAGAATCTACAAATTAGATTTCCCAAATCACGTCTCCTTGATTTTTGTCTAAACATGTATCGGGTGAATGATTATTACTGAATAAATTAATAATTTATCTAAAATATTATTATTGTAGTAGAGGAAACGAACTATTTTTAACAAATAATTGTTATTTCAAACAACGAACGGATAACATACAATTTCAACGAAGAAACCTTGTAATTTCGCGTTTTTTTGTAATACGCCTCTTAATATATTTTTTTGTTTCTAGGTATTTGCCTTTAGAACGTTTAAGGATCACACATATCGTGCCTTCTGTGCCGGAAGCATCATCACAGAGCTAAGGGTGCTTACTTCTGCCAACTGCTTTCTCACTAATAGAAAAAGGTAAGCTGAAACTTATTTAAATCACTAGTTTTTGTAGCACAAATTGTCAGATTGTGCATATTGTGGGGAACGTTTGTCTGACCGCGTCTTTTTCTTCATTCGGTTGAAAGCAGTTAGGTGTTGGTATTTTGGACAGTCTTTTACAAAGTTAGAAGTGAAAGCCAATCCCAAATTAGTTAAGAAATTTCTAAGCAGATGATTAGTCATCTAGTTTGTGCCTTGTAACCGGTTTTTTTTTTCGGAAAATTCTGCTTTTTGGCCCGTGGATGTTAAGGATTTTGCAATAGAAATTGTTAAATGAGGTCTGAAATGGGAAGGTTTAAAGTAAAATAAAAAGTCTGGGTTTTTATCAGGACTTTTAACATTTCAGAATTGGAACCTTAGGTTTTGGCCACTCTGAGTGTGCGCAACAATTAATGTTGAGCATCATCATTTGTGTGCTTAACCGGACTATGCTGTGGGTGCCTCGAGTGTAAGGCCTCCAGCCAGGGACGAAAACTTATATACTAAGCGACAACACGCTAAGGGCATCCCCTGTGGGGTACTAGCCTCGGCTTAGGGTGTCGCCAGGGGAGGGCAGCAAAGGGACAGGCTGGATCTAAGTGATATCATTAATCTTTATTTATATTTAAAAAAAAAACAGATTGTAATACTTGTAACAGATTTCACAAAGTGGGTAGTTTTAAATCTCTGACAATCAAGTGGGTGACGTGCTGTCCTCCTTGCCAGGCTATGAAATAACCTGTATTAAGAAATAACAGTGCCGATCCCGTCTAATTGTATTACTACAATTTTATTTTCACAACTTAAATTGAACTAAAGTGTTTAAATACTGATATTAGTGCGCGAGCGCATTTGTGCGTGTGTGTGAGTGTACATGTGTGTGTGTACGTGTATGGGTCTGTGTGTGTGTGTATGTGAGTGGGGGTATGTGCGTGAGCATGTGGCTGTGTAAGCGTGCGTAAGTAAGTGGATTGGTTTAGTGTGTGTCTATGTTTTGGGCGTGTGGTACAATATACAAACTTGTCATAGCTTAATATTAAATTAAATATTTTTCTGTTTCGTCGTAGGTTTTATTTTGGAGGAATGTGCGGAGTTTTTTTACAATTATGATAAGACAATCTATATATAGGACTTTTTTTGTTTATTGTATTGTAAAGGGACGGATCTAAATGATAAAATAATCTTTTAGTAAACAACAAGCGGGTTCTTGGAGGAGTACATATTTTATCCTTTCGGCGTTTGATGATTTCAATATAGGGGGTTATGCGGTGTTACAACAGCATTGATTGAAAAATAAAGTGTTGCCGCTGATTGAGGACATTGAAATTTTTGTATAACTGGTTAGTTGGATAAATTATTGGACGGAAGGTAGCCACTTTCAGTGGTTTGAAGATAGTTTTCGCAGCACCACCCCAACAGGGAATACAATAAATAATAATAGATAGGCATAAGGCAAAATAGATTACGTATGATTATAGGATTAGCAATATTTCTTAAAGTTTTAAAAATATATATTAGTTTGCGAACTTTGCCAGTAAGGACATTAATATGACATTAAAATTTATGGTTCTTATCTATGATTATACCTAGGTATTTGATTTCATCCGTAGAAGATACACACCATACTGGTGCACAGTGGCATGATACTTGAGTTTGCAAATTGCATGTGTGAGCTTTAAGTGATATTGGTGGGTTTGGTTGGGTAGCAGAACTGACTGAGTAGGTAATGAACTTTGTTTTGGAGTTATTAAGAGTAAGCGTGTGGAGATAAAGTTAGTTTAGCGCTACATTAAAGCCATGTTGCGCTTTGTCGTATTATTTAAGGTTGATATAAAACTACTGGCTCAGCATTGCGGGCTGGCTCTATGAACCACTCTTATATATATTTAAATTTCAGGGCTAAATTCCCATTTGAAGAGTGTAAGTTCGTGGCCGGCATCCTCAAAACAGTTGCAACCGAAATGAATGATACGAGACGTGAACAATGGCGATCAATGGACCATGTGTATTCGCAGAAATTCTATAGATTTCCCGCTTTCAACCTTGCTGTTGCGGTGAGACTATTTCTTTCACGACCTCTCGTTCGGTAGTGCAGAACCTGTTGTTATGACATAGTAGAATATTAGGTATACTGGATGTGATGAGTTTAAGACTACTCCTCGTGTAGATCAATGGAGAGGCCTACGCCCAGTAATAGACCTAAAGAGCAGACATGCTGATGCATGGTACGAGGAAATGTTTGCGGAGACGTGGACGCTTACACCAGAGCATGGTACGAGCTGAAGGTTGCACGGCGTGGTCCATGATTGGCACAAAAAGAAAAAGTTCCAAACATTGAAAGAGATTAAAATACGCACAGAGGTTATTGATCATTAAAATTGTTTTCAGAGAATCACTGAGCCATGGATTTTCAACTCTTACGTCAACAAAATACCTTACGCCAGTCGAGACTATGACTTTGATGGAGTTTGCACTGCTACTGCCGTTAAAGCTACTAGGGTGAGACCTTACTTCAAAAACTTTATATGATGAAATAGTATTATTATTTTCGAAATATATAAAATACAGAAATTGTTTCTAACTATGTCCGTTATATAGACTTTGAAACCATCCAACCGATGTGCCCCAATAATGCCCACTAAAACAATGCATAAGGCACTATAGCGTAGTAGCACACGCCGGATATCCGCTAGTTTTGTAATAATTGTTCTCTACAAAGAGATCGAGAGCAGTGGTAGCCTAGCGGTAGCTGCTTCGACTTAGGAGTAGTGGATTATGTGTTCATACCAAACAGGCGCATTAGGTACTTTGTGTAACTACTTTATATAATCACCACTGCTCTCAAAACGGTGAAAGAAAACATCGGAAGGGAACCGGCAGGTCCTAGAACCAAACATTCGAAGACATGTGACATCTACCAACCCGTACTGGGTCGGCGTGGTGGATTAAAGCCTATTCCCTCTAGAGAATTCCTTTGATAGAGAGCAGGCCCGTGTCCCAGCAGCCGGAACATTATAGGGTGATTATGCTTCTGCTGTAAAGACCTTGGTTTTCATGACTAACCTTCATTTTTTTTACCAGCTTTGTTTGCTAAGTGACGTCATTGTAAATCCAATATGGCGGACTCTCAAAGATGGCAGATTAGTTATTTTTATGCACCCCCATGATATGGGTATCGAATAAAAGGATTTGCTGAGAAGAATACAAAAAAATGACGTCACAACTACATTTATATTTAAAAGTTTTTATTCAGTTTCACTTGTAGGTATGTCCCGGAATCTTGCAATCAATATTTCACCCACTTCCACTGAAGCTATCGGGTTGAAATTTGGCACACACGTTTGGTTCTCGTGATAATGCACCTTTTCTTAAATTATTGTTAAATAAAAGCTTTTCAAAAAAATATCTTCTTATGTAAAATGTTTGCTAGGTAAGCTTGTTTAGTTAAAAACTTGAATTGTTCAATTCTGATCATAAAAATAGAAATGTATTTTAGAGTTGGTCGGAAGTAAAGTACGTATACACCGAAGAGGTTGAAATGCTGAAAAGGAAAGAATGTGAGAGGATATTGTTTCGAAGTTGCAGACTATTCATATGCAGTGAATACGAAACTCGGACGCAATATGCTTTTTCTGTATGTATCGATTTTATTTAAAGGAACGACTGCCAAAAGTTACGAACCTCGCAAAGAAATGATTACGTATGAAACGATCCTGAGGGCGTAAATCTGAGCATTGACGTTGCCCCTGATCCAAATGAGATCGATTCTTCCACCGATCCAAATACTGTTGCTAGAAATAGGCTCGCCCCCTATCACATAAACATAACTGTCGTTTGGGTGTATAATTATACGTACTCCTCTGCCTAACCATTCGCGGATCACAGGCGTGTTTCATGTTATTTTAATAAATTATAACGTAGATTATCTATAAAACCTACATACCTAGGTACTGTAATTCCCAAAAGCATGCCAGTTGCAAGCTGACAGATATTCTAACATCCACTATTTCTGACAAATAGCATGTTCTTATTTATTTTAGTCTTTGCATCCTCTTGATATTACTAATAGTAGTTATTGTTTAAAGGAAACTGAAGGCGGTAGCTTAGTATGTTATGAGACTGGTGATCCTGCGGAGTTGGATATAAATCAGGGAGTGCTGGTCGGCGTGACTACGAGTATCAACGTGGGCCTCCCGAATCTACACATGCGGGTCGGTATGTTCAGCGAATGGGTAACAAAAACCGGTTGCAACGTGCCCATCAACATATTCCTGATTGTTGTTTGTATTTGTATTAAAATTATTCTCGTGTAAACTGTATTTTTGTTGCTTTAGGAAGTGAAGATGACGACAACCTTAACGTAACATACTTATTTTCTTATGGCAGGGTTGCCTGATGAAATTAAGAATTACGACTGAATATGTTTGTTCATGTATTAAGATTGGTAAAGCAGTGTCTTATGTCACGGGCGCTATTTTGAATCCCGAACGCACCCAGATCTCCCGAGCGTAGCGTGGGAGTTAATACTAGAATCCTGAGAATAGTGAGAGATTTAACCTCGCCCAAGATACCTTTGTTCCCGAGGAGCACACCTACAGCGACGAAATGCAACCAATTAAATTTTTGAAATAAATTACCTCGCATCAACATTATATTCTGTTTGTAATGAGTTCTAGATCAGAATATTCTTTATTGCACACCAAAAAGTGATACATAACTATTTCACAATATTTCTAACTCTATGGGTACTACTGCGGTCTTATCGCTGATAGCGATATCTTCCAACCTTTGGATGGACTCGAAGTTTAAATAAAGGGGGGGGGGGGGGCGTAAGCAAATGAAGAAAATATTTAACTAACGACTTGTATATATTATTATATTACCGGCCAAACCCGATGTCGTCAGGCCAAACTTATTTGTCCCCCTAAGCCAAATACCAGCCAAACCCGATGTCGTCAGGCCAAACTTATTTGTCCCCCCTAAGCCAAATACCAGCTAAACCCGATGTTGTCAGGCCAAACTTATTTGTCCCCCCTAAGCCAAATACCAGCCAAACCCGATGTTGTCAGGCCAAACTTATTTGTCCCCCCTAAGCCAGATACCAACGAAACCCGATATCTTGCCAAACTAGTATATCCTAGGCCAAAGAGCGAGCGAAAGCGAGCTTGAGAGTTGGGGCACTCCGACTCCGATAGGTTAGGTTCGAAGGGGATGGCGACATTTCCTTTGCGTTAGATTACTTTAAACCCTGCAAATAGGAATAGGAGCTACGCGCAGCGGGACCACGTCCGCAGGTCGTAAACCGATTTGGTCTGAAATCGGGTTTGGTCGATAACATATACATCGTAACACTTCTCTTTGCCGTGGCCTGTGGTGGCCTATATCGGAACTAACGCGGTCATCTTCTATTGGCGTTACAATTTCCACAGACAATTTCATAAAATATTTATCAATAGCGCCCTTTTCAAGCACCAAAACATTTTTGTAGAACAGAATCCAATGTGTTACAGCTTGTCAAAGTTGTAAAACAAAATGATAAAAAGTATTTTCATACCGCGCCAAAACTTTATGGGACGGTTGTTGGGATCACCGTCGACATAAAATAAGTCAGCTGTATGGAGAGGGGAACATCTGACGAGAATATACGGAAGTAATGTCTATGAATTTAGTATTTTTGAAGGCAGATTAGGCTAAATTCGAAACCAAGAGGGATTTTGGAGGTTACATTTTATTAATAAGTTATTACTTTGGAGGCCACCACTTCTGGAGCAGCTGATGCGAGATCCCTATTGTACTATGGTAATACTTTTATGTGATATGATTTTCAGCCGGTATGAAAAGTCTTAAGTCAGATTAACGATACCGCTCCGACTACTGATACTACGAAAAGAAGAAAAATATCTCAAAACAAATAAAACAAATCGAAAAAGTACAAACCTTTTATATAAAACACTAATTGATATAGCTGTACAAGATTGCATTGTATGTTTATACATGATCATAGAAGCCGAGTTCACGCTGGCGATGAATTTCTTGTAGATTGAGACCCTAGAGAAGAATGAGCCTACCCTTGTTAGATGCCCGCTGACAACTCCAACTAACACTCCCTGTGTGTTGGATACTTCGTTAGGATCCCCTGTGTTCGCGCATACAAGAGGCCCACCGGAATCTCCCTGCAAACATGAGACACTGGTAGATTTATCAATTTATTTATTTAATAATACATTAAATACAGAAAAGAAGAGAGGAATAGAAAAATAGGTACAAAGTTGATGCTTATTTCTAAAGAAATCTCTTCCAGCATACCTGCGAAAGGAGATACGAAAAAAGAGTGTCATGAGGTCATTACCTATGATTTGATACGTATTACGATTCTGTTGGACTTACGGCCATTTTGAACTCATGCCTTAGGCTGCTTGACTGCGTAGGTAAGGGTAATGACTTGTCAAAATTAATAGCATTAGAATTTGGAGTGTGTTACGCAATTAACCCGTTGTTAATAACTAGCTATGGGTGGGTAAAAAATGGTGTCATATAACTAACCTTCCCAACGTCCGAGATGCGGATATCGGTACAAACAAATGCATGCATTGGTTTCCTGTATAATTTTTTGCACAGTCCAGTTGGATATACTTGTAAATGCGCAAGTAACAGAATCCTACTTTGATCCTACAAGAAATTTTTAAATCTCTTTAGATGGAGAATTATTATCATTGTCTTAAAAGCGGCTCCCTCACTGGGAGCATTCGCCAGCAATGTAACAGTTTAGATTCGAGCATAACTTACTTTTACTATTATGTACTCTGTGGCATTACATCAGTGAGTGAGGAGAACCGAGCATTACAGTACGCAGCCTGTAACCGATACAATTTTAACAATCATTTGTTTCCGTACAAAATCGAATCTTGGATTGTTACATTACAGGTGAATGAATGCTCAGGTGAGTCAGCTCCTAAAAGTCCTTAAACATATCAAAACAATGTTAAAATATTGATTCATAGACACATAGCCAATTTAGCTCTTGAATTCACCTGGATCCATTACTTCACTTTCGATCACAATCTAAATCGTTCACTGGGTGCATTTGAAGTTCATGAACTGCCAGGCCTTCCATGACGTCTTCCACTGTGGAAGTTCTTTGCCAGTGTGGGAAAGAGATGCCGCTAGACATCCTGTATAGCTCTATCTCTTTCTCACACTGGAATAGAACTAACAAATTCCAGCATTAAGACGTCATGGTAGGGCCGCAGCTCTTTTGTTTATTAGTGTAGGTACACATACCATATTGGGACATTAAAGTACTCGGGGGTACTTTACTGTACAACTAGAATAATTACTGCCCTTAGCGCAAGGTAGTCGCGACCTAAGCCAGTCTGTCATATTTTTTACTGACATCTTATTGTGATACTTATGTATGATTGAAAAAAGGACTGTGATTGCGAATCTGTTACACAATAATAGAAAACTGTTTGGCTACAATTCTTAGGTCTTACACACTTAAGGGAAATACGAGTGGAATTAATAAAATTAACCAAGGACTAGGTACCTGTCGGCATTAATTTATCAACATATCCAATTAAATGGCTCTTACGTGTTTTCTGTGCCCTGTTCTGCCAAACCCCGAAGCCAAACATGATCCACTATAATCTATATTTCGAACTGCCATGGGAATGGGGCGAATAAAACGATTAAAATAGAAAGGATCATCTGTAATCTGAAAAGAACGAATGTATCTTTATTATACAATATGTTAAAAAACCCTGTACGATCCGAAAAAGGGAATATAGGTATACCAACGACATTACCAAATAAAATAAGAAACATAAAATATTCATGACAGTAAAAGTAGATGTATTGATGAATTTTTGAAATAATATTCCAAATATTTACAGTCACGAGCACCAATATGTTAACACTTATGTCAGCAACTTTTAAAAATGATTTTCTCCTACTGTTCTGATTAAAATTTGATGTTGTTACGAATATAGCATTTTGGAACTCATATCTTTATGAAATAGATCCTATCTCCAAGTTACAATCGTTATCTCTCTCGAAAATTGCTTTCAAAATTTAGGAATGAGTATACATATCGGCGCGGCTCGCTTTCAATTCCAATATATGCCGATGTATGGGAGCGTTTACGGAGAAGCGACTTTACGCGTCGGGCGGCGCGTTGAGCGGTACCCACCGCGTCTCCGTAAATAAGCACTTTGAGTTTAGGGTTTGATTTTTTAAGCAATTAATAAAAGGTCTTCACGGCT
This sequence comes from Standfussiana lucernea, assembly GCA_964057025.1. Classification (NCBI taxonomy): domain Eukaryota; kingdom Metazoa; phylum Arthropoda; class Insecta; order Lepidoptera; family Noctuidae; genus Standfussiana; species Standfussiana lucernea. The sequence goes on from OZ059796.1 coordinate 10,898,374, forward strand.
TACAATTTCTTGCTGCAGTACGTGAAACTCTCTGAATACTTACAACTACTGCTATATCCATTACAGGAAATTTGTATTGTGGTGGATGTGTAACACTTTCCAATGTCCTCCATTGTCCATGTGGGCCATCCGATGTATATCTTGCAGCGTTATATAGATTACCAGCTACCGCGTATATGTGGTTAAGAGATCTGCCGCTGATTTTTCTAAAAGTACAAGAATGTAAACATATTTATCTGTTGAATCAACTGTGGACAACGTTTATGTGCAGTAGGGTTAGTTGGCTAATACTGAGAGCTTCCGAAGCTAATGCACACAGATACATCGTAACGTGCATCGTAAGAAACGCACAATTAAGGCGCTGTGCCCAGCTAAGCAACGTTACTCTTGATCTATCACGTACCTTACCACTAGCATGGGGCTGCCATAAATGCTGAAACGCCGGCCGGGCCATTTGAAATAAAAGTTGGATAAACCATAGGAACAAAAATGGGCTAAACCATGGATGATGATGTGAGCAAGATATATGTTTCAAGGGCTTCTGGGTTTATGAAGAGATTTTTTCGTAGAGCTCAGGTTTTGTAAATAAAGATTTATAATAGCCAGTTTTTTGGTCACAGGAAACACAAGTCAATTTTATTATCTTCTTAGCAGGTTTAACAATAACACGAGCAGAGCGACTACGAAATTTGACGATTATGTTCGGATAGGCCAACCAACAGAACCGGGACAACTCGGGACAACACGGGCAGTCATGGCCATGGCTGCCATACACTGGCATCAACATTCAAAGTAATTGTATGGAGGAGTGGCCAATCGCGAGGCGTGGCGTGACACGACTCAGCGTGCTATTAGTGACGCAATAAAGTGACGCGTGAAACGAAACCTGTTGTGTCTTGTCAGTTAAAAATTAAGGACGATGTAGATAGCAGATTTTTACTTTTTTTCCCACATAGGCGTCTTTCTCTGTTCTAAATATATATTTTAATAAGACTTATCTCCATCAGACGACGAAAATGTCTCGAATGCTTTTGTACTCTGACATTTCTCTGCCACGTCACCCTGGTGGTTCCATCGAAGATCGTGCCAGAGTTATGCTACGTATTACTTTAAAATCAAGTCACGGTCATATTGCAAGCGACCAAAATGAACATGTTTTCACGAGATTAGAAATCGATAGATGTAATAGCAGCCAATAACATATAGAGCCAACCCCGGCAGCATTGAATGAGATTGGCGCAGACGAAATTAAAGCAGGCTAATTGTAGTCATGGGTCATTTAAAATTTAACTAAGCATTCTCACCCGGGACTACGACATAAATTACTGCAAAAACCACCTTTTTCTTCAAAGCAGTGGGCAGCACTAATCAGTTTTCTTGGGCCTACGATAGTTGCGCCGCAAAAAGATTTGTATAGTCCTGTCGCACGCTGTACTAAACCTTTTAGCGATATCTGTAAAAACATAATTACGAGAATTATAAGGAGAAAATATTATGTTGATCCTATAATATTACTCTTGTTGTTTTCGTAGGCAATTCTACGTGGAATTCTTCTATGTTGGGAGAATGGTCTGCTAACTGCTATGTCGGTCTTAAATCACCATCTACGAATTGAACCACAGTTCAAAGCGATAGATTTCCTGCACCATTATTTCGCTGCGCCAAAGCTGAGGAGTCTCCCAGTGCAGGCTGTGCCCTATAGTCGGAGCACAACGTGACCCAAAGCGATGTAATGATTGCGCCGTCGTACTGCACCGCTGTCGTGTGGCTACCCCTGACGGCAATCGGGCAAACTTTCAGCAGTGACTCCGTAGAGGAGTAAGGAACAAAATAACCCATTCAAGGCAAGCGCCGATCGGCGTCTTATAGTTTCTTATCCAGGAGCGGAGAACGGTGATCGGCGGTAAGCATAACTTTGCCAAATATTATCAAATAAAAAATACTTTCTAAATGAGCGTCCTTTACAAGTGTACAACAAGATAATTGTTGCCAGTACCAGATACAAAGTTTTTGGAAAAATCAAGAAATCCTAATTTTGTGCGGAAAACGCTTATCGGTATCTTCCATTGAAAAAGGTCAGTCTAATAGCAGAAAACTTCTCTTATTCACTGCTCTGATCACAAATGAACTTATTTGTTGGAAGAACAACGTGTTACTGGGATGTAATAGACTAACAATCACAATTCATTTATTATTCTAATCTAATAAAATTCAAAATTGAGTAATAAGGTAAAGAAAACGTCGATCGGCGTATTTTACATTTAAAGATGCGACGGACGCCTATTGCCGTCAACGTTTAAAACGATGTCGCACCTGACTAAGGTGAGCGATTTTTGTAACCGCATCGAATGGGTTAAGCCTCAGTCCGCAAAAAATAAATGACAACGGGCGCTTTGGTATGGACTGCGTCCCCAGTGCTGTATAAAGTTGTGGTATGACCCATTTGAATCTTTTTTATAGCCTATCTATACGATATCACCAGACTGTCTTTGGTTGTTTTTGTTGTAAAAATCATAACCATAGGATTAGGGTATTATAATACATATTTTTTTTTTATTATATCTCGACTTGGCACACGTGGTTGTCGATATGCGGAATGTGAACTTGGCTATCATTGTGACGGCCAAAAACCTCGACGAACATCTTTCGAGGCTCTCCTTAGGCGGTTGAATCAAGGGCCTGATTCAGAAAGCAGTACTCCTCGATACGGCCCGCATTGTGAAGAGTTTCCTGTCTCTAGAGCCCTATCTACCGGTAGCTTGGACCCTGCTCCCAATATCGGCGGACCACTATTTTTATGTTTTTTTTTTTTAAGAAATATTTAAAAATGTATATAATAAGATGAATGATAAATAAAGGACATAATAATATTTTTTACAAGAAAGGTTAGTAAGAAGATTAACTGAGTACCTGATAAGGAACATCCCCTAATTTTGCTGGCCAGCCGTTCATTATACGAGCAACCCACTTTTTGTTTTCCAAATCCCTTAAATAACTTTTATTATAAGCTGTGTCTGAAGAATGGTTTGTATCCGGCAGTGTGGGAGGTACCTACAGAAATAATATTTTTATTAGATACTCATAAATGCGTAACAATTTTTGTTTTGTATTATTTGATGAATGAAAATGGTACTAATATAGAATAAAATAAACTTTATTGTACACCAAAATTTAAACACTGAAAATGAAAATTTAAACTGATTTACTATGTATTGTGATACTTACATTTGAAAGACATACTTTTGAATATAAAATTATACATAAGAAACACTTTGCTAACATTTATTAAATACAAGAAATTTTATAAAACTGGATTAAGGATTCCGCTAATGTGACACTGGCATTCTTAAAAATGACATGACAGTAGAAATCCATAGTATTTTTTAGTTTTCAGCTTATTTTTCAGGGTTTCAGCATTAAAAGTTTTTAGTATAATGTGCCCATGGATTTTTTAAGTACTACCATAGATCTATAACGTTCTCGTATAGGCCATATTCCAAATCATAGACTATATAGATATAAAAGTAGGAACCATGTGGTTTGCCCATTGTTAATGGTGCTCAGTTCAGCCCATTTGTGAAATTAATGAGGCTCGTTCTCGGCATTTTGCCGTCCGGTTAAAGTATTCACCTGATTTGAAAGGTCCATGTGATCAGTTGAAAAGTTTCCTTGAAGACGGTATTACCGTCGACATTTTATTTTACCAGTTCAATTCCCGCAGGCCATACCGGTCTTCGGATTTCACTTTTGACCAACAATGGCATGCTGGCAATGAATATTACTCAAGCGAGTAAAGATTCTTGATGATCTGTAACGGTCGGCAGCAATAGGTCTCCTCCCACCTCTGCAACGAGGGCACGGCGCGGCTCATCCCACGCGGCACACTCAGCTATCGTATGCCGCGCCGTGATCTCCAGACAGTGGGCGCAGTGATAGCACCGAACGTCCGGCTCCCTGCTTATGCGACACAGGTACTTCCCGAAGCAGCCGTGCCCAGAGAGCACTTGCGTCGCTCGAAATGTCAGGGAGCCGTGCTTCCTTCCGACCCAGTCGTCGAGTACTGGCCGGATCGCCTCGATTGTGTCAAGGCAGCGGTAGGGAGCTCTAGCCTCCCCCGCCACTCCGCCACCATATCATCATCTAGCCTAGCCTTTTCACAACTATGTTGGGATCGCCTTAAGTCTAACCGGATGCAGCTGAATACTACATGGAGCGACTGCTTATCTGACCTCCACAACCCAGTCAGTACTGGGTAATACGATACTCCTTGGTAAGACTGGTTGTCAAACTTTGGGGCTACTGACTACCTGTACCGACTGTTAAAGATCTACAAATGATAGCCGGGACCAACGGATTAACGTGTTTTCCGAGGCACAGAGGAAACTCGGTATGTAATGGGTGGCCACTCGTCCACAGACCAACCTAGGCATGCGCCGCTTAACCTGAAGATTGATCCAAGCGGCCGTTATTATTTACCCACGAGCTCCTCCTAAGCTATATTAATACCTAGCTGTAGTAAATTATTAAACAACACTGTGCAAAGAGATTCAAAAGACTCATAGAGCGGACATAAGGAATATTTTCATACAACATTTTTGATCTCGAAAATTTTCGATTTTGACACACGAATGCTTCCTGACAACCAGGCAAATGACACTAGACAGAACGATTTGTTACTAAGTAGTAACAAGTATTGGATTACGATTTTCTTCGTCTTGTCCCGTCTATCGCTCGTAAACATTTAAATGTGTTTGACACTGTTATTTATTCTACTTTACGAGTAAATGATACTCGTAAAAAAGCATAAATAAAGAAAAAAAAAACAAATCGAAAAAGTACAAACGTTTTATATAATACACTCATTGCTATAGCTGTACAAGATTGCATAGTATATTTATACATGATCGCAGAGACCCAGTTGACGCTGGCGATGAACTGCTCGTAGGTTGAGACCCTAGAGAAGAATGAGCCTACCCCTTTTATGTGTCCACTGACAACTCCAACTAACACTCCCTGTGTTTTGGATATTTCGTTAGGATCCCCTGTGTTCGCGCATACAAGAGGCCCACCGGAATCTCCCTGCAAACATGAGAAACTGGTAGATGTAGGAATAGAAATGTCGCAGAAACAAACTGCAAAAAGGAAGAGCGAGATTACGACAACATCCCGCAGCAGACGCACTGGGTGTGTCTTCCAGCCCCTCTTAACAGGTCCAGGGGCGACGGATTCAAGGCATCCCTTAAAACCTGCTCCCCAGTTTGCGTGTGGAGTGTGTAACGTACTTACCCCGCGTATTCTATATAATGTATTAATATAACTAACCTTACCAACGTCCGTAAATTGCACAGAGGTACAAATAAAGTCATCCATCGGCTTCCTAAATAATTGACTGCACAATTTAGTTGAATGTACGACTAAAAGTGCCAATAAAAGAATATCAGTGTGATCCTACAAGAAAATGTTAAATCTGTTTAAATTGAGAAAGATCAAAGATCGGACGTGCTTTCCGAGGCACGGAGGAAACTCGGTTCGTAAAGAATGGTCATCCATCCGTAGACAACTTTGGCAGGCAATGCATAACAATGAAGATCGGCCCACGCGGTTGTTATTATTGAGCCAGGACAATTGAATTGATAATTTATTTGACAATTGAAATTAATGGTTGTAAAGCACTGTGATTGTGAGCGCGTTTCGTAAATATAAAAAACTGTTTGCTACAATACTTAGTTCTTGTACAATCAGTCACTTAAGAGCTATACAAGTTCACGAGTTCGCTAAGGACTAGGTACCTGTCGGCATTAATATAACAACATAATTATACAAATTAAATGGCTCTTACGCGTTCTTCGTACCCTGTTTTGCCAAAGCCTGAGGTCAAACATGTTCCGGAAAAGTCTGTATTTTGAACTGCCATAGGAATGGGGCGAATAAAACTGTTAAAATTGAAAGGATAATCTGTAATCTGAAAAGAAGTTACACTTATAAACTCTACAAGTAGATTATGCCCGTGGTTCTGCCCGCGGTTTTGCCCGTGTTATTGTCCCATAGGATCGCACTACCGGTATAAAAAGCATTCTATGTGTTTTTCCAGGTTATTAACTATCTGGGTGACAAATTTCGTTCAAAACCGTTCAGTAGTTTTTGCGTGAAAGGTACCTATTATTACTCTCACGGATCGGACAGGTTGTTTTAAAATAATGTTAATATTATAATTCATTGAGGAGAGGAAACAATTACAAACAGTGGGTCTAAGTAAAGCAGATACAATCAACTGCATGTTGAAATGCAAAAATGCATTCGGAAGGGCAGGGCTGTGCACTTCAACAGCATCTGCGAGGAAATAGAGGAACATGCAGTTAAAGTACAAACTAAGTATTTGTTCATGAAAGTTAGACAACTGACAGGTACATTCAAACCGCGTTGCTGGGCAGTTGAAGACATTAGAGGTAACCTTGACTGAACCGGGAATCGTTAAGGTTATATGGAGATTATACTGCTACAAACTATATCTGGATGAAGATGGTTAAGGCACTGAGAGAAGATGGAATGACCATTTGGTAGAGCCAGATATAATACTATCTGAAGTCCAAGAGGTTATCCAGAAGCTAAAGCATGAAGCTGTGGATGCTGATGACATTTTTGCTGCTATATTACATCTTGTTGCTGATGGGACCAAGATGGTGCAGCAGATATGCACCAAGGTGTGGAGGACAGGCCAATGGCCAGTAGCTTGGGCACAGTCAGCTGTGATCACAAGAAGAATGGAAACTAAAATCGCTCAAAAACACGACTCTGGCCCGCCAACCCGTCTCCGCTTCTATGAATACTTACAACTACTGCTATATCCATTTCCGGGAATTTATATTTTGCTGGGTGTGTAACACTGTCTAATGTTCTCCATTGTCCATGTGAACCATCCGATGTATATCTGGCAATGGTAAATAGATTACCAGCAACCGCGTATATGTTGCGAAGAGATGTCTTGCCGATTTTTCTATAAGTATTTAAAAATATTTATCTGTTGAATAACAACACATAATATAGGTAATATATATGCACTTTTTCTATCTCACAAGGCGAGTTAAAAACACGTGGACATAGTTTTTGTTCGTGAGGTTACTCGGCTAATAGTGAGGGCTCCCGAAGCTAATGCAAACAGAAACATCGTGACGTGCATCGTAAGAAACACACAATTAGGACGAACCTGATTTCACGACATAAGTCTTCGACATAATGGGTGTAAAATAATCCTTAAGTTTTGAATGTTCTAACTTTAAATACCTCACGACCCCCGTAATATTCAATGCATCAGCACAGTGTTTTGAGTGCGTTACAGTAAGTCTTACCGTAAAACGTGACTTTTAACCCCAAAAAAATAAGTCGTTTTCCGGCAATAATTTTTGAATAGAGTTACTTAGTTTGATGTACAGAATGCTTGTTCAACGGCTTCGTGAAGGGTCCGTTTACACCTTGCAAACGTAGTAGAAAAGCTATAAAACCAACCTCTGCGGCAGAAAAGCGTGTTTGAAATTTAACAAGCATTGTAAAATTACCTGGTATCTAAAAAATTACCGCAGGACCACCCTGTATTTTCAAAGCAGTGGGCAGCACTAATCAGTTTTCTTGGAGTTATGATGGTTGCGCCACAAAAAGATTTGTATTGTGCATTCGAGTGATGTACTAAACGCTTTAGCGATATCTGTAAAAACATAATTATGAGAATTCAGTGTACAACAAATTATTGCAAGGTTAAGAGTAAAATAATGTTATGTACCTAATGTATGTAATTAATGTTTTCGTAAGCAATTTTTCGTGCCTTTTTTGTCTGAGGGTAATGGTCTACTAATTGTTATGTCAGTCTAAAGTCTATGAAGTGAATCACGGTTCAAAGCGAGAGATTTCGCCGAGCCCAAACTGAGGAGTCTTCTAGCACATGCTGTGGTTGTAGTCGGGGCACAACGTGACGCAGGCCACACTGTGAGGTAAAACGTTGCTAGCTTTTTTCTGTTGCGATCCCGACACCAATCTGATCTGTGGCGCACAATGCGATGGAATCATTGCGACGACGCCGAACCGCATCTCTTCACCTTTCTCACTAAGGACAATGGGCGCCTTTGTATGGGTTTTCGTTCCCAGTTGTACATGAAGTTGTGGTATGAACCATTTGAAGCGTTGTACAATACCAATAAAGTCGGGCGTGTGCAGCGAAAGAACTTAAAAATAATAACTGAAAAATAATTTTGAATGGATGAAGATATGGATACAAATAAAAGGTCTATATAAATCTGAACTTAAATTAGAAGAAAAAATACTATCTACGTTGAAAATTATTTGGGAGGAACTTAAGAAATTCCTGGTTAGTATTATATTTGGAGAGATTGTCTTAGAATATTTAAGCTGCCTCAGTAATGGATACTACACAAGAAGTTATAAAGTTAAACTTATTCCAATGGAATTCACAGAGTCTACGTCCTAAATTAGTATCCTTTTCAGATCTGCTAATACAAGAAAACATTGATTGTGAGGTTAACGTCAATATCAGTGGATACAATATATATAGGAATGATAGACACGATCGTTACGGTGGTGTTGCTATTCCAGTGCACAGGTCGATTCAGTCTCACCCAGTGTCATTTAATATTAATAATGTGGGTATTGAACTAATTTGTGTTAAATTATTAAATTGTAAAGACTTAGAATATATTATATTACCGCTGTATTGTCCATCATCTGTTCAAACTCAACCTTCTGATTGGGATGATATTTTTGGTCACTTTTCTAGTAAAACTATAATAGCTGGGGACGTCAACGGCCATCAGACTTAAATCCTTAAATCGGACGTGAGAGGAACTCAAATAATGGACTCATGTTTAGAAAATGACTTTACTTCGCTCAACAGCGATACTCGCACAGCACTACTCGAGTTAAGTTGGTAAATGGTAATTTGCAACAGAAGTCGTCGGATATATCATTTGTCTCTTCTGAAGTGGCAATAAAATTTGATTGGCAGGTGTTTAATGAGAATCTGGGTAGTGATAACCTGATTATTAAAATTACAGCTAACTTATCTTGTAATGTAAATACTGTTAAAAAACGTAATTTTAAAATTGCAAATTGGAATGAATATCGTCAAACGATTTCTGAAAATATTAAAACGTTTCATGAAGGATCCTTTAATTGTAACGTGCAACAAATGTATGACGCTGTTATAAATTGTGTTGAATATGCAGCTAGTAAGCATATACCCTTTTTTAAATTCTTAATTAAATTTTCGTAGAATTCCTTTGTCTGCGGAGAATTATCTACCAACTGATAATATAATAATATAATATTTATTCACCAATTTGAGACAACCATACAGAGTAACTTAATAATAAACACAAAAATAAACAGTTCGTTGAATGTGAATGGTACAATGTAATGTGATGTGAGCGTCTAAAGTCTATGAAGTGGATCATCGTTCAAAGCCAGAGATTTCCTGCACCAGTACTTACTGTGTTGGTTGCGTTATTATCTAAATGTTCTATTCTATCTGTCACACACACACACATACACACTCACGTACGCACACACACCAACAGACTACTGATAATAAATTATATAAAAAATATTATTCATAAACTTTTTTTAGTTCATGTTACACTAATTGTAAGACATAAAAGAGCGGCGCCTCCTGGCACAGGCATCTATATGCTTAAAAGGAGACGCCACCAACTGTATAATGTACAACGTGTAATAATGAAATAAAACATTTTTGATTTGATTTGATCTGTTGTAGTATTAAGCATTATTACGCAATTGTTTGTTGTCCTAAAGAAATAAAAATAAATCCATGTGATGGAGAGTGAACTGCACATACCACCATTATTTTTGAGGAGACAATGTTTCGCATATAAGATCATTTTAAAGTCATTGTCGTGGTCTAATAATATAACTATAGACACCATCTCAGAATTAGACTCCCTAACTATTAATAGTTATTGGGCAAACAGAAGAAAACCCCTACTGGCTACCTCCTTTAAAGAATTAGGACAGCTGCAAATTAATAACTCGGATAGTCTTAAAATGTTCTCTCTGGATATTTGGGTACCAGCTTTACAAATTAAAGGGACTATCAAAAGTGATTTAGAATGTATAATGTTTCCAAAAACATGTTATAATCAGAATGCCTTAGTTCATAAAGTGGTTTCGGAATTGGCTTCTTAATATAGTGATTGGGGTAAAATCTTCACGGATGATGGTCAAAGACTAAAGATGGGTGTGGAGCTGTTTTTTTCTTTCAAAGTACTGGTTATAAAGCTATGTATAAAACGAATGCAAATATATGTATAATGTCTCTGAAAGTCATTGCAATATCTCGTTATTTTATTTACATAATCAAAATCGAAATAAAGTAGTTATATTTACAGATAGCAAAAGCGCTTCACAACATCTGGCTCGATGCGCCTCTGCTTGCAGAGCTGCATCTATAGCCTATGACATTCTAAAACTAATTCATTACTACAACAAAGATGACATTAGGATTATCTTGCAATGGGTTCCAGCGCACATAGGCTTACGGGGCAACGAGGAGGCTGACCGACTGTCGAAACTGGCAATGTTACGTCGTAGATGTCCGATTACTGGGAATATTTTTCCAGGAATGTATGTTTCGAGAAATAGAAAAAACAATTCAAAATGAAATATCTAAACAAAAAGGCATTTGGTATAAAGTCATTCAAAATAAACCACCTCGTGAGCCATGGTTTGATGATAAATCTTTAACTAGGAGTTATGTAAAATTAGCGCTAAGGCTTCGTTCTGGTCACTTGCCATCAGCAAAATTTGCTTTCTCAATGCGAAAGGCTGCATCGCCTAATTACGAGAGATGAAACAAAATTGAAGATGTGCAACATTTGTTGATGGAATGTGCTAAGAATAAAGATGAAAGGGAAACTTTGGCTAGGGAGTTCAAATTAAACATGGGGGATGTTGGACTTATCCAAAATATATTGGCATACCCTAAATCAGAAAGGACTAAACGAATAATTTGGGGCTTAACTCAGAGGCCTAGGCAATAATTCCCTTTCCTATGTCATGGTTTATACATACATAAATGTATAGTTGTGCGTAAATAGAGTATAAGGTGCAATGGGGTTGACGTATCCGTGTGGATAAAAACTCCTAATTAATGAAGAGTAAAAAAATAAAAAATAAACTGTCTGTACCTGGTAAGGAGCATCCCCTAAGCTTGCTGGCCAGCCGTTCATTATACGAGCAACCCACTTTTTATATTCCGCATTCTCTAAGTAACTTTTATTATAAACTATGTCTGAATGGTTTTTACCCAGCAGTGGTGGAGGTACCTACAGTAATAATATTTTTATTAGATACTTATAAAAACGTATCTATTCTTAGAGATGGTTTGCATTATTTGATAAATTTGGAACTATGATAGAATAAACCATTAACTTAATATATTACTGCGTAGAATAAACTTTATTGTACACCCAAATTGAAACACAACTGTTTTACTATTGTGATACTTGCATGTGAAAGGCATACTTTTGAACATAAAATTATACATAGCAAACACTTTGCAAACATTTATAAATACAAGTCATTAATAAAAATTTGGAGTAAGGATTCCGCTAATGTGGCATTCGCATTCATAAAAATGACATGTCAGTGGTCCATAGTTTCTTTTAGTTTACGGCTTATAAAGTTTTTTAGTATAACTAGCCCATGGAATTTTTAAGTACTACCATGGATTTAGTACGTACTTTCGTGGCCGTTGTCGGAATCATAGACTACATAAATCATCCATATGGTGACAAAAAATATTAATTCATTAATTGGTAGGTAGATGAGAGAATCGCTCTCATATTTTAGTATCTACCTACCACGGTGTAATAATTTTAAATTTTTTGAAGTCACTTTTGTTTCATTTTATTAGTAAATCCCTCCCATCGTTATCAGCCTAGCCTTTTCCCAAGGACTAGTTATACACCCGTATCTATAAACAAATCAAAGTGTTTAGGTACTTGAGTAAATGCCATTTTTTAAGATACCATTTATATTATGTAGTTTAGTAATTGATTGAAGTTAGAACTGTAAAAAGTTAGAATTCTTATCTTTGCTTTCTTTGACGGTTCTTACTTCGCTTAAATTCTTGTGTATTGCATAAAAAAAATTGCAAGTAATTATAAATAATTACTTCCAAATTTTTTCAAGTAATTATTTTGACTTGACAATAGATTCGGGTGTCAGACTTTCGGGCCACTGATTTCTCTATACTACTAACTCAATAAAACAAGATCCCATGAAAATCCGACTACTCTAAAAACTTCGTCCAACCTTTTGAGTATTGTTTTTGTCTATTTGCACTCGGCTAAAATATAAAATTGTTAGATATTGCATTTTAAACGTTTTTTTTTTTTGTGTTCCATAATAATGCATTTTAACGTAATGCTACTGGGAATTTTCTAATAGAAAACTGACCGGGAAATCGAACCCAGGACAGCGGTCGCGCTTGCGACCACGTGACCAAGTTAAAGTACGTAGCATTGCTGATACAGGATATTAATTATAGATGTCATCACTACTCAATGTTAACATTTAAAATATTCTACGCCGGCGCTTCTCTTTTTCTTTTAGTATAAATTATTTTACTCTTTGGGCACTATCGGTAATTTCACGAAGATTGACCAACAACGCTGACCATATTTAGTCGAGTCGGAAAAATTGCTTGTTGATCTATATTTATGCCAGTGTCTGTATCATTCAGTCGAAAAGAAAAATAAGAACATAGTAAAAAATAAAACAAATCGAAAAAGTACAAACGTTTCATATAAAACACTCATCGCTATTACTGTACATGATTGCATATTATATTTATACACTATGATCACAGCAAACGAGTTTACGCTGGCGATGAATTGCTGGTAGTTTGACACCCTAGAATAGAATGTGCCTACCCCCACTTCATGTCCGCTGACAACTCCAACTAACACTCCCTGTTTTTCGGATACTTCGTTCGGATCCCCCGTGTTCGCGCAAACAAGAGGCCCGCCAGAATCTCCCTGCAAACACAAATACTGGTAGATTTGTGTTGAGAATGGAGAAGTTTGAGAAATATTTAAAATAACCGGAATTATTTCAAGTACCTATTTATGCTCCCACTTACTTACACGTAACCTGGTCAGGCGGTCTGCTGGCTTAGGTTGAAGACCTTGGATGAGCCGCGCCGTGTCCTTGTTTAGGAAGTGCTGACCGTAGTCCGCTCAATGGTCGACAGCTGAGAGCCCTAGGATGCGGTAAGGTCCTTCTGCAAAACAGTAATGTCGCAGAAGGAAGCCCATCACGCAGTATACGCACTGGGCGTCGGCAGAAGACGGACATTGCCCTCTTCCGGCCCCATGGGATAAGGATCGTAGGTCAAGCGGGCCGACACTTGTCCAGGCAGCGGAAGTCGCATCAGATTGCGCTGCCCCACGACGTAAGTGTGCGAGAAAACACCAGGGTAGGTTTAGTCAGTAAAAATCTGACAGTCCCCTCCACTCTTGGGTCCGCTCCCAGGGCAGAGGACACCATTAAGGATTTACACCTCGAGAAAAAAAAAAAGGTTGAAACCTCCAACGAACGCCCGCAGGCCACCCGATCAGGCTACGTGGCCGACTCGTCACAAAAATTACCTGCAGATAACAATCGCAAACAGACAATTAACCACTCGTAGCAATTTCATTTCGTACCGATGTTACGTCCATCCATATTATACCGATAAGTTTTTAGCCAGCAGCTAGACGGCACAGTTGTATTAGCGTTATATTACCTTTGCTGTTGCATCGCTGTCAAAATCACAGTGATCTTTATTCCAGTTACGTTAAGATGTCTCTTAGGTTGCTGCTTTCAAGGGTAATAAATATAACTGTGTAAAGCCTGTGAATGCAAACAGCAGGTCGTAGTCTGACGACGTCGCCACAAGTGCTCTCCCGAGTGAAAACTACCTGCTCACTACACTTTCTACTTATTGAAATGCATTTATCTGCTGACAGCATTGAGATTTAGTGTGTTACACAATTCTACGAGTATTTATAGGATTAACATAACTCACCTTTCCAACGTCCGTCAATTGAGCAGAGCTACAAATAAAGTCATCCATTCGCTTCCCAAATAATTGATTGCACACTCTAGTTGGATTTACGACTATACTTGCCAATAATAGAACCTCAGTGTCATCCTAGAACAAAACGTTGGTAAGCCTGGTTGTCAGACTTTCGGGCCACTGACTACCTGTAACGACTGCCAAAGATCTTGCCAGGACCAACGGCTTAACGTGCTTTCCGAGGCACGGAGGAAACTCGTTATGAATAGGATGGTCACCCATCCACAGACCGACCTTGGCAGGCACTGCATAATCATGAAGATCGACCAGTGCGGCTGTAATTATTAAGCCAGTACAATTCAGTTGATAAATTTATTTGACAATCGAAGTTGATGGATGTAAAGGACTGAGATTATGAGTGTATTACATAATATAGAAAACTGTTGTGCTACAAGCTTTAGGTCTTACACAATCAAACAATTAAGAAATAAGATACAAGTGGTATCATGATTTTTGAGCTTAACTAATAACTAGTAGCCGAGTACAATTAGACAAAAAAGACTCAATAAGTGGATCAAAGATTATTGTGATCGGATTTTCATGCGACTTTTTTAATAACTTCAAATTCGACGAATTATGTTGTAGCGTAATAATAGTGTGACCTGTATGCATCCACTAAACGCCAATTTGGTCTGTTTATTTGTTCATTTTTGTCGATGAAATGCTTATTTCAAGATATTTTGTTATATTTCCTGTTCATTCAAAAATTTAAGACTAAGATTTCTTTGTCGTTGGTAACTGAAACTTTTTCTCAGATAACTAGCCATGAAAATGCTCAAAATTCATTCGCAGATATCAGAAGAATTTCAATAAACAAAAGTCCCATGAAAAACCGCCTACTATAAAATTCGTTCCACCTTATGAGTATTTTTTGGCTAATTGTACTCGGCTTATACAAATTAAATGGTTCTTACGCGGTCTCTTTGCCCTGTTTTGCCAAAGCCCGAGGCCAAACATGTTCCAGCATAATCTGTATTTCGAACTGCCATAGGAATGGGGCCAATAAAACTATTAAAATTGAAAGGATGAGCTGTGACCTGAAAATAATATACATTTATATAAATACTACGAGTAGCTTATTCCCGCGGCTTTGCTCGCATAATGGCTATCGCGCATGAATGCGTCGCTAGAGGCGTTCGGGTGTCTTCAAAATGTCATAGTGTTCGCGCTTGGCGCGCTTTTTCATCAGGTATTTTTACTACTATTCACGATTGCGGTCAAGACTGAGCCATTCCTAATTCATTATGACTTGATGATTCTTTAAGTAGACTTTAATTAGCAAGTTAGGATCTAATTTGTTAGAACTTGGAGGAAGCATGATTTTTAAATGTATCATGCTTGCTCATTTTAGGGACAGTATTGTAAATATGAATCTGAAGTTTACACTATGTTGTTATTCATAATAAAATAAACTTTTTATGAAGTTATTTAGCGCCAGTGGCGCCACCTGGTGAGCTCATAAACGATAGCCCTCATTATGCCACGGGATAGTACTAACGAGATATAAAGCTCTATGTGCTTATCCAAGTCGTAAACTATCTGTGCATCAAATTTCATCTAAATCCGTTCAGTAGTTTTTGCGTGAAAGGTTAACAGATATTTATCCATCATCAGAAAATTTCATATTTGTAAATAAAAGTAAGCATACTATAATTAAGTGTATAGTAGTATAGTACGATAAGACAAGAAATTGGATGTTTTGCGTGTGTACCACGTCTGAAAAATGAAAATTGGTTTGACAATATTCAGTTTTTGTGATACAGGACTTTTCGCAAAAATGCAGCAGTAACTTTGTTTTTCATGAACACATAATGAAAAACAAATAGTTTTACTGTTGAGTGTAAATTTACAGCTCAATGAGCGCTAAATATTGTTATTTTAATTTTTGGTGCTACGGAAGCCTGTGTGTGCGAGTCTGACTCGCACTTGGCCAGTTTTTTTTTATTACATCTTGTTTAGATATCTCATCATCATCATCGAGCTGCTTAGAAGCTAGAGCATAAAACTGTGGGTCCTAGCCTTGGTCCGGGACCAAGATGGTGCAACAGATATGCACCAAAAATTGGGCTACAGGTCAATGGCCGGTAGATTGGGTACAGTTCGTTGTGATTCCTTTTCACACTTCGTAGTAAAAACTAAGAGGTAAGAAAAATAAAATCGCTCAAAAAACGCCTTTGGCTCGCCCGCCCTTCCCCCGCTCTCCGCTCAAACTCCTATGAACACTTACAACTACTGCTATATCCATTTCAGGGAATTTGTATTTTGCTGGGAATATAGCACTGTCCAACTGCCTCCATTGGCCATCCGCCCCATAACTTGCAATGTTTAATAGATTACCAGCAACTGCTACTATGCCTTGAAGATATTTCCTGCTGATTTCTCTGTAAGTATTTCAAAATATTTATCTGTTGACTTATAAATAATACACCGGAAAATTTTGCGGAACATGAAAAAGGTCGAAAAACTAGTTTGTGTAACATTGCAGGCTGGTTTTTATTTTTGTTTTAGAACTAATCATAAACATGGCAGGCAGAGGTGTACCTAATAGTACACCCACATTTTGTTCAGGCATTTCAAATTGAGAAATCAATTGAATGACCTTTTTTACGTTCCGCTAAATATGCCGTGTAAAATATATTTGCCGGTGTGTGTGTATACACATATAGTTGAACTTATAGTTTTTCTGCAGCAATAGCCTAGTGGTGTGACCGTTGGACTGCCAAGTCATAGGTCTCGAGTAACGAGAATCATGTACGTATTGTATAATTATCACTTCGGTGAAGGAAAAAATCGTGAGTAAACCAGCACGCCTGAGAGATATTTCTCAACGACATGTAAAGCCAAGTCAGAGACCCATGGGCGGCATAAAAACTCTGACACTAGGTTAAGCACTAACCACACGATAAAGAAGAAAGTATAGTTTTTCTGGTGAGGTTAACTCGGCGAATACTGAAAGCTCCCGAAGCTAATGCACACAGAAACATCGCAACGTGCCTCCTAAAAATCACACAATTAAAACGAAACTGTTTTCACCACATAAGACTACGAAATTTATTTATTAGAACATTAAATAAGTTATAGAGCCAACCCCTGCAGCATTGAATGAGAATGCCGCAGAAGACAAACTATCTTACAACTTGTCATGCATTCGTTTAAAGACGGCTAAGTTTAGTCATAATCAATCTATCAGTCTGGACGGGAAGAGAAGGGGAAAGCATTTTTGAAATTTAACTAAGCATTGTATAATTACCCGTGATTGGAAATACTATTGCGGGTCGATCCATGATTTGGAAAGCAGTGCGCAGCAGTAATCAGATTCATTCGAGTTATGATGGTTGCACCACAAAATGATTTGTATAGTCCTTGTACGTGACGTCCCTTCAGCGATACCTTTAAAAGCATAATTATGAGAATTTAGTGTACATCAAATTATTGTAAGGTTAAGAGAAAATAATTATGTTGTGCCTATAATATTGCTCTTGTTGTTTTCGTAGGCACTTTTTCGTAGAATTCCTTTATCTGCGGAGAATGGTCTACCAACTGATGTGAGCGTCTAAAGTCTATGAAGTGGATCATGGTTCAAAGCCAGAGATTTCCTGCCAAAGGAAGCAAAACCCTTGCCTTGTAGTTGGAGCACAACGATATGTAGGCCACACCGTGAGGTAAAGTGTTGCCAGCTTCTTTTGCGATTCCGACGCCAGTCTGCTCTGTGGCGCCTAATACGATGGAATCATTGCGACGCCGCACTGCACCGCTTTTCTCACGATCAATATTGTAGCTGTCGTGTGGCTGCCCTTGATGGGAATCGGGCAACCTCTCATCAACGACTCCTTTATCGCAAAAACATTAAACAACAGAAGGACAATGGGCGCTTTTGTATGGGTTTCCGTTCCCAGTTCTGCATAAAGTTGTGGTATGAGCCATTTGAAGCTTTATTTTATTGTACACCAATAAAGTCAGGCATGTGCAGGGAAAGACTGACGACTGATTTTTTTGGATGAATCATTACCGTAGGCCTATGGTGTTAAAATTCTTATTTTTTAGACAAGGTTAGTAAGAAAATTAAATGTCTATACCTTATATGGAACATCCCCTAAGCTTGATGGCCAGCCATTCATTACACGACGAGCAGCCCACATTTCATATTCCACATCATTTAAATAACTTTCATTATAAACTATGCCTCGAGGATGGTCTTTTCCATGTGAAAGACATACTTTTGAATATAAAATAATACATAGCAACAATACAAACACAATACACTTTGGAAACATGAAATTATTATGTACAAGAATTTTGTTAGTATTATCCGTTATTCCCATGTGACATTGACATACCGTGGGCCTATAGATATACATAAGTATTCTACTCTTTACCGTGGGCATCAAGGAGTACTCGTAGAATACTTATCCCAAGAATAGAAATCTTATGCCTTTAGCTTATACCAAACTGGGTAGGAATTCCTGATTTTAAAGCGAAAGTATTTCATTTAGTTTTAGCTTCTACGATTTTAAAATACCTATATAGTTTGTGCGTGGAATTATTTAGTACTACCATGGATATTATTAAATATTGACCATTGTTCTAACTAAGGCTGCCTTTGTTTTTACCCGACTGCGGTGAAGACCAAAAGGAGCGTTATGGTTTTGACCTGTTTGTAAGTATGTATGTATGTCCGTTTCCGCCCTCGTAACTTATCAATGGATGGAGGGATTTGGATTAAATTATACGTCGTTCGATTCGTCTTGGTGGCGCGAGTATCAATGGCTTTAAATTAAAAAAAAAAAAAAAACAAATAAAATGGTGAATTTGGGGTGCCATATTGTGGAGTTTGACTTTTTTTTAATACCATCGGGTGGGGTATCAAAATGAAGGGTTTTAAAAGGTGATTACAGAAGTATATGCAACTTATATGTTTAAATGTAATTCGAAATGACAAATCGTATTGATGTAAGTAAAGTTGGAATTATTTCTTGTTCCTTGTTGTATAAAACTCCTTGCAAGGACTAAATCGTCTGCGAAATCTCTCATATTTGTAAACTAAAAAGCTGGAAAAAAAATAAAATTAAAAAAGAACAAAAAAACCGACTGCAGTAAAAAAATTAAGTTAAAAAAAAACTGTTATACCTACACTGAAAAAATATAAAAATGGAATCTCCATTTTTATATTTTCAAACTCAAATGACGGAATGGCGGGAATGGGTCCCGCCTGCTTCAAACTATTTTAAATTTAAAATGTCTTTGTTCTTAGCTTTCCAGGGTATAAGTTTTTTTTTTTAACTTAAGTTTTTTACTGCAGTCGCGTTTTTTTGTTTTTTTATTACAATTCAATTTCCAGAGACACATTCATATAATTAAATGTTGATCTACAACGCATGTCATTATTATTCAAGCGTCAAAAGATTCTTGTCGATTTTATGTAGGCCCGGACTCCAAAGTAGAGACGTGTGTAGATGTGCGAAGCAGCAGAGGAGATGCTTAGGAGCTAGGCTGTCCGCCGAAGCTGTGCGAAGATTTTTACTGGCTAGACCGGAGCATTTCACATTATCTATAAATTAGCTTGAAGCAATCGGGGGTTTAGAAAATCATAAAGGGTGTATTGTTTCGAAGCTATTTTCTATTTTATTTTACAGCGTTGAGCCCTTTTGGCCTCAGTAAGCCACAGACGTCAAATGATACCAGTTTATTATAAATTCCATTTTTAGGGTTCCGTTGTCAAATATCAAGAAGGGAACCATTAAAGATTCGCCCTGTCCGCCTGTCTATCTGTCCGTCCGCATGTCACAGCATTTTTACTCTGAGACTATTGGCACCACACAGTTGACATTTGGAGAGTATATACCTTCTAAGAACACAATTCGCATAATTCCTATGGGTAAAAGTATTCTACTCTTTGGCTAGGTGGTCACTGAGGAAATATGGCACACGTTTCTGTATATTAACTGTAATTTTATGGTGCTTTGGTATAATAACTATTTTCAGTTTAGGTTAATTTTAACGTTTTTCAACATTGGCCCTTCAATAAAATCGAATAATAACTCAAATCTATTGACAAAAAATATGTATTTTGAGCCCAGAAATAACTTTAGCCAACTTATTAACTCGAGGTAAATGAACTGCGAAAGGACAATACCATTCATTCGAAAATATGAATAAATAAAACAAATCAAAAAAGAACAAACGTTTTATATAAAACACTCATTGCTATAAATGTACACGATTGCATATTATATTTAAACATGATCATAGAAACCGAGTTTATGCTGGCGATGAATTTATGATATCTTGAGACTCTAGAAAAGAACGAGCCTACTTTATAATGGTGTCCGCTGACTACTCCAACTAATATTCCCGTTTCGTTGTTTTTTTCATTAGGATCCCCTGTGTTCGCACATACTAGCGGCCCACCGGAATCTCCCTGCAAACACGAATACTGTGAGATTAGAGAAGTTTGAAACTACGTACCTACCTATTAAGGCTCCCATTGACTATCATGTGGCTTGATCGGTCGGTCTGCTGGCCAAGGTCGTCATGGCTCACTCACTACAAAGATTACTTGCAGATAATTATCTTAAAGGGACAATTGACTAGCAATCTTTTGACAAGTTTTTAGATCGCTTAAACAAAGTAAATGACAAATTATCGGAGTATTGCAGTGTTGCCCTCATAGGAGACGTTAACATGGACTTTAGAAATGACACTCTGGACGCGCGTTGTAATGACTATCTTATGGCTAATGCAATACACGGGATAGTACCAACCCAAATTTTACCAACTAGACTAATTGCCTAGATCACATTATGCTGAAGTCTACACTACTTGCCACATCTTTAGTCATTGAAACATATACTTATTACAGATCATACACCAGTAATGCTTTCATCAGTACACGTAGGTCCAAAGCTTAAACCTAACAATGAAGTCACTAGAATAAAAATGAGTTAAGTTGAGTAAATTAAGTAGAAAATATGAATTTTACCGAAATCTTACAATCACAAGATGCAAATAAAAGTACTAATATGTTCATATCTCTTTTGATGTCTGTCCCTAGATGAAAAAAAGAAACATAAAGACCTGGATTGCTCCAGGACTCCTACGAAGCATTGCACATCGAAATAGACTACACAAAAATATTATCTAAGACCCCTAATAACCTAATTCTAAAGCTAAGTTATTCTCGGTATCGCAATTATTGTAATCGCCTTCTACGAAGGCTAAAGAGGAGTACGAAAAACAACAAATTGAAAAAGCAGGACTCAATCCAAAAGCCTTACGGAATGCTATCAAATACACAACCCATACTAGAAAAACTAAAACTTCACCTTCAGAACTGCTAAATATTCAAAACGATCCCAACATAGCCGTTAACCATGTATGCTCAATCTTTACAAATGTTGGTCGTAACTTAGCAAATAAAATAATCTCTGCCAATCAAAATAGACAACCAGAGCCATCTCTGGACAAATTCATCTTCCAAATATACGTCGCTCTGCGTCAAACTGTCATTAATTTTTGCATACCTGTGTGGGCCGGAGCCTCAAAGACGAAGTGTCTAGTCCTGGAGCGAGCCCAAAAAGCTGTTCTGAAAGTTATACAAAGGAAGCCTTTTATGTACCCAACTAGACAGCTGTACTCAGAACGTCAGGTGCTAACTAATCGACAGTTTTTTGTGCTCGCATCAGTTCTGAGAAGACATCGAACAGTTCTCCCGACTCCTGATACTGGTAGACGCAGAAATCCAGCACGTTGTCCAAATGTCTGACACAGCACAATCTTTGCAAAACGGCAACATTATGTCCTAAGTTCTATATTATATAACAAATTTAACAAAAAAAAAAAACCCAATACGTAGCAGTCATCAAGCCAAGAATAAGGTAAACATGTACTTACTACAATTGGACTACGAAGACACTGAACACATAATGACCCTTCATGTATAATCTTATCTACCACACAAAAAAATACACTTTCCTTACTACACCACACACACACGCTCCCACATCACTCACTCTCTCTTCACTTTCACCCGATTCCTGTAATTCACCATTCATATTAGCACACATATCCATCTCATATCTTTAAGCATCATATATACATCTCATATCTTTAAGCTCACCAAACAAACCCTCGCATTTGTAATGGTATCTGTATAGCAGTGACACACAAATGTCCTAAGATGGATCAGATGGTAAATAGCTGAACGCTATCCCCTGAGATACAGGTTCCCGCCTAGTTCAGGGGGTAGGATCAATACTCTGTGTACCTCATTATAACCATCATAGAAATGAAACAATTGTAATAATTTTCATGTACTAAAATGTAAAATTTAAATTAAACATTTTTTTTGTTGTTAATCCTCAAACACTGACACATTTTGAACAATCTGTGGTAACGAGTATGTTCATTTTAACTTCAAATACAATTGATATAAAACCTGTTAAAGCTCAAAGATGACTTTGTATGTGTAAGGTAAGAATAGGATACCGAAAATGTTTAACTACTGTTCTACGAGTAGTTGTCTGTTCCCTTGTGTAACTGACGAAAGGTTTCCACGCTGGGGTGTCTAGAAGCAATGTTCTGAATACATAGTTCCATAGGTGGCACATCAATGTCCCTTAAAACAAATTTCTTTGTAATCGGTTTCCAAAAGCAAACAAATTGAAACAGTTGTCTGCTCAACACCATAAAATATGTAATGAGTTTTGTTGAATTTTCTAAATGAATAGCATTGGGAATGCGAGTAAAATAATGGATTAACACAACTGACCTTTCCGACGTCCGTGAATCGCGAAGATGTACAAATATAATTTTTCATTCGCATCCCGTGCATCCTATCGCACAAACTAATTGGATATACGACTAAATGCGCCAATAAAAGAACCTCGGTTTGATCCTACAAAAAAGTTTTATTGTAAATCTCTTTGGAGAAAGATTATTGTCTCGATAATAGGTATTTTAACTAATGGTGCGATTCCACCAAAATTGTGCGCGAACATAAGTGCAGCATATTTGTTCGGGAACATTTTAAGCAGCACAAAATGTTGGCGTAGGTTACGTAAAATTTGTAAGCTATTTTGCTACAATACTCTCTTTCTCTTAAAACACAATCACTGTCTTAATGATACAAGCAGTGTCATGATTTTTAAAGTTAACTGAGCACTAAATACTTGGCG
Source organism: Standfussiana lucernea (assembly GCA_964057025.1). NCBI lineage: Eukaryota > Metazoa > Arthropoda > Insecta > Lepidoptera > Noctuidae > Standfussiana > Standfussiana lucernea. The sequence goes on from OZ059796.1 coordinate 10,921,690, forward strand.
GGTCGGAATAAATTTATCATTCAACGTACAAAAAGTAAATGGTTCTTACCTTTGATTCGTGCCCTGTTCTGCCAAAACCCGAGGCCAAACATTTTCCAGTATAATCTTTTTTTCGAGTTGCTATAGGAATGGGCTTAATATATTTAGTAAAAACGAATGGAGATACTGTAATCTGAAAAGAAAACACAGGGTAGGTACTGAAAACCCATTCATAAACTACACTTGAGGGACGAACGTCACCGAGCAATTATGAACCGCAGATAAAGTACCTAACTAGCTGAATGGGTTTGTATTGGGCTAGTTGGGTACTTTATCTGCACTTAAAGTGCGTTCAAACCGTCCAAGTTTTCGAAGGAATTCTGCTAAAGAATAGTTTGGCAGGTTTCTTTTGGAGGAATCTTTTGGAGGTTTATAGGTCATGACGTAATAGTCCGCCAATGCAAAACCAATCTCAAGATTATTGTTTATGACATTTGAGAACTCTTACATATAAGAAGAGAGAATCAGAAGAGTCTGGCACGGTACTATTTCATGAGGATATGGTACCAGAAAAAAATTGTTGTAATCATTATATGACGACCCGAATGGCGCAGCGGTAGTGAGGCTGCCTTACGTTCATAGGGTTCCGGGTTCGAATCCCGGTAGGAGCAAGTGTTTGTGTGATGAGCATGGACATTTGTTTCCGAGTCATGGATGTTCATATGTATAATAAGTATGTATTTACAAACAAAAATTATCTATGTAGTATATCAACTATCTGGTGTCCACGACACAAGCCTCGTTGCTAAGTGTGGCACCAGATGGCGCTGTGTGTAATATCCAGCGATATTTATTATTATTATTTATTTATTATTCCACGGGAGGCATAGATTTGATTTTCTCAAAAAGTATTTAGCATTGTAAGAGTTATCGCTGCTATAAAGATTGAAGTTAATAATTTCAACTCACTTTTGAAGGGCACTGTTATTTCTTTGTCGATCTATTGTGGAGGTTGAAATTTAAACGATGTACAGAGATACACGCTTGCCAAGGTTCGTCCGTGGAGGGGTGAACATTCATTAGATACCGAATTCCCTTCATTTCACGAAAAGCACGCTAAGTCGTTGGTCCCGGTTGTCATTTGTAGATCTTTGACAGTCGTTACGGGCAGTCAGCAGTTCGAAAGTCTGACAACCAGTCTTAACAAGAGGTAGCGTATGACCACTGGGTCATAACTGGGTCATAATGCCTAAGTGGTCTGTGGAGATCAGATAGGCAGTCGGTTCATCTAAAATACTGGTATTTAGTTGCATTAGGTTAAACTAGAAACTGTCCTCAAAAGTGCGAAATGGCTAGTTCAAAGATGATGAATGGTTAAAAGTTTTTTGGTGTAGTAGTAAGGACGCTATTAATCCAAATGCCGTACTTACGTAAATTGAATGAATACTTACAAGTACTGCTATATCCTTCTTCGGGAATTTGTATTTTTTTGGGTATGTTACACTTTCCAATTCCCTCCATTGTCCATTAGAGCCGTCCGCGCTATATTTTCCAATGTTATATAGATTACCAGCGACCGCGTACGTGCTTCGGAGAGCGCTTTCACTGACTTTTCTACATTCAAAAATATTTATCTGTTGAATCAACAAGAATATTTAGCACTTACAGTTTTTCTACCTCACAAAGGCGAGTTAAATGCACGTGGACTACGTTTGTGTGAAGGTTACTTGGCTAATTGTGAGAGCTCCCGAAGCTAATGCACACAGATATGTACATCGTAACGTGCATCGTAAGAAACAAATAGTACTAAGACGAACCTGCATTCGTAAAACTTTTTTAAGGTACATTTACGCAGAGCTCTGTATAAAACATTGGTCGTTGATATCGTGCAAAAAAGCAGGTATAAGTAAATAATTATGGTCAAATTCATTACACGATTGTTTGGTGCATCGTTCGCCACATAGAACGAGCCGAAAGGAGTGGTCATTTGCCGTATCTTCAGCCCCAACAAGTCATGCTTTTCTCCACAGATTTCACGGACCATTCAATTTGGCAAACGATGCATAAAACACCCTGTATATTTGTCTAACACACAGTCTGGGCAGAAAAAGAAAAAAAAAATGTTCATAGTTCAGCATTCCCACCCGGGGCGTAAAAGTTTATTGCAGCTAAATCCTTTTTCTTCAAAGCAGTGAGCAGCACTAATCAGTTTTTTTGGACTTATGATAGTTGCTCCACAATAAGTTTTGTATAGTTTTTTCCTGCGATGTACCAAACCCTTTAACGCTATCTGTAATTTAAAAGCAAAATTATGAGAATTCAGTGGCTATGAAATTGTTGCTGGTTAGTTGTTTCGTAGTCGCTTCTTCATGGAATTTCTCTTACTGGGGAGAACGGTAGGCTAAGTCTAAGATGTGGTGGGTCGCCACATCGTTCCGCATGAAAGTGCAGCGTTGTATATTCAAGTTGGGCGCTCAAGCGGCGCGCCGTAGCTACGTTTTCTTTAGGAATAAACGGCAGTGCGCTCATATATAATAGAGTCACGGCACGGGCGAGGCGGAGGCGGCGCGATGTCGAGGCAGGGACGCGGCTCGGGCGCTGTGCCCAACTTCGCCGCCGCCATTTTGTAATTTTGTTTAGTTCGTAGACGTGTTCAAAGTTAAATTATGATATTATGAATTAATTGGAATATGTGGAGGAATCATAGCGGCCCATGCCTCGACCGTGCTGCGACGCGGCCGCGACCGCGCGACTTACTAGTGAGCGACGCGCCATAGACTTAGCCCTCCGTTTTCCCTAGTCAACGCAACGCTCAAGCGGTGTTGCAGCGAAATCGTGACGCTGTTACGACGCTGTTACGTCGCAGCGTTAACAAACAATACTGCACTGCGCAGCTTTGCCGCTCTGAAGTCGCCCCGCCCCTCTTCACTTCGTCTCTCTAGCCCCTTGTACAACGCGTACGCGTTCCTTCGCCGCACACTGTTTCACCGCATCGTGTGGTATGTCGTTTTGATTTAATATGAGGTCACCGCCCAGGCGTCGCAGCGAACCCACAACTTATCGCATGGCTTCGCTTACGATTCAATATAGAAGGTCATCAAATGGAGTGGGGAACGGTTCGACCTTGATTGCATTTGAACCTTCTTTTTCCAGCGACTCCTGCATACTTCGAAAATTTGCCCAACACCGAAATAAATAAAAAAGTTCAAGAACTTCATAAATAATCTCTGAGGGCTTTCGCTATTAATCATTAGTTAGATAATATTTTTATTTAATCTATACTGTATAATAAAAATTGTAACATGCCGATGTCTATACATTGAAGATATTGAAAAAAAAAATGGGGGGTCTTTATTAGAGCAACAGAAGCCAAATCAAAAGTTTTTAGAATTTTTGTCTGTCTGTATGTTTGTACGCGCATCACGTCAAAACTACTGCATGGATTTGAACGCAGTTTTCACCGCTCTACTGCTAGATGCCTAACTTAAAATATAGGCTACATTTTACCACAGGAAATGATCTTTTTCCGTAATTTTTACTAGATTCTAAGTACCACGTACGAAGTCGCGGGCAAAAACCAGGCACTAATAAGCAGGGTTAATAAGTAAATTAACTGTCTGTACCTGATAAGGAACATCCCCCAAAGCTCCTTCCCAGCCGTTCATAATACGAGAAATCCACTTTTTATATTCTGGATGCTTTACATAACTTATATTATTAACTATTTCTGAAGGATGACCTTTGCCCAGCAGTGGAGGAATTACCTACAGCGATAACATAATTTATTTGATAATTATAATGTGTAATCATTTTAGAGGTCTGTATGATTTTATGAATTCTGTAATAATGTGATACTTGCATGTGAAAGACATAGTTCTGAATATAAAATAATACATAACAAACACTTTGAAAACATTAAATTAATACAAACAATTTTAAACTTAGCGGAATAAGGTTATTCCATGGTTCCCGTGGCGTTAGCTTTCCTAAAACTGACATGACAGCAAAGAGTCTAATACTTAATTTAAAGCATGACAGTAGAAATCGGAAAATAGTTTTATAAGAAGGTTTTATTGTGAGTTTCGCCCATGGAATTATTAAGTACTATTATGGATCTATTATGTTCTAAGTGTTTTTATCATTAATCTATCTATATTTTATCTATCTCTATTAATTTATAAAGTAAGAAACTGACTGGCTGATTGATTCACTGACTGATCGATCAACGCACAGCTGACACCGCTGTGTCTAGAAGCATGAAATTTTGCACAAAGGTTCCTTAAGTGACGTAAGTGTGCACTAAGAAGCGATTTTTGGAATTTGGAATTCATCCCCTAGGGGTTAACTTGATCAATCTTTGAAGTTAGTTTTATTTTTCCCACACATACTTTTTAAAATTTTCACGCGATCGAAGTCGCGGGCAAAAGCTAGTTTGTATCCAGTTAAATGTAAAACTATTTTAAGACTATAATTATATCTACAACCGAACTACCAGTACAGGCGGCAGAAAATACATACGCTAGAACAGAGTTTCACACATTCACTATCTATTAAAGAAAATAAAGTTCTCCATGTACAATGTCTGCCATCATCTTCCTGCCCTCGGCCCGCATTACTTAGGGTCCGTGGCAGTTTTTATGTTTCATTCTCCCCGTTATCATTTACTTGAGTTTTGGGCTAAACATAATATTTGAACTTATTTGCCATCGATACACTAAGAAGCAGATCATTTACTTATTATTTTTTCTTTCATAACATTCCTCACACAATCCATCTACCTTTTCTTTGGCTTTCCTCGTTAAAAAACCTTTACTTCACTATTTAAATCACATGTGTCCTCCTCATTAGATGTCCATACCAAGCCAGACGGCTCCTTTTTATTTTTCTGTAACAGGCGCCACTTTCAAACAATCGATCTATCGAACCATACAGTATGAGTACAACACGTCTAATCACGGACTGTAGGTATATTTTCCAGTTTAACTTGAGGAGCATCCCAGTGTCACAAACCCTACCATGACGTCTTAATGCAGGAATGTTTTACTTCTATTTCCAGTGTGGGAAAGAGATGGGTCTACACAGCTGTTTAGCGCCATGTCTTTCCTTCCTTTCCTTTTTTACTAAAACCTGCATTAAGACGTCATCGTAGGGACACTGTTGCCATTTCGTCCATCTTGAGTTAATCCGGTCTACTTCACCATTCCAGTTAAGGGCTGAGAGCCGATCCTTAGTGCAAGTAATTCTCTGGGTTTACTATCATCTACGTCAGACCACTTGGTGGGTTAGTTAAAAGTCCAAAAGTACACACACGTACAGTTGATGAATGTCGAATAGGACGCATTGGTATCAAAGAAAATTTACCAGCTGTTTGTGAGAGACAAGATGAGAATTACTGCCTAATTAACATTGAAACTACTAGTCGTATCCGTTGTAGACAGGACTTGGGTACTGCATCGACTGCTCATCGCTCGGATCAACTGCACATACTTCCCAGGCATACTAACACGGTCGAATGCCTTTTCGAGGTCGACGAATGTACAAGTAGTACAAGTTTTAGGCGCACCCACCGCCGCCACCAAAAAAAAAAAAACCTCCGTATTTAGGATAGTAAAAATGGCATCCGTCGTTTCCCGACTAGGCGTAAAACCATTTTTTTGTGAAATTTCGCTCTCTTGGTCCAGTCACCTTTCAATAACTTTCTTCCAAATTTTCTTATGACTTTCTGGCTTCGAATCTAAATTATTTCAAGTAGTTGAAAAATTTGACTGTCCTAATATGAATAAATCAGCAAAGATAAACAAAAATCAAGTAAATCAAAACTACATAATAGTATAAATTTGTACTAAAAAGGTGTGTACAGCGAAATAATAAAAACTCTTGTCTTCTTTGCAGCGGTTTCTTGCTATAAAATCTCGATACTCTGACACCCTTACGAAGAGTGAATTGCTCTCTTCGTGGGTGCCACATGCAATACCAATTAAAGTTCTGTTATTCTTGTCTTCTTCATAATTATGTGAGTAAACTAACGGCCCACCAGAGTCACCCTATAAAACACAAAAGATATGTAAACGTAGTACTGAAACTTAATATTTCCAGTTTGTTTCAACACTTCACGAAGATTAAAGGGATACATTACACAATGTTCCTCGCTCTGGCGTTAATGGCTTGTATCTCAGGTTATAGAGGTCTATGGTTATTTGAATGGGTATAAAAGTACCATTAACGAAGGCGAGAGGCACTTGTCCTCTTCGTTACTGCGATCATTTTTTTTGTTCTACTATCAACTTTAAGGCGTTCGTGGTGCAAATTCCATCGTATTATCTGCACCTTGTCTTGGTAGAGGACTTTTGGCCGCAGGGAGTGGTGTTCCGTCGCTTCCACGGGCAAGTGCCACATGAACGCACATTGACATAGTGCACAAGTGAAGTTTTACTAACATAGTTTTAAGGTTCTAATTTTAATAACACAAATTGAATTTTATCATTTCTGTATGTTTGTAAGGTTAAGGTTGAGGCTGTAAGGTATGTTTATCTATGGCTCAAAGTTGCCTGACAATAAATAAATAAATAAGTACCTTGGAAACCTCGGCCACAGGGTCGAAGTTATAATGAACACTGCCACGGACTAAACGGGAAGTAGCCATAGCAATATCTAGATTCAAAATAGTCAAAATATATGAAGTATGTAGTATTTTTACCCTTCCAATGTCAGCTACTTGTATTGATGTGCATATCATACGATGCATATCTCTGCCTGGGTTACGACGAGAGCAGACTTTATACGGGAAAGTAAACAGATATGCTTTTAACAAGCTGTCAGATAGTTTCTGAAACATAGGTTTGTATGGCATATAATTTAACATTTGCGAGCAGCTGGTGTGAAATAGTAGAAGATTAGTTATAGACTCCTCTGACACTGCCTCTGATTCTCAGGTTAATGTCTGGTTGGTCTAATGGTCTTTAGCACGACTGCTGAGCTGATGAGAGGTCCTGGGTTCGATTCCCAGGTCATGCAGTCTTATTAGATACCATCAGGAATTTCGCAAAAGCAGCCACGAAGTCTAGATTTGTGCCCGGTTGATGGCAATAGACTTGCCCACTATTACATGGGACTTAAACATAACTGGCGCAATGTGGGTGTACTATTAGGAACACCTTTGCTTAACCCTTAGAGGATTACAGACGTGATGTTATGTTATGTTAGTTATAGAGTCAGGCGTTACTTTGTACCAACAATAACTAAAGCATTAAGCGGCATTAGGTCCGCCTTTGTACAGTTTTTATTTGTGCATAAAGTTTTAATAAATAAATAAATAACTTACCGAGTATGAAACCTCACCGTATCCCGAAACCAAACAAAGACCTTCATAATCCACATACCATTCCGCCATCCTAATGGGTTTTACAAAATCGTTGTATTTGAATGGTGCCACCACAAACTATGCAATAGGAAATAATTATGAATGAAAAATATGGTAAAGAAATGTATATTAGGGGAACGTCCTTTATTACTCATCATTATATGGTGATTATGCTTCATCATCTGCCTAGCCTTTTCCCAACTATGTTGGGGTCGGTTTCCAGTCTTACCGGATTCAGCTGAATACCAGTATAGAAATTCCATCGAGGGAACGCCTAGTTGACCTCCACAACCCAGTTAGTACTGGGTAATACATACCCCTTCATGAGACTGGTTGTCAGACTTTCGGGCCACTGACTACCTGTAACGACTGTCAAAGATCTAGAAATTACAGCTGGCACCAACAGCTTAATGTGCTTTCCGAGGCACGGAGGAAGCTCGGTATGTAATGGGTTACCCATCCGCGGACGAACCTCGGTAAGCGCGGCTTAACCTGAAGTCGATACCCGAGCGGCTGTTATTATTTAGCCACGAGCTCCTCCACTGATTATGCTTATACTTCGTTAGTCAAGAAACAGTAGGGCTACTATGACCTCTTAATGCAGGAATGTTTTACAGAACTAAAACATTCCTGCATTAAGACGTCATAATAGCCCTGCTGTACCTATATGTTTCTCTGATTAAGAACAGCTTACCAATATAGCTATATCATTTAGAGGGTATTTGTAATCGCTAGGATACACGACGTCCTGTAAACCTCTCCATTGCGCTTCGATTCCTCCTTTAAAATTAGCAACATTCCTTACAGTTCCAGCAACTGCATATTTATCTTCTAAACTTTTTGCATACGTTTTATATCTGAAAATATAATAAAACGGGTACGGACATTATAAAAAGCAATCATCAATTTCGCAGGGTATTTGAAAACCTCAAAACTCAACGTACGGTACCAGCACTCACGGGTTCAGCATAGTTTCAAATCAAGTCATTCAGGACTCGTTCTATGAAACTTCATACTGCAACGCACACTTTTAAGCACCGAACGGCCTCGCCTTAGATTGAGCTCAGCTAATAAAAATTAGGGGAAAAGTTGCCGAACCGGGGCTTATTAGTATGCTCTCTCTGCCCTACTTGTTCATGGGAATGATTGGAGTGAAACAGAAAAATATGCTCAGAGGGTGTTGGACATTGTCATGAACTGGTTTAACAATAATTTATTAACCCTGAATGCAGAAAAAACGAAGCTTGTTTCCTTTTCTTTAAGTAATAAGACTCAACCAAACAAAACGCCTATTGTTAAAGTACATAGTTGTTCTCCAAACTCCTGCTGTACCTGTCCCACTCTGGCAACCACATCTTGTATAAAATACTTGGGCGTGCAAATTGACAAACACCTGAACTGGTATAGTCATATTGATAATCTAGTCATCCGTACGCGTAAACTTATTTCCATCTTTAAGAAACTCCGTTGTTCAGCTGACACGGAAACACTTACGATGGTATATTATTCACTTTGTCAGTCTCTTCTCCTATATTGTTTGCCGGCTTGGGGTGGCGCTTGTAAAACATACATTCTGAAATTAGAGAGAGCTCAGAGAGCACTTCTTAAAGTTATGTTCTGCAAGCCGTATAGATACCCCACTTTGGAACTTTTTATGGAAAGCAGGGTTCTGACGGTGAGAGGCTTATATGCGCTTCAATGTGTATTAAGGAAACATCGGCTGCCGTTCACAGCAAGTACTAAACGTCGCGCAAACATTGCCCTTCCACCAGTTAGACACAAAACCGCCTTCGCACAACATCAATTCACCTACCTCAGCTATATTCTATATAATAAAATCAATAAAGTTCTCCATATCCACAGTTTAAATTATCACCAATGCAAAAGCACAGTTAAAGAATGGCTAATTAAGAAATCATATGATGAGACCGAAAAACTTCTCCTCCCACATGCTTAAGACAGATCGCCTCTTATTCAAGTATTTTCACACACTAACGCTCACACTCCACCCACTTTCACACTTACTCACATTACTCACACATCCACCTTTATTACACCTACCAAAACACACTCATACCTTACACAAACCATACTTTCACATTACCTACACATACATACATACACAACATACCTACTACACCTACCATGACCAACACACTCTAACTCATACACTCACAAACAGTTTTATCAATAATTATTTTTACTTTTCTTCTTTATATACACTTAAATAATAATTATATTGCTATGTTAACCATGTTACTGGTGAAAACAGTATTGCTGTAACACTATCAACTATTTACCTTATTGAATCACTGGTCCCCAAGTCACAGGCTATAAACCTAGTTTGGGTGCCAGGAGACAATACCTAATGCACTTTATGTTGTACCATATAACTGTACCTGTAACCTTTGTTAAAATTGTACTGGAAATAAACATTTATTTATGCTATGAGCTTTAGAGTCATCAATAAATCTTTATTTGTGAACACAGGTATTACAATAAAGGTTTTATGTATCCATTTTAGTGGAGCTCTATGTCCTACCATTGAAATTAATTAATTAATTTATTTATTTATTTATTTATTTATTTATTTATTTATAGAGCACAAACGTATCGCTTCTTTCATTTACAAATCTCTTCCAGCGGACCTGCGACAGGATAGATATAAAAGAAACGTAGACAACGACGGCATAGTTCAGAGAGAGAGAACAGAGAGATCGGCAGAGTCTCAGTGGGTACTTACATTTACATGACGCACAATTCGGTTTCAGGGCGGGGCTATCCACTGAGAGTGCTATATTATGCCTTAAGCATACTGTCAGGTATTACACGGACAGAAAGACACCGATATATGCCTGTTTCCTCGATTTGTCAAAAGCTTTTGACACCGTTGCCTATGACATACTGTGGCGAAAGCTAGAGGAAACGGGTATGCCCACGGAATATACCAGTATTCTTAAATTCTGGTATAAAAACCAGACTAACCAGGTGAGATGGGGGGATACTCTATCTGATGAATACAGATTGGAATGCGGTGTAAGGCAGGGCGGCCTCACGTCTACCGGCCTCTTCAGCCTATATGTGAACCAGTTGATCGAGGAGCTCAGCAGGACACATGTCGGATGCTACATTGACGGAACGTGTGTCAACAACATAAGCTATGCTGATGATATGGTTCTGCTGGCCCCCTCGGTCAACGCCCTGAGGACATTGGTTAAAATATGTGAGCGCTACGCGTCCGAGCATGGTCTCAGGTACAACACGCAGAAAAGCGAGGTACTGATTTTTAGTGCAGGCAAGCAGAGACCTAGTACAGTGCCTCCGATCATGGTCGATGGAGTGGCCCTGAAAATTGTGAAGACCTTTAAATACCTGGGCCATCTGGTCACGGAGGACTTAAAGGATGACCCAGATATAGAAAGGGAACGTAGGGCGTTGGCGGTAAGGAGCAATATGCTGGCCCGTAGGTTCGCTCGATGTACTAAGGAAGTTAAAATAACACTCTTTAGGGCATATTGCCAATCCTTTTACTCGAGCGGCCTGTGGGTTCAGTATACGCAACGAGCCTACAACGTCCTACGAATTCAGTATAATAATGCCTTCAGGATGCTGTTGGGGTTGCCGCGCCACTGTAGTGCGTCACAAATGTTCGCAAACGCGCGTGTTGACGGTTTCCACGCTATAGTGCGTAAGAAAGCGGCGTCATTATTTCAAAGACTGCGCGGTAGTACCAACAGCATTTTGCAAATGATTGCATCCCGCCACGACTGTCCCATACAGGCTCACTGGGTGGGAATAGTAACGGGAAGATTGTGACTTTTTAGAATTTTTTTAGATTTTGTACTACTAACTTAGATTATAAGCAAATTGTTACTAACACTTATATGGATTCTGTCCGAAATAAATGGTTTATTATTATTATTATATTATAGTTAGTTCGTATCATCACATCAGCATCACACCAGCATCATCTCATCTTCATCAGCCTACAGCAGGCGACTACCGGGCACAGACCTCTTCAATTGCATGTCACTAAGCTCGATTCACGGCAACCCCCATCCAGATGCTACCAGCCATCCTGAGGACATCGTATCTTCACCTAGCCTGAGGGTGTGCCACCTTACGCTTGCCGATACGCGATTGCGAGTTTTAAAGTGAATTATTTAAAAATATATTTACCCGAAGCAAAGTTTCCATTCCTGACCAACAAAGCAGTGAGCAGCGGACAATACTTTAGCTTTACCGATGATAGCACCACCACAATACGTGTAAAATTTCTCTGGTTCCCTGTAATATCTTTCTTTGAAGGCTATCTTTGGAAGAACAAGTAAATTAATTATATTTTTGGAAAATTGTAGAATCAAAGCATACACATTTGGGGGTTAAAACTAAGACTAAATATTTTTTCTTACAAAATCGAATCGACATTAAAAGCTTCAAACCAATAGAAGAAATCTATTGGTATCGATTTCTGGATTTTCGGTTTATACAAAATGAACCTTGTCCGATTACGCTGCGAGAGCGGTACCAAGTAGATACTTTCTGCAAGACGACCTTAAGAAGCTCTACACATCAAAGCCGGACATGTCGGCGCTTGCCGACGCGCTCAGCGGCCTGGCAACACTCAAGCTGTAGTATCCGTAACAAAGCTTCAGATCTCGTGCCGCCGACAGTTTTTCGACTTGCAATGATAAAGTCGCCAATTAGCCCGCCGATAACAAAATCGCCGAACCATGTGGCGAATCGGTGGTTTTAAAACAGTTTCACACAACTAGATGTACTATTCGCTACTACTTGAAATGTATAGCAGTTGTACATATAATGTAAGAAAAAAGAAAACTTATAACCTGATATGGTAGTTCCCCAAGTGCCGCGGGTTCCCCTCCATGAATAAGCTCTGTCACGTTTTTCGGCAAATTAGTTAATTTCCAACATTTACACGCCGGAAATAAAATGATAATCATAACATAAATCGTTGTTATTCTTCTAAACGATGCACTCATTTCACCATTGATTTTAATACAACAATTGAATGCATTGAAGATTAATTCTGTATCACATTCCATAGAATGTTCCATTAGAAGAAATCATAGATCTATGGGAGAAATCGTAAATGATTTTAATCGTAGCACATATTTATTACAATATATGATCAATCATATAATTTGAATGTCTTTGGATCAATAACATGCCATCAACATTGACAAGACACTGACACTCATGATCAGTCAAATTAAATTTGTGAAAAAAGCCTCAGAATAATAAAAAGAATAAAGCAAATAAGTAAGGTCTGGTGGCCCTAGGCCCTTGGACCATAGATAGAAGAATAAAGAAACTTTAACAAGAGAAAATTACTTGAAAAAAAGTAAATCTAAGCCGAATTTCTGAACATTTCAGATGCATCAAATTAGTAATTGACGGACGAATAAATTATGGATTGTATAATTATGTCTTCCGTTTGATATTATACTCTTTGTATATTCTACTCTTTGCTCTTTCTTCTGCTCTTTGATTAATTGATTAAGGATTAAGTCAATTCCAAAGAGTAGAATACTCTAGGTATAAGTATATACTAGTATTTATTCTACCACAGAGTACTTTTTATTCTACTCTTTGGCTCCTTTGCCAATGTCAATCTATATTACTATACTCTATGGTCTATGTCAATTCATTTCGCTTTTGGGGGAGTTATCATCTCAGGTAAAATTAAAAATAACGTATGACTAAGCGAATTGTGCAATAAAATTCATGGTATCATTACAAGAAAAAGTCGTTTTCATATTATATTTTTACATGGTGCTAGTGAATATGACTTCAACAAACGATGAAATTGATTTTCGAGTAAATAACGCTTTATTTCTATTTATTATTATCTAAAAAGCAAGTTTTAACAAAATAACTTTTGTATTTTTCTTAGGAGTTAGTAGCGGAGAATAGTCAGTATCTCCCAATGAAAAACTTTTGTTCACTTAAAATACTCGGTGGAACAATTATAGATATTTCAGAAGCACCGTACCAGGTGAGAAATATCAATATTGAGGATCTCACTGCAATGCCAGTTTTCACATAACATAAAATCACGCCTGTATTCCCTGAAGAGTTAAGCAGAGGTGTACCTAATAGTATACCCACATTTCGCCAGTTATGTTTAAGTCCCATGTATTAGGGGGCGAGCGTATTGCCATCAACTGGGCACAAATCCAGACTCGGTGGCTGCTATGCTGGTGAGAAATTCCTGAAGGATAAACCCAATAACACTTAGCCCGACCTGGGAATCAAATCCAGGTCCTCATGTTCAGCAGTTGCGCTTGCGATCACTACACCAACACACAGCCAGCTGGCCAGTTTTCACGTCCAAAATTAAATAAGAGACGGAGTAATGAACTAGACAAACTTTATTGAGCTATTAGATTTATAGGTAAACCAGATCGCAGACTTTTATAACTTAGTGTACAATGCATGGTTTCAAAAGGGGTTTGGGGGGGGGTTATTCTACACCATAATATGTTTTTTGCTTTATGTGTTCTATGCTTCATTTGTTGAAATTCAAAAATGAATGCTTATGAAAAGACTTTGATGTCAATCAGAAAGGATAAAATAATTATTTGCCTTTGTGTTTCCAGGCCACAGTTGGGATACAGGCGTTAACTCTGTTAAGGGGAATGGGCCGTAATGTATCACGCGGGTCCCAGTGCAGATTGGCGCAAGTCTTCGATTGGTTATGGTTATTGGAGCCGTTTTCCGAATCCCTTCACTGCTTTGAGAGACTTGGGGAAACTAATTCCACAAAGTGAAGTGCATAGTGCATCCTAACTACTGCTTATCTGAACTAAACGTGTAGTTTATTCCAGGTTTTAATAGTAAAATCCGACAGAAATGGTGATTACTGGAAGTTAGTTTGTGGTGGATCGATCATCACTCACGAATACGTCTTGTCAGCCGCACATTGTTTCCATAGAGCGTAAGTTATTGTAATCGTTAACATCCTCTGCCTGTCTGTCTAACCTGGTGGTCTACCTAGCAGGAATGTTTTAGTATTATTCCAGTGTGGGAAAAAGATGGCGCTAGACATCCTGCATAGCTCTGTCTCTTTCCAACACTGGAATGACATTAAAACATTCCTGCTCTGACCTGATGCAGCAGAATATTAGTATTTTACGTGGAGCGACAGCTTATCTGCCCTCCCAGACCCAGATACAGAGCAACACAATAACCCTTGGTAAGATTAGATGTCGGAAATTCGGACCGAAAATTTTAACCGTCGGGTCGGTCAAAGATCTAGGGATGACATCAACGTCTCTACGTATGTTTCGGGGAACCAATGTGGCTTTTGCAATGATATGGGATAGTGAGGTAATAATCGGTCATAATGGGATTTGGTAAGAATGGTTGTCAAAAATTCTGACCGAAAATTTTGACCGACCCGACTGTCAAAGATCTAGGGATGACCAGCTGAGACTAACGTCTTTACGTATTTTATGGGGCTTCAATGTGCCTTTGTATAAAATTATATGCGATAACAGTCATAATAGGATTTTCATAATCACGGCACTTGGTACCAACTTGTTATTGCTTATGTCGATATTTGCGTATTTGAAGATGTAGAAAAATTAAAAATTAAGCCTTAATTTTTCTATGTATAGGATATAAAGAACATAATTTTACTATTAAATCATTTGATTACTTTTGGTAGAACCGAAGTTTTGGCCACTCACTCACGCTCATTTTTCCAGGATTCTGAGGTTATATTTCAATTATAGTTTTCTAGCTTAGTAGCTAACTAACTAATTGGATTGTTGCTTGTATTTTAAGTTTTTTTTTTAAATTTGATTTCATTTTTGTTTTGATTAACATTACCTGAAATAAATGAATATTTCTATTTTAGGGCCGCGAAAAAATACTACAGTGTGGTAGCGGGCACAGCTCAATCCAATATGTTGTGGTATTCAAAGCGAAGACAAATGAATTCTGAGGTTTGGAGAGAAATTTCGAGTTTTTTTATACATCGATATTACAACACTAGAAATCAAAACCATGACTTTGCCGTGTTAAAGGTAATTATAAAAAGCTTTCATTTAACTTCATTTGTATGTCCCGGAATATTGCAAATCAATATTTCATCCATTTACACTGAAGCTATTGGGCTGAAATTTGGCACACACGTCTGGTTCTGACAATGCATGATTAAAAAAAGACAGATTTTTAAATAAAAGCTTTTTTTTAAACACTTTTGGGCTCCATAGACCGTACCTAAAGAGGTGACAATGGACTTCTGTTACTAAGCCTACCGCGCCAACTAGGCAACTGTCTTTTTGGAAGTCTGTTGTCTGTCTGTCACAGGGCTGTTTCTTCAGAATCGTAGTAGTTGACCATTGAGACAAACATACGTACAGACGCGAGACGGTTGGACGTCACAGAAAACTTTTTATAACTTCAAATCAACCAGTTTCGAAGTTTTCTTTCATTGTGTTACTTACTTTTATAATAAGGAACAGTTATAAAAGTACGTAATATGTACGTCACTACTCATAGTTGGAGTTCCCAGTAAACTTTACTCGGTGGATACAAGCTATTCCAATGCTGAGACCCAGTTACGGCATCGAACTCAAGGAAGGCGATATGTGCATGGCAACAGGATTCGGATTTTCGAAACGAGTATGTGTACTTATTTTCTTTTATTGTTTTGTGATGTGAACTAGTACTACAAAAATTACATGGATATTCTTAGAAAGTTGAGGAAGATTTGTTAGTACAATGCTTAGCAACTTTGTTTCCGATGATTAAATGCCCCGTTCGACTAGTGGTCGCAAATACGACTGCTGAGTGTTGGCCCTAGGTTTGATTCCCGAGTACGTACGAACAATTCAGTAATAGCCCGGACTTAGAAGTTGGCAGTATGATTCCTCCGTCCTTCGGAATCCTGTGCCGGATAGTAATCCGGCACAGGATTCCGAAGGACGGATCGGAGATGGTCTCCGGTCAAGTCGGATTGCAGTCTCTTCGGGCAATGAGAGTGAGGAAAGAGAATGCATCTAGCTCTGTTTCGGTGCACTATAATATCTTCCGAAAAGATGGTTACTAGTCTCCGCTGAGATTTTCCGCCATGACCCAACACAGTTTTTTTTTTTATTAAAATGAATACGGCCTTAATAATTCTGTTGATGTAATTATAGTGTTAATTAAAAACTATCCATTTCAGCCAACACCGTCTCGGCGTCTCCATATGGTATGTGTTCCCTTCGTAACAAGGCAAAAATGTAATAATATTTACGGAAGAATAAGTGTTACAGACAACCAATTTTGCGCAGGAGCATCTGGAAAGGATAGCTGCGAGGTATGGGGAAATAAAGCGATTTTATAGGTATATGTAGGTTCGTTGGCCACTCGGCCGCAAGCGCGACTGCTGAGCATGAATGAGGCCCTGGGTTCGATTAACGGGTAAGGCAAAGTGTTATTAGGTTTTTCCGTCAGGATTTTTTTCTGTAGCAGCCACGTAGACTGGATTTGTTGCTGGTAGATGGCAATAGGCTCGCCCCATATTATATAGGACTTAAACACAACTGGCGTAATGTGGGTGTACTATAATTTTACTATAAGCTTGTTTTGTTATAGGGTGATTCTGGCGGACCAATCACATTTCAAGGATATTTAATTGGTATAGTCTCTAATGGAGGCAAATGTGGCGAAACCCCCGGAATATATACAAACATTTCTGCTTACACTTCTGGGGATTTAGTCCCTTTGGTCTTCAGCGACGGTGTTACGCTTAGTTTAGATATTATTAGAATTATCAGTTTTGTATTCTTAATTTTTGTATATAATTTCATTGTAACAAAACGCGTTACATTATAGTTGTTTTTGTTAGCCTGTGTAATGTTGATAGTTTATATGCTGGGGAAATATGAAACTCATATCCGAATAATCCGATTCGTGAATTAAAAAAAACGACTTCCTACTAAACAATAGCTAGACAGACACTATTTTGATGCTTTTCTATCGAATGGGATTCTACCACTCATACTGAACAAGTATGAGAGGTAGGTTCACTTGACGGATGTAGAAGAACAAATCGCCACCCTGTCTTTCGGTGATTATGGTTGATTTAAAATATTTTATGAGTTTATGCTTGTTGTTTCTTTTCATTTATCTAAAGACTCACTTGTTAGTTAAATGTCTCTGCTGCGGAACAGACTAGAGGCGTATTTTTGTAACGAATTTGTGTGAAGCACAATTAAGTTCATGTCAATTATTTCCTCTTTCATATATCTGCTTTATTTTCACAATGAATGCCGTGCCATCTATTCGTATTCAAGAACTTTTACTACGCCTTTGCAAACTTATGGTTGATTATAAGAATTACATATGTGGGCCCGTTCCTGGGCCACTGCAACGCCGATCTAAGTACGACGGGATTGGAGCGAGCCCCTGACATCCCGTTACAGAAGAGAACATGACGCCTTCCGAGAGTATGTAGTGTTATAAAGTATGAGTACCTACGTCGCGTATATCAGACAGATAGGCAGTCGCTCCATGTAAAATACTAGTATTTAGCTGCATTAGGTTAGACTGGAAACCGACCCCAACATAGTTGGGAAAACGCTAGGCAGATGATGACCCTACGTCGCGTATAGATGAAGGTGACTTACTCGGGTTCTTCAGTCCAGTGGGTCGGCGGCGTCATCAGCGTCCGCAGGGGTCACGCGGTAGACGCCTCGCGTCGTCGCATCGGGTGGCCGCGCGTGCTATGACGCTATGTGCAATCACATGGGGCTACGCACAAGCTTCGGCACGCGCGAAAATGTTGGTCAGGTGGCGAGAGCAGAAATCATCCAGACTTTCTTAAGGTCCCGCTGGATATTAGTACTAGCAAAGGGCGACGACGAATTTTCGTTGCGCGTTGTTCGATACAGTACTACGGAACGCGAGGAGCGTCATTCAGTCACGGAGAATCTTAACACAATCCAGAAGACGTCGCATGCTATACAGCGCCATCTGTTATTCACGAAAGAAAAGTTGAAATAGGTATTTTTGATTATCATGCCTACAAATGTGTGAGAAAAAGCAATGTATAGTAATTTGATGTTGAATCTACTCGTATATTGTCATGTTTATTGTTGCTAGTGGCGCCATCTCTCGGTTATTACGAGAGTCAGTAGCAACGTTTGCGACGTGCGACTGTGGGTGACAATAGAAAGCGGCTTGGCTTGGCTCTGTAGTAGGTACGTGCTTGATACCGAAGGAGATCGGTAGATAGCAGTATTGAATGTCACGATTACTACAATACAGGCTGTTTTAATGAACCATTGCCAACATTGAGGAAAGCATTTTGACGTGCAGTAGGTTTCACTATGCAAAAAAGTTCGCTAAAATGCTTTACTTATAAATTGTTAACAGAGAAACTGGCCCATAATATATTTGGGTATCAAGGCTTTTAAATGTTAATATTTGCAGATTCAAAAGTACCTTAATATTTTTTGAACCTTATGAACTTATAGAGCTTGTTCCCAAAAAAAAGTCTAAGTAGATAAAAATACCTACTTCAACTTTACATTCGTGAATAACAGATGGCGCAGTACAGTACGCCATGATTTCTAAATCGCGGTGTTAAGATTCTACGCGACTAAACGACGCCCTTCGGGTTCCAAATTACGGTATCGCTTCTCGGCCTCTGGGCTAAGATTAAAGTGTAGTATCTGTTCTTTTCAGCTAAATATCTGAAAGTTCCGTCACGGAGGGACCAGTCTATTAATCAGATTTTTGTAAGCTGACAGGATGTTCGGGTCTCGCTCCACACCCGTCGGTGGTCGGCCCGGCATTGCTGTGCTGCAATAATAATGTGCACATTATTTCTATATAAACTATCAATGCATAAAGCTGCAGTCAATGTTGATGACACAGTGATGACAGACAATGATGATGAAATCTAAAGGACACAGCAAGTCTTTGATGTTTTCAACTCCCTGCTTGTACTGCCATCTTTGAGAATATAACAGTATTCATTGACAGCTTACTGTTTAAATACAGTACGACCACTTTGGTTGATGGTGGCGCTGCTTGTCAAGAAAGAATCCATCGATATGTCAAACTTGTTAAATTTATTTTAGTTCTTTGTTTTCTCGCCTGAACAACCTGCCAGTATCTAAATAACGTCTGTTACTTTTTGATCGCCGATAGCGGTGACAACACCGGGTCACTTAGGCTTGTGGGATTTACTATTCTAGATATCTGTAATAGAAACCCCAGTTATCTCTGTTAGTACAGAGGTGACGCGATTATGGCTGAGCACTTTTATACGTTTACGAAACCAATCGACAATGCTCGTAATATTGCATTGTGTAATATTTTAAAAAACATTTTAATTCTGTATTAACATTTTTTCGCCTTAAAATTTCTCGTCTACAGGACTTCCTCGTTCGAAAATCTTAGCTGTAGTTTTAAGGCCATCGTAGACGTTGTGCATAAAACATCAGATGTTTCATTACCTCTAGACTCCGGCCCAAGGCTCCGGAACTTGCTTCATAAATTATAACTTCCGTTAGTTTAGACTTGACGGATCAAGCGTTGTGATACAGGGGGTGAAATTTTGGCTGAGATGGATTTAGTGGCTTAACTTCTAAGGGGCATCGTGTTACCCAGTTACTGGGTTACGCATGTGGATAGGCAGTCGCTCTAGATAAAAACTAATAATAATTAAAAAGAACTACTGTATACTGGTAATCAGTTGCATCCGGTTCAACTGGCATCCGACCCCATGGTAATTATTACTTTGAAATTGGTAAAGTTGAGAAAAGCTTAGCTTTTACGAGCAAGATACAGAAATAAAAAAGTTTTATATCAATTAATAGAAAATTGGAATTGGTTAAAAAAAAATAACCTTTACCTATTAATTCGCATACTACAATACCAGCATAATATCTTTTTAATAACCATAAAAAGCCCACTCAAATTCAAATCACGAAAATTTAAATTCACCTTCTTAATGAGAAACTAGGGACCACCTAAATTCGCAAATTTTCACCTCGTATGGTTCAGCCCCCAGAAATCCGTTGCTCGCGAATTGTCTTGAGATTTCTATTTAATTAGTGAAACCGCAAGTCGATGTGTGTAGCCCAACCGGATATTAGGCCTGCATATCTAATACCACGCACTTGGTACGGTAGCCGACGTAAATTGGACGTGAAATGTTCCCATCTAATTGATAGGACCTGTTCTTGGTAATTTGATTAAGAGAATGGCAGGAAATTGGTTGCAATGTAATCAAGTTGTCTGAGTTCTTCGATTTTGTCGGCTGAAGCTAGATCGTCGACTGCATAGTTGGTTTAGTGGTGGCAAGCGCGACTGTTGAGCATGAGGTCCTGGACTCGGTTCCCAGGACTTTCAAAGTGTTTTCAAGGGTTTTTCTCAGTAGCAGCCACGAAGTCTGGATTCGTGCCCGGTTGATAGCAATAGGCTCGCCCCCTATAACATGGGACTTAAACATAACTGGCGAAATGTGGGTGTACTAATAGGTACACCTCTGCCTAACCCTTCGGGGATTACAGGCGTGATGTTATGTTAAGCTAGATCTTTCTTGCCATGGTTAGAATGGTTTAGTCAGTAAGCGTGTTCCTAGCTCGTTTGCAGACTTCGGCGTGATGAACTAATGTCTGTATCTAACGTAACTCGTTGACGATATTTTAATACCTACAATCTTTAGAGCAAGTTTCATATGGCAAGGCTTATTCAAAAACTCTGTTTAAAGTTAAGTAATGATTTAAGCATATATTTTACGACGTTTAAACGTCTCTTAACTTTAACCATCATTTGTGAATAGGTAATCCCTTGAGATGGTATTTATCCAGTACTAAAACAATTGTCTTTTTCTTAATAAACATACCAAAAAAACTACGTTTTTTTTCCTTAGCCTATATTGTCCCACTGCTAGGCAAAGGCCTCCCCGTACGGTTTTCTCCGGCCAATCTCTCACAAACGCCTAACCTAACCTAACTCGTTACACTAGCGTTTTCTAGGCCTACATCGGCGACGACGACCGTTTTCTGAAAAAAATACGTATTGTATGTACTTACAATTTGTTTATAGGTACAAAGCAACTTAGGCACAATATTTGAACTTAATTATGAAATAATTAGAGCTCAATTATCTTAATTTGCTTTTCTATTTACAACCAGCTGTAGAACATTATCATCACCTATAAATAATAATAATAAATATCGCTGGACATTACACACAGCGCCGTCTAGTGCCACACTAAGCAACGAGGCTTGTGTCGTGGACACCAGATAGTTGATATATTACATAGATACTTTTTTGTTTGTAAATACATACTTATTATACATATAAACATCCATGACTCGGAATGTCCATGCTTATCACACAAACACTTGCTCCTACCGGGATTCGAACCCGGAACCCTATGAACGTAAGGCAGCCTCACTACCGCTGCGCCACCCACCTATCACCTATCTTCTGTCCTTATCCCAATTTATTCGGGGTCGGCGCAGTATGTCTTCAGAAGAGAAGTATGCATACTTCTCTATTGCTTGTCATCTCATCAGACACCTCGTTTCATGCCACATCAGCCTTCACAAAGTCCATACATCGTTTCTTTGGTCTTCCTTTACTCTTATACCCATCCGCATTCATACTCAAAACATTCCTCACGACATTTTCCCCAATGTAGAACGTTCCAATCAATTAAGCTTTAAACACTATTGCAATCAAATGTACCAAGTACTACAAATACTTAGGTACGTCTCAAGTTCTAAGTAGACGTATATCTACAAACAGGTAACACGGTACAAGACGCTGCTAATTAGGTCTGCTAAGTTAAACAAGTTACACCGTCACTATCGAAATACTAATTAAGTGGTACGATGTTCTGCTAAGTTAGGCTAAGTTGCTCTTAAGTTGTATTGTCTAAGTTCGGATCGACTGAACTGTGCATTTGAAGTTTGGACCCCGTAATCTGTTCCTTGCTTTTAATCTTAATTAGGTACGGTAAGTTAATTAAGGCGGCCTTTTCTGTAATAAAAAGGACAATGTGTTTTTTAATGTAATGTCGTTTATTTAATTGCTTTAGCGTAGATTATAATGACACTTAATTTCTGTGATTTTTTGCCAGTGTTGACGCATTTTTTTATGATTATGTTTCTAGAAGATGTATTAAAAAAAAACAAGCAGGCTGTAGTAGTATTATGATTAAGAAATTGTTATAAAGTCATTTCAAGCACAAAAAACGAGATAAAAATCTATCGAATTCGCATTCGAAGTAAGGTTTGTTGGAAGAAAACACGATTACGGGTTAAGTTCGACGTTGTACGTAAACTTTATTATTGCAACTTTATGTGTACATATTATATATATATTTTAATTTTGTTTTTAATAAAGAATAAGAATATAAAACGAAGAAATTTAATGGCGTTAAACACTGGACTTTTCCGATCTGTTCTTTTTCGAATCTGGTATAATAATTATATTTTTTCGCAGAGCCAGACTCCCAAACATACAAGCATTACAGCCGGCTCTGCCTGCACTTGTCACAGAACATAAAAAGCCACTAGAAAGCAAAACGAACAGATGCGTCACAATACTTCGTTATGCCGACGCCTCGCGCACTCAATAAAACATTATAATGAATCATAATGTGGCGCATATGCGACTTTTTAAAGGACAGTAGAGCGGTTGGGATGGTCTATGTCTTTTCATTGTTATTTTTCCTCTGATTTTGCAGCACAATGACCTTTATTCTCGAGCTCAAAAGGTTGTTAGAAAAAATGTAGGTGCCAAATGGTAACGTTGAGATAATCGAGTGTTAATTACGAAAATGGTTGAGTCTTATCTAGTTTTCAAATTGGATGATATGTGATGATGAAAGTAAAGTGTACTTAGTCTGGCTAAATAGAAGTTATGAATAATCTCGTAATATACTTAGACAATTTTAAGGAAACTCCTGGTACTGCCAAACGATAAATTTAAAGCAGTACACAAATCTGTGGAACAAATCCAGTGCAATCTGGACCATTATTTCAAAGCCAGCTCAAGTTAACAATTGCTATGGAGCGAAGGAATTATATTTTAAGATAATGTGGACAATGAGCTGCCTTAGAAGACGTTTTTTCAACCGCGGTTAAGTCAAACCAGTACGGACAGATTGTGGATCGGATACCGGAAACCGCACTTTGACAGATTAAATATCATTATCTGTTTTGACTTTGACAGATAATATATCTGTCTTGCAGTTAGTCCGCAATCTGTCCGTTCTAAAACCGTTAACGAGTAGTTGCCGATAAACAAGAATCAACAAGAACTCCTACTCAAAATATTCCTAATTCACAAACATACAAAAAAAAAAACTGACCGTTCTAGAAGGTCACTCAAGTGGCTAATGGCTCAACAAAAAGTTATTTAATAGTGGGGCTCGACGGGGCATTACTGGCACGAGAAGCAATCGGTGCTTATTAAAAATGTGGCCTGAATATCAAATTGCTATCTTTGTATTGTATCGCACCCCTAAATCGTAGGTACCCCTTGGATTTTGACGGTGGTGTAATTATAGTCGATGGAACGTTTAGATGTGGCAGGTTTTTTGGTTCATGTGAGTTTTGTGTTGTTAAACGGAGTTAGAATGTTTTAGCGTGCATTTATATGTATTTATAGTAAGGCAATCAGAAAACCTTGTTTTATTGTAATAAATTAAATTGACGAAATCACGAACTACCAATAAGTAAGTCAAAGTCAAATTATTCGTATTGAACTTTTATACCAATCTAGTTTGACAGACTAGTAGTAGTAGTTTGCCACTGCCCTTTATGAAATGACTTTGATTTTTTGCTGTTACTTCATATTTGTTCCCTCTAAAACTTGAAATAGTCTACATAAAAAAGCTTCAAGTCCGAGCACCAGTTATCAGGGGCGCCACTAGCCCTAACGCGTCCTATTGTTTGTTTTTTTTTTATAAATAAATTTAGTTGTCACATCTCAGATGATAAATGGTGGCACTGACATGAGGCTCATATGGCGAATTTAGGAGGAACCCACTTGGGCCACTTGTTACTTTGTTACGTACTTTTTGATGAGGGCGCGATGTTTATCTGTGTGTGGAATTTTTGATTTTCGTATTTTCTTTTTGGATTTTGTTTGAAGGTAACATTTAATTTTACTACAGATTTGGTTAAATTAGTTATAATAATAAAAATCTTTATTTCCAGCTTACAATTCCAATGTCAATATATACTTCAGCAATATATTATTGGTATAAATTGGTACGGACAAGTTGCAGGCGCGAATACGGAGACCGGAGTCGGACAAATAATCTATGACCTGCTAACGTTTCCGTCAGTATCCATCTGGTGACCGCATTCTAATTTATTAATAAGTACTCTCTTTAATACTAAGAAAGCACCTACAGGTTTTACGTAGGGGCCGATATTTTAATTTTTAAATTTTCTTAAATTATTACTATTTTTTTCTTTGTTACAAGTTTCATAAAAACAAAGCTTTCCTAAAACGTTGTCTACAGTTTCCATATTTCGCAAATGCACAAAAAATAAGCCAGACCAACCCAAGTAGATAAATGCATCTTGACAAAAATAATCTAAACCGATTCGGAGTCTAATATTACGTGAAGCTAAATAAATAATCATCTCGCGAATCCATTTGGTTCGGTTTCCGCATTTTTTCGCCTCCATTACAAGAACGGTGTGCAGCCAATTTGAAAATATTGAATAAGTAAAGCTTCCCGAAATATGAATGCAGAGATTATGTAAATAAAAGAGCCGATACTTTTATGACGCTGAGGTAAAACGGTTGAAAATTATTTCTACCTACCGTTTAAAAGATAGCGACTCGATATAAGTTTTTAAACTGGCATGGTCACTAACACTATTATTGACACTGAAAAACTGAAACCGAGATATTTGCCATGTTAGCTATTTGTTTTGAGTTTTGAGTTCTGTGTTTATCCGTGATCATGGTGCTTGCAAACAGTGCCGAAATATCGGAAACTCAAAAAAAATATATAGAAAACATGGGAAATATCCCGGTTTCAGTGTTATTGGTAATAGCGTCTCGGTTTAAAAAAATCCCATTAAGACAAGGTTTTTAAAATTAAAATTTTAGGGTACAAGTTAAATAAATGGTTATTTGTCAACAAAATGGAAGCGAATTCCTTGCAATAAGATTTAATGAAATGGTTAAAATTAATGTATTGTGGAGATGTGATTGGTCTGGCTCGTCCATACCATGCATCATACTATGGAAATAATTCACATGACATCATTTAATAGTAGTGAGCTAAAAGTGAAATGATTCGACGTATCTAGTAGAAAAATATTAAAAAAAAAAAACAGGAAATCGTAATTTAAGTTCCATAGGCTATTCTAGGCCTTATTCAGCGGTCAAATTGTTGGAGTCAAGCTGCGTACTGCTGTTACGATAATATAGACATCTATACAAATACATAAAATTGAAGTGTCTGTTTGTAATATCAAAATAACAGCTTTTTACTTAATGCGTATGAAAGTATACGTATACGGTACTAATAAAATAAAAAAACTTTTTTTTAAATTTTTGTCTGCTTGTCTGTTTGTTACGACTTATCTCCAAAACGGCTGGACCGATTATAACGGGACTTTTACTGGCAGATAACTGATGTTATAAGGAGTAATTATTCTAGAAAAGGGATAGGATTCCGTGCAAACAATTGATAATTGTTAATAAAATCCGATTTTAATAGGGCAGTAATATTTTTATAATACTTTCACGTGGACAAAGGTCGCGGGCAACAGCTAAAGTTAACATAATTATATACGATATAACATAAACATAATAACGATTTGTGGAGCAAAACTGCAAATAATGAGTAGAATGAATGTTTTAAAAAAAATTTTTTATTATATATACTTCATTAAAAAAATATTGTTGCTAGCTGTCGCAATTACATACACCAAACAATTCATCAAACGCAATGTCCCATCTACAAACATTCCCGTTATATTCTTTGCCGCTTACCAGAAGAGCGAACGCTAAACACATTATGACGAGTTACCGTGTTTTATCATGACACCGCTTCCCAAATATGATAACACGGTTCTGTGGGAAAATACACCATGGAAACGCTATGGAAATATCATGAAAATTACAGTCGCACCATTAAGACAATGCGGATACACGGAGCATGCATATTTTGGTGGAGGAAATGGATATTTCAGGTTTTGTTTTCAGACTTTTTCGGGATCTACTTTTGAGTGGCGTTTTGGTGTTTTGTCTGAAATTGTTTAGGCAATTTGGTTTTGGACTAATTGATTGGTCAATCATTTAGTCGTTTTTTTGCGGTCTTGTACGAATTCATCAATATTAATCTGTTTGGTCGGGTTAGTCCCTGGGTACCCCGACCCCTGAGGCACCCGTACCGGAGGACCTCGAATTTGATAAATATGATTACATTTCTTTCTTTTGTTTTTTTTTCTATTGTTTTCAATGGTACGGTCGATATAAAAAGTGCTTAAATGTATGTATTTGAAATACATAAGGCGAAAGTAATTTATTTGAAAGAAGATCGGAATTTTCGGGCACTTTTAATTTCAGAAGCGTTCATCAATAAAAGTGGAACTACTATGGTCTTACGACGCTGATCTTATTGGTTTGACTAAAAGAATAAAGTCATTGCTTTGACTGACTGCCTCCTTAGTCTAGTGGCCGCGATGGCTGAGCAAGAGGTCCGAGTTCGATTCCCAGGTCGGGAAAAGTGTTATTGGGTTTTCTCATCAGGAATTTCTCGGTAGCAGCCACGGAGTCTGGATCTGTGTCCGGCTGATGGCAATAGGCTCGCCCCTTATTAAATGGGACTTAAACATAGCTGCCGAAATGTGGGTGTACTATCAGGTACAGCTCTGCCTAGCCCTACGGGGATTACAAGCGTGATGTTAGGTATGTAAAAAAGGTCATTTTATAAAATATGCTAAATGTATTTGAAGTTGCTAGTGACATTATTCCTATTTTTTCCCGTTCACTATATTAAAATGACTTTTTTTTGGGTTCGTTTTTTAGGTGTGTTTATTAAGTTCTTAGCTAATTATATTAACGAACTGCACTTAACCCCTAACTTTCTACCTTTTAGAGTAATTTTTGACATGTTTCATAGTTCACATTAGTGCTCTCTGTATGACGTGTAGATTCTGCTTATTTCTTTTTTACTAATTTGCGCTGGTCTGTTCAACTGACTGTTATGATTATAGTGTTTGTTTTTCTTTTCAGTTTCTCAAATGGCATAATTGGTCAGTTTTTGTTGTTGAATTATTCAGTCTTGTTTAATCATATTTTTTTTTAATATCTATCTCATAAACTGTCTCATAAATAACACAATACCGAGAGAAGTGGAGTGAATGGGGAAGGCCTTTGCCCAGGAATGGGACGGTTCAGGCTGTCAAAAAAAAGTTTATTAAAAACAAATACTTTAAATCTACCACCCTTGGTTACTGCGTATTACCATGTACGTCTGGACTAAAAAAAATACAACATAGGACCACAATTATCATGTCATAATAGCTGCCAATTCAGTAAAACTCCGCCGTCAGTTTTTCGCCAAAATGTGACAGCATGATATCAAACTCGAGTCAAAAGTTTCGTAAAAAAAGTCGGCAGACTTTAACGGTACAAACAAAACAGTAGTATCGGTGTGACAGACGGCTAACCCTTTTACTGCGGACACGGGGTACATTAATACCCTTTTATGGCTTCTTGTTTTGTCAAAGACGTCACTGAAGACGCATTCAGAGTTTTATAACGCCATATTGTGTCAAAATGTTTGTGAAATTTGTTTCACAGCGTGTTGCGATTTTTTTCGTCGATTTTTTTTTTGTATTTGTGGGCTGCATGCTAGGTTTAGTTTTGTGGTAATGATGAACAGTTTGTAGTGCATTTGTCAAGTCAACATCAAGTTGTGATCCTACTGACAGTACTAATGTACATATGTCAGAAAACGTGATATTTAAATTTTACATTTCAATTTCCGTGTGACTTTGTTAAATCCACTTCCATTGCTACACAGCTGGGTGTGACTTTATGCATAATTAGTGTGACATGGCTTTGCAATTTTTTACAATCCCTCTCAAAATATAGTTAGTCACGATTTGTCAACTCTAGATTAGCAGATACACAAAAAACCTTCTCACTTCCTAAGCTTGTTAGGCTAAGTGACCAGATTTTTTGCCCACTAACCACTTAGTAAGTGTGAACTACCCAAAAAACCATTCGACACACCGCAGATCAACAAAAATTCACACTGTTTGCAAACTAATCAATTGGTATCAACATCCGCTGTACGCATCTGTCCGTTTTTGTCGCGGACATTTCCTAGAGGCCCTTCATAGAAAAGCAATCGGGTAGTCGTAAACGTTAAGGGTCTGAAATCACCCCCTGGGGTGCTTGTAAAGGCAGGACGATGTTTCTTGACACTGGCAGAAAAAGTACCCGTTGGTAGCCCCTAATCCTGGGATCCGCGTCGAGGGGGTTATAAGGCCAGCAAAAAGTGTAATTTAAAGCTGACTTAGGTTTCGAATTAAAATGAAGGAGGAAGTAATGTCGACTTGTTTCAAAAGTGTGACGTTACTACTGTTTTGGTTTTTTTACGGGATTCATGCATGTTTAAAATATTGATGGTTATCACGTCCTTTTTGTGTGACTGTGACCATCGTTTAAACTCGTCTAATTATGCATGTTTAAAAAATGACAGTATCTTAATTAAAATATGTTTTTATATTTTCTTGACTATTTGAAATAACAATACCTTCATTTTGGTTTTTTCACGAAGTAAGTAAAGTAAAGTAAAAATGTATTTATTTCAGTAAATCTTTACAAGTAAGTTGCCGGGGCTTCCCAGTAAGTAATCCAATGATACTTGTGTTGGGAAAGCCTCGCTCTTCCGATGTAAAACAAAAATTTTGACTTACTAAACTTGCATTGGATAAAATGCGCAAGAAATAGTAAATTTATGTTTTTTTAGAGCTATTCAGTTCCTTGAATTTATCTAGGTAGGTAATCTATATTTGTTGAGCAACTTCACTACCATCTTATATATTCCATATAGGAAGGTATTTATAGCACGTCATCTCTTTGACAGTTACATACTCGTATTTGAAATGGCTCTAGCACAGCAAAATAACGTGTCAATTTGCCTAATATACTTACCTCTGACGTTACTTAAATTATTTTTTAAGATTCGTAGATTATTTCTAAAAATATTTTAACAATCACGTACAACACTATCTTATTAACACTGAAAACAGGATAATTACCATATTTATCATTAAAACCTTTTACTTTAACTTGTTTCTTTAAATACTTACGATCAAGTACAAAATCGTCATTCATTCAACATCATCAATTAACATTCACTATATCGACTGCACTATGCTAATTCGTACGTCCCAACTGACTTCGCTCCAGTTACGAGCACAATAGTAACCTGTTTATAATACCTGGATCCAGATCCTATTGTTCCAATAAAGGATGTTCAGGAAATTGACTTAGTATGCCAAATGAGACTGACTGCTTTGACGGGTTAGAAATTGCGTTTGTAGAAGTTTGAATACAGATTTATTTGCCACAGGCTTAAATTGTTAAGGACGTCTTTCTTTAGGTTGGATTTTTAAGGGTTAGAATTTACCTTAGAAGGCTACGCTCTTACAACAAAGACCTGAGTTGACTTGATCATTTTTTTCAGCTAAAGTTGAAAATGCTTGGAAATGCTACTTGAGAGTACACCAAAGCTTTCGACAGTCATCCCAGAAAGCCATCAAATGTGGCCGAGATCGGCTAGATGACATGATTATCAGAGACCTGAAACGTATTTTGTTACTATGACCTTCATATTGACCAATACACTGATGTGATGTAAAGTTTAGGCCTCGTTCACGGCCTCATACGAAGCGACACTCGCGCATGTCACATGTTTCTTTCTCGCGACACGAGTACACGAATGACTTGTAGCATGCTCTAAACATTATCTTTCATTCACTGTTATCTCCGAGGAGCTTGTGGCCAAATAATAACAGCCGCTCGGGTCGATCGTCAGGTTAAGCCACGCTTGCCTGGGTTGGTCCGTGGATGGGTGACCACCCATACATACCGAGTTTCCTCCGTGCCTCGGAAAGCACGTTAAGCCGTTGGTCCCGGATGTCAATTGAAGATCTTTGGCAGTCGCTGCAGGTAGTCAGTGACCTGAAAGTCTGACAACCAGTTTTACCAAGGGGTATCGTATTACCCAGTAGGTACTAACTGGGTTGTGGAGGTCAGATAGGCAGTCGCTTCATGTAAAATACTGGTATGCAGCTGCATCCAGTTAGACTGGAAGCCGACCCCAACATAGTTGGGAAAAGGCTAGGTAGATGAAGATGTTTGTTATCTCCATAGTCGCTCTTGCAAAACTCGTGTCGCGAGCGTGTAGGTCGACGGACTGCTTAGAGACTAAGGTCTCCTTCTTTGTTTTTCGTATGTGGTAGTGCCTAACCTGGTGTCAGGGTTTTTACGCCGCCCTTGGGCCTCTGACTTGGCTTTACATGCCATCGAGAAATATGTCTCAGCCATGCTCGTTTGGAATACACGATGGTTTTCTTCACGGAAGCAAGCGATAATTATAAAATACGCACGTGAATCCCAAAAATCATAGGTGCGTGTCTTGGATTCGAGCTCGATACCCATTACTTGGCAGTCCGACGGTCACACCACTAGGCTATCAATATCTCGTCCATGTGTCTGGTATGTGACTGAAACCAACACCCTAGAATCAATAACGCTACGATACGGTATAAATATGTTTCTTGTTGCTTTACATGAAGAACTCTCTTACAGCGAAACAACAATCTGTTTCTCAAGAAATTAATGATCTAAGCTTAAAATTTATAGTAATCAAACAAACTGCATTAAATACCCTACAACATCAAGTGCCTTACTTAAAGATCATCTCCGTAAACTTAAGTGAAATACATCATACATCTTAACTTAAAACAAGAACCGATATTTCACGTATCAGCCAAGTCTCTAGGCACTGGATGGGCGTGGCTTGCGGTGGGCGTGGCAAAGAGGGCGGTCCCTCTGTGGCCTCCCAAAGCACTCAGGCCCCGGAGACGAATGCCAACTTGCTTGTGCCTTGTTGTTGAACTTAGATATTAGTCATTTTATGTATACCTAAGTCGTATGTTTTTACTTACCTAAAGAGTACCTATGCGTGGCTGTAGTACTCATAGTACCTTTAATACTTACTTCACCATTTTGCTAAAATGCTTGTTGGTATGTCATTCTTTCTTCTTGCCTCATAACGGTATGCAAAATCCAACAAATCTTTACCTAACTTGGGAATTGAATCTCAGACCTCATGTTTAGTAGTAGTTGGGATCAATGGACCAACGATGTAATCAGTCAGAGTCAGTGAGCAAACACTGAGATCAATAGTATCGTAGCCTGTCTAGCCATTTGTCAGTTATGTCAGCGTCGGCTCCCGATTAAAATGTAGCTTTC
This sequence comes from Standfussiana lucernea, assembly GCA_964057025.1. Lineage (NCBI taxonomy): Eukaryota > Metazoa > Arthropoda > Insecta > Lepidoptera > Noctuidae > Standfussiana > Standfussiana lucernea. The sequence goes on from OZ059796.1 coordinate 10,953,542, forward strand.
ATACTGCCACTTATAGCCTAGTGGTGTGACAGTCGGACTGCCCAATCATAGGTCCTAAGTTCGAACCCAAGCCATGCACCACTGATTTTCGGATTCGTGTGTGTAATGTATAGTTGTCACTTGCTTCGGTGAAGGAAAACATCATGAAGAAACCCAAACCACAGCAGGTCTGGGGGATATTTCTCGACGCCATGTAAAGCCAAAACAGAGGCCCACTGTCGGCATAAAAACTGACACCGGATTAGGCACTAACTACATAAATAAAACTGCCACATGAAGTTTGATTCACAAGCCAGAAACAGACCACTGCTGTAACACAATTTCGGGACAACCTCGATGCAAACCAGGCCAGTGCTGTTGTTTGTCGCGAATCAACATATGTACAATAATATTGTATTAGTCTAGCTATTTTGCTCACAACACACAGTTTTGTAGAATAATATGTCGAGTATATGCTTAAAATCTACAAGTTTCAGTATCGTGAAAACATAACGTGCTTACCCGTTAATGAGAACATTCATCAACGAACATATTGATCAGGGGGATCAACTAAAAAAATAAATAATTACATTGTAAACTTAACTTTGACTTTCACTAAGTTTTGTACACTCAAATCGAAGCCTTGACAACAAAACTCGACATCAGAAGCATATATATAAGGTCGGATGTAGAAATACAGAGAGTTTTGTACATCCAACCGTATGCTTCTGATGTCGAGAAAAGATAAAAGAAAATATGTCGCCATAAGCTAAAGACTTACCTCGTTCTATGTTTAGACGGCACACGTTGATGACTATTAATTGAAAGGTTGTAATTGGTTAAAAAGTTCTCTAAAAAATAACCTTATCAATAACTAGCACTTCGCGCGATTTTGTCCGCAAACATTGTCATAGCTTGGCTAATAACCATGATATAAATATAATTTATAGCCTATAGCATCCACGAATAGTATCTAGCTTTCTACCAATTTTTTTTTAGAATTGGGTCATTTGTTCCGGAGATTACCCCCTATGTACAAACTTACAAATATTTTTTACCTCTTTATAATATTAGTATAGATATCGATTAGACAGTTTTGTTTACTGAAACTAGGCTTTCAGTTTAACCGGATACAGCTGAATACCAGTATTTTACTTCGAGCGACTGCCTATCTGACCTCCACAACTCATTTAGTACTGGGTCCATTGGTAAGACTGGTTGTCAAACTTTCTGGCCACTGACTAACTGTAACGACTCTCAAAGATCCACAATTGACAGCCAGGACCAAAGGCTTAACGTGCTTTCCGAGGCACGGAGGCAACTTGGTATGTATGGGTGGTCACCAAACCACGGACCAGCCTAGGCAAGCACGGCTTAACCTGAAGATCGACCCGAGCGGCTGTTATTATTTTGGCACCAATCAACACATAAACTGTGGTAAAACAAAAATTCTTTACCTAAGTATTTTTACCATCTTAAGTGTGTGTGTGCATTGTATAGCTCTTCATGAACACACAACACACACACGTGTACCCATCACATTACTACTTAGGTATCTTAATATCACTATCATCCTGTCCTTTCCCGATCATATTATTTTTCTTCCTTCTAGACCGACCTTATTACTTGAGGTTAGCGCAGTCACTTCTTTTAGACATCCTCTTCGAAGTCAGCCCCTTTCGAGCCATAATTAACATCTTTCACACATCGTTTTTCAGTATGTTACCACATACCCTAGATAAAAATTGAGGTGAAAAAGTCCTTCTGGACTTTTTATATTTACCTCCATGTTTATGTTACTGTTTATGCCAAGCTTTTTAAGTGGGTTTAATCTTAAAAACTAAAATGAAATTAAATAGAGCGATAAGAAACGAGTTTTGATACTAGTCATAAATATAGTTGGCAATATTATAAAATAAATATTTTCTTAAGAGACTGAGCTATTCGACTAAACTTAGGTGCCTTGGTTGATTTCTGCCAGCCGCATCAAGCAGAAGTAACTATCATTCGATAGTCAACCGATTCTATTTTGGTAAAATCGATTCCAGTCCGCAATTTAGATGTCCGGTCGGTGCACCGGACTGTTTTTATCTTCTATTCTTCTTAATCACGGAGGTCAATGTCACAGTGCTTTTAAAAACTTGTCAAAAAGTTAAAAGGACTACATACTTAAGATCAATTATGATACAAATTTCGCAACGTCAAAACATCGTACATCCTCTTAAAAACTGTCATAACACAAAAATATTGTTTTTTAAGTAATACTCCACTCAACTTCAATTATCCTTGATCTATAATTTGAAAGAAAAAACCGCCTTAAGTGTACTGTGAAAATAACTCACCGAATGGCACAAGCGACTGTTTATACGAAAAGCAAAAATTTGTAAGCACACAAAAAACTTAAAATGAGTATATCTCAAAACTGAAATTTTCGTGTTGCGACAGTTTAACAACGTAACAATTCAGATTCACTTGTTTCTGTACAAAATCGAATCTTGGATTGTTACATTACAGGCGAATGCTCCCGGTGAGCGAGCGCCATACATCTCTTATTTATAGCTAAAAAAGGGTATCATCTAGCATCACCATTCTCCTGCCCTTATCCCAATGTATTTGGGGTCAGCGCAGCATATTGTCTTCTTCTTCCAATCTTTTCTATTACTCGTCATCTCAGCAGTCACTTCCTTTCTTGCTATACCATCCTTCACACAGTCTATCCTTCGTATCTTTGGTGGTGCTCTACTCTTATAGCCATCCGCATTCATGCTCAAAACTTTCCTCACGATACTTTCCCCATTTCTCCGCGTCACGTAATGTCCATACCACGATAACCGATAACCGCAGAACTTTTCAGTCACCGGCGCCAACTTCAGATTTCCTCTTAAATATTCATTCCTTATTTTATCCATTCACATTACACCACACACCCCCTTATCATTCTCATCTCAGCCACATGTAATTGCCTGTAATTCATACCTTTTGTGGCCCAACCAATACGCTTAGTGAATTCACTAAGCCTATTGCACTTCAGTGCTAGATGTATGAGGCTTGACACACCACATCGTGTTTAGGTCAAGTCTTTCACAAGACTTTTCGAAAACATCCATGATTGTAAACGCAGTGTACAGAGAAAAACAGTGTTTAATAGATTCTACTAGACAAAATCGATCGTTGGTACGACTGAACTCGCCATCTATTTGTAGTGTGCTGATTATGGCAATATTCCCTCGCGTCCGTGCATTGTAACGCTTTCCTTGTTCAAAGAGCTTTTATAGAATGTAAGGATCTATTTCAGTCTCTTCTGTTTCATGCGTTGAAATGACCTTTATTCAAATATTTTTCAAGGACCATATTTTATTTGTCACAAACGCGTAAATTTGTAGCTGGTGTCCTGTTTCTACATTGAATTGATCGGAAACGATTGTTTTTTTTTTTACACAATTAGAATATGTCCTTACCCATGTTTTAGGTGTTTGACTTTAAGTACTAAAATGTAAATAATTTGCGTCATTTGCAAAGTTAGTAAGTGTATCGAATAAATTCTAGCTACTTCTAACTTTTGGATTAATCACTCACTGAATCAAAAACCCAGTTCGGAGTTTCCAATTTTCTTTTTATATCGACAATTATCCAATAAAAACAAAGCATTTATAAACCTCCACATAATTCCCTGTTGAATCAGCACCAACACCCGGCCATTTGTAAGCACGGTTTTGCAATTCACACATTTGAATTTTATGACGGTCGATGTGGGCAGTTACTTCGTGATTATCGCAATGCTTTTGTTAAGAATAATATAATCATAATGAATAAATACCAAACTATAAAAAGATCTGAAATATCGATAATTTGAAACTGCTGAAGAATTCTCACTACTATCGATAATGCAAAAGACAATTCTTCGCGTTAACAACAATGAACAACTAGCAAGGCTATACATGATTATGAAGCCAAGATGATTACTTTCAAGAGTCTGTCTGTTAAAGCGAAGTCAAACCGTCGTATTCTAGATCATCGACATTTGATACTATCCCATCGACGGTCTCTAGCGGACATGAACCTCGTAATATAACGTTACAATGAACGTGCACGAGGGAATATTCCCGCAAATATAATGAACGCAGTCCTCTTGGCACCATGCTCTCAAAAATTCAGAATTTATTTTAGTTACCAAATATAAATCAGCAGCGTACGCCGTGTCAACGAACTGAAACGTTATTTTAACGACAGCATTAGCGTCACAGATTTGTTCACGTTCAAACATACAGAACACTTTACATATAATTAATGAGGCGACAAAACCTCATCTCGGTAGTAGTTAAAGTCAATTCCCACTGAAATTTCATCATCGTCAATCTAACTTGGGTTTAATAAGTAATAGTCGTGGCGTGGGCCGTCCCAGAGCTCGGCTTGGTTCGTCCGGCGAGATGTTCGTCGTCTCATCCATCGCGCTGTCCCTTACTCGCAGCGTTCGTGTAGCGGTCTCTGAGGGAAACCTCGCAACGTCCCTCCATTACCATAATACGCGTCTATAAATCCACTCGTGTGTGTTGAAATTTTCACCTAAAAAATCGAGCATGATTTTTAGATATCAATTTAGTCTTTCTTATCGAGCCTTTTTTTTGGTTTCAAAAGAAATGGAGGTGTGCAAGTGGCGCCACCTACGTCGGTGTATCCGTCCCGCTCTTGAGGCGAGGGCGTGTCCCCAGGGCGCCTCCCCCAGTCCGCGGGGACGGACGGGGGCTCCAGCAGCGCGGGCACTCGGCGACGCGCTCCCGCGACGCTTGTTAGTGTTCCGCAAATTCACAGCGGGATCGCCCGCACAACCGGGACTCGATCCCAGAACGCACATACGATAACACAGAGCCGCCTACCGGATAGTTATACAACAGGCAGTTAGTTCGAAGTTGAGAATTTTTTGAAAGACGTAGTTTTTTCAACGAATGATTTTTGTGTTCTTTTTCTGAGGTTTTCCTGTGATTTTAAAATTGAATTTACTTATGTGGTAGAACGTTTCTCTATAAAATTCACTTTTGGTCTTACAAAACTTTTTTAAAAACATACTAACGATTTCTTACAACTTTAAAATACAGACTAATAATTTTCAAGTTAAAAGGCAGTGCAACAAAAATAAAATTTGAATTTAGACCGCAATTTTCGGGCGTCTTCGTGATTTTCCGGGGGTGTTCGTGCGCTCTCGGGCGCGTAATCGGGTGCGTGTCGTGATTCGAGATTCGGTCGGACGAGTTGAACGCGGCGGGCGGGTACACGGGTTCACCGTGGCCGCCGCTGGAACTCGACCCCGTGGGATGGGGCCGAAAGCTGTACCCTTCGGGAGCCCCAAGATCTTCAGGTATGTACAAAAATGACGTAAACTTTGGTCTAGCTAATAAATTCCTACTTCGTAGAAACCCGTTTCTGGTGGTGTTTAGATGCTCAAAAACAAGTTTTGGCGTAAACAGTTTGTTAAATATATTTTTAAAGAGTTGGATTGTTTAAGTCTTTTGGAATATAATGTGCCTAAAAACATACATGTTTGATACTATCAAGAGATTTTCTAGTTTAGTGTGTGTCGTACAGAACAAAATCAGCTAAAACTATAAGAATATTTTACTGGCAATCACACAGTGTAAAAAAATAATATTGAACGAGTCAATCGTTATAATTGTAAATTCAAAGTGTTGATATAATCAAGTCTACGAGATGTCTAGGAAAACGTCTACGGCGTAGCATAACAAATGAACGCAGCCGTCGTAGCCGGCGTAGTAATTAATTTTCGTACTAATTCAGTGGAGTTTTAGCCAGAAAAGTAATTTTATTATAGTTTAATTGATAGACTTGAACTTTCTATTATATTTTCGTGTTGATTTTGAAAGAACTTTGATATTTTTTTAATCTTAGAAGTTTAAAGGTAGTTTGTAAACATTCACTGTTTGTTTTATATTTGAAGGCTAAAGAATACTGAATAAGGAATTTAGTGTCTAATAAGCTTGCTATTAAAAACGTACAAATAATGGAGTTATAAGAACTTTCCAAAAATAAATGCTTGTGAAGTAGGTAAATAAATTTAATAATTAATGTCATAGTCATATTTATTGCCTATTTCTTTGATATTATTATAATAAGTGATCAAAGTTACATATTTGGTTTTGATTATTTATGGTTACTTAGGAATTAATTAAGAAGACACTGGCGAAAAATTAAACTGGGTATTATGGTACCGTATTTTTAAATCGAAACATTGATTTATTTTTTTATTATAAAGCAGTTAAACAGGCTTAATATACTGTTTGTATCTCAGTGATACTTTTAAATTATTACAACTAGTACAAAAATTAAGAAAAAGAAGTGTTTGCATAAAGTATCTTTTGTTATCTATGTGGTATAATCATCACATTTGGTAGAAAAACTTTTACTAAAATAATTCAGCCTTTCAGATTTTTTTTTAGCCTAGAAAGAAAAGGAAAATTAAAGCGTCTTATTTTCTTTCCAACATTTATTTGTTAAAAAATAAGTCACTTTAATTTTCTTGATCTTTGTAAGGTTGTAAGGTTTGTAAGTTAATTTAATATTGGTCGATAAAATTAATATATTAACAAGTTTAAAAAAAAACGAATACAAGTTATACCTCTTATTGTATATAGTTATTTACGGAATAAATATGATATACTTAACCAAAAAAAATGTACTTCTATAAGTAGTTACTACCACTACCTTCTAGTAGTAATAGTAATATCTATTGCCCGCGACCTTCGTTCGCGCAAAATTATTAAAAAAACGTCACTTCCCTATTTGAATCGAATTTTATTAACAATTTCAAGAATTTTTTTTTGCTCGGATTCCCAATCATTTTTCAAAAATAAAAGTACCTTAAATTACTCCTTACAACATCAGCTATCTACCAATAAAAGTTCTGTCAACATCGGTCTAGCCGTTTGGAAGATTAGCCGGAACAAACAGACAGACAAAAATTAAAAAGAATGTTTCTTTGTTCATTATTTTGTACTGTATACACTTGCTACATTTGTTACATTTGTTATGTATATATACCCTTTCATAAGCATTCAGTAAAGGCTGCTGTTTTGAATTTTTTAAATTAATTTGTATACATAAGTAAAAACTGAGGTAAAAAATCTTTGACTTCTTTGTAGTTAAAAGATTGTTGGAATAATATTTCTTGCTACAATTTGTAAAATTTTCTGCACTATCCAATAGTATCGTAATTTCAAAAGCCCACTAGTATTTTAGGATTCATTAAGTTTCGCTTAGTGTTAATGTTATAACATTACTAGCTGTAGCCCCCGACTTCGTTCGCGTGGACGTAGTTTCATACAAACTTTCAACCCCTATTTTAACTCCTTAGGGGATGAATTTCCAAAAATCCCTTCTAAGTGCACACTTACGTCATCTAAGGAACGTTTGTACAAAATTTCATGCTTCTAGACCCAGCGGTTTCATCTGTGCGTTGATCGATCAGTCAGTGAATCAGTCCACCAGTCAGTTTCTTACTTAATATATAAATGAGATTATAAAAAATCTCTGCTCCTTCTAATAACATTATATTCAGGAAAAACCCACTAGGTAGGTCTAAGGTTCTACTACAGTCTTCTGTTCCTCTGCTCCTCCTAACAGTTCCATGTTTGCAGGCGGGCTGATGTTCGGCCTGCACCACCAGGAGGCGGCGGGGGGCATCCACGCTCAGCCCCGAGGACCCGTCACCTCGCTGAAGGAGGAACCGCTCACCCGCGCCTGGATGACACCCACCTCGCTAGTTGATAATACCAAGTAAGTGGAATTGAATGCCCTTATCATATTTATTAGGAAACATTTGATTTGGTGCAGTTTATTAGTACGATAAGTCTTTGTGAGACTTAATTGTGGCACAACCTAGGCATTATGGCAGTAAGCTCTGCTGCTAACAACTTATAAATAGCTGACTTGGCTATTGGTATTTGCCGATACCTTAGAAGGCTAGGTGAAGGCTCAAGTAAAAATACACTTAATAGAAATTAAATTGGCTTAGGAATGACGATTTAAATCTATCTGTGAGGTCTGAAGATTTTTTTCTTTTTGTAATCAAGTATTAGTTATTCACTAAGAGGAGTCTGTTTTGTTGTTTTGGCAAAAGCTAGGTAATTTTTTGGACATTATAGTGTGTAAGTTTTTAAACTGGCTTGTTCACTAACACTGCCATTAGCACTTAAAACATGATAAATATCCCATTTAAGTACAAATGATAATAAGTATGTGCTTTCGAAAAAATAAAATTATTAAACTTTCTGGCAATTATGGGATCTTGGAAGAATATTTTGGGGAGTAAATTGAAAGGCGCAGTTAATATTTGACTAAATGAAAAGCAAGATCATTATCAGCTTAGCCTTTTCCCAACTAAAATAAAACGCAAAACACAGGAATTAAAAATTACGCTGATTTAATTTGCTCTCAATTAATTGAAAGCAAATGTAGATTAAAACGAAACAGAACAAATTCAAAAAGAAAAATTTTGGTGGCAACAAAAAAAAAACTACCCTCATTTGATACACAGTTAAACCATTTAGTGGGCGAAAAGAGCATCGCACTAAATACATTATAGCCACCGAAATTGTATTAGCGCTCTTCGAACTCAAAGCAAAACGAATGTACCCTATTTGACATTAAATAACTGTACGGGATTAAGTTCGGTTCTTAATACGGATTTTTGGGGGTTGCTGTCAATCAATATGTTTGTCTGTGAAAAGAACAACTGGATATATTCAGTTTTGTGGGTATTAGATTCACTGATCTAAAGGAATATTTCCTACAGATATATTTCCTATAGATATTGTAAAATTATATGAACTTGATTTTCTGAACATAATTTTAACACACACATTACATAGGTTTAAGTATATCGTCAACAGCATTCTAGCGTACCCTCTGTCGGAGGAGGCTAGAATGTTGTGTCGACTGTTGCTGGTGATCTACCAGAAAGAATAGGGTAATGAATAGGTCATAATTTGTAAAAATAACTGTGTATTACACATTGTTTAGTTTTAAGTTGTTCAATGTATCTGTTACGGGGGTGACATTATCACTAAGTGATAAAACCCCTTAAAATAAATAAAGAATTAAAAAATATAATAATCGGTATTTCATAGAATCATAAATTCGAAGACGTGACATCCACCAACCCAAAAGAGACCACCACAAAAAAGGCCTGCGTTCAATTAATGGGAACTTTAATGCTTAATTATGTTATGTTTATTAGTACATAGAAGAATCGTTTGTAGCTACGAAACAGATCAATTAATATTGTGAGCTAACTTGAAATAATATAACAACCTGTTCTATGAATAGTATAACATACATAGTATTGCGTGAGCCTAGCTTTCTATTATTCATGAGTTGAATTATATTTTAAGAATAAGAATACTTTATTTGCTTAAAATATAGGTGTTACTTTTAAAATTAGCCCCACTAGCTAATTTTAAAAGTGAATACTATGTAAGGTAGTATGCATCAGTAGTTATCTAACCTTATTAAAAAACATAATTATTTTACTGACTGCCTCGTTGGTCTTGGTGGCAGGCGCGATTGCTGAGCATGAGGTCTTGGGTTAAATTCCCGTGTCGGGCAAAATTATATTGTGTTTCTCAATCAAGAATTTCTCAGTAGCAGCCACGGGCTCTGGATTTGTGCACGGTTGATGGCTATAGGCTCGCCCCCTATTACGTGGGACTTAAACATAACTGGCGAAATTTTGGTGTACTATTAGGTACATCTCTGTCTAATTCTTCGGGGATTAAAGGCGTGATGTTATGTAATGTACAAACTCAAACTCATCTCAAAGCATTTATTTCAATTAGACCATTATAGGCACTTTTGAATGTCAAAACACAAAAAAAATAAACTAACCTACAGTCCCAGTCACAGGGCATAATAACTTGTGAAAGTACTGTAGTTGCCCATTCGAAAGCGTAGATCTCTATGGAGAAGAATGGGCAAGAAACTCCATGGACACTCTTTTAAATCATTATGTACATATGTAGTAGTAGTACAGCCCAAACCAAACCTCTTTAAAAGCAACCACTTCAATAGACAAGATCGTCTCAAAACAGCAACTCCAATTTTTAAACTTCGAATGACAACAATCACCTGCCGCTCACCACCAGCCGATACATAGAGTACAATGACTCTATTATCACGCCGTATCCAATCAGGGGTGTACAAATTTCGCACAGCCCATAATGAAGCATGCGGTAACAAGTGTGTTTTCATAAAAGCAAAGGGCGCTATAAATCATAGCATGGTGCGATGCGGTGGGGTACGGTCGTACGGTACTGGGTAGAGTATTTTGCTTGTGACTGGTTCGGTATAATTAATAGGTTACAGATGCGTTCACTACCACCGTTGATACTCAACTTATTTTTTTTAATTTTTTTTTTTAAACTGCATCATAATATTTAGTAATGTTTTAAAATACGTTAAAACAGTTATTAAACTCAGACTTTCATTTTTCGAAAAACTGGTCGTGACAACAACGTCGCTTTTGTGACTTGCTTCGTTTATAACTATTTCTAAAAAGACCTACACAGCTACTAAGGCAGATGAGCAGTTTAGAAATCGGTAACTTTAATTGTCTAATTAAGTGGTGCCGTACGCTAAGTTTCCATGTACGTATGTATCATTGAAAAAACTGAATAAAATATATGTAGATACCTAATATAGTTTAGATGAAATCATCTTAATTATATTAACGCAAAGTATGTACATGTGGGTGAACTAAAACTTCACGGCAATTTGGAACAGACATTAATATTTCATACTCTTCAATTATTTATTCAAACTCATAATCTAATCTAAAAGCGAACAAACCCATACATTTTATGATAATAATGAACTTGTGCAACAATAAACATTTGGCACACTGTATAATGTGACGTATTGATGTACCAAGTCCGAATTAGGGAGGTATTGTGTTTGCACAGAATCATAGAGCACCCTCGCGCCATCTGTCATGTTTTAGCTAAACGAGTTCCGTTCTTAAAATGTTTACTTCAATTGTTGAATGTTTTTATTTGTTTATCTGGTGTGTGTTTAGAGGAATATACGGTGGTTAGATTAATTACGTTATGAGTATAAAAATAATATACATAAACTCACGCCTTGTTCGTATGGGGGCAGGAAGAAACCACGGAACGCCACCTGCTTAACATAATGTAATTATTTACTGTAACAAAAAAAAAACACAGAATGGGAAATACATAATTAAACAAAAAGTTTTCAATTCTTGTTTCTATCAGACAGTACAATAAGGCAGGATCTTTGCAGGGTAAAGGCGTCTTCTCATGCAGATAACTCACGAGCGTAGATCACCATGCTTGCTCAAGGCGATTGGCGATTTTAGACTTATGTACTTATATTAATTACAAGTCCAGGTTTTATCTCGATGTTTTTCCTTTTCCTTTACCGATGTCTTTGATGTCCAAGATTTTATGTTTTCGCCACCGAATATGTTTACATTTTTTCCATTGGTAAACCTTTTGTGCCCAATATTTTTGGCAATAAAGTTTTTGTATTTGTAAGATTGACTTACAAATACAAAATAAATCCCAATCTGCTGATCGTGCCGCATTACTCCATATGCCGCAGCGTAAATTAAACAGCAAAAGCCAAATATTATCAAGTTATTAAACCTACTAGTTAAGGCAACAAAAAGATTGGAAGCCTCGCCTACCTAATAAACAAAATGAATTTTTCAATATCCCACTAATTAAACTAATTGCAAGCAATCACCGGGTCTTGGGATGACAAATGTTGACAGATAGCTACCCGTCGGCGATGACAGAACCATTTGTAAAGGCCTCAGTAAATCATTAGGCCGCACCCACGTTGTAGCGTTTTTAATAAATTACATTACTAGGTAATGATCCGTCTAAGAGTGGCTGTACACGCAAATTGTAATTGTTTTGTAGTCTATATAAGGGGGTTTTTCGTTTGAGTGATTAGTTGATTTTAATTGGCCTGAAGTTTGTGTATGTTTGGGAAAAGAAAAAAATGTTGCAGCAATCCTAGACAAAATAATATTCAGTGATAGATAAAGATGATGAAAAAGTCAAACATGTGTGGGATTGCCTACCGAAAAGCTACTACGTTTACAGGAATCCATAAAATGTTCCACACTAAATCAATCACAACAAAACATCTCAATCTGTTGTCTCAATTTACATTATGAATATCACTTAAACAGAACACTACAAGTTAAGCCTAGCCACACACAGCATACACAAAAAAATACAAAAAAACAGCGAACAAATAAAATAAATACACACATAGCCAAAAAAATCGCCAAAGATTGACAAAACGCGCGCGATCTGTAAGCGGAAAAAGCACTACAACCTAATCGTGAACGCGCCGCCGAAACTGGTAACGATAAATAAAACAATGGAGTGTCGCCTACGAGAGTATAAAATGGCAATCGCGAAACCAATTTGTTTACGCAAATTCTGCAGCGGGGAGAGATGAATGGGCAACCATAGCGTAATACGGTACTGGTGGGTAATGTGCTCTAGTGTTGCGAATGAAGTATCGAGATTTTGACGACGAAATGTTTGAGAGAATATTCCAAACCTAAAATTAAGACATTGAAAAAAAAAATTAACCACACCAATTCTTTAAACGAGTTTAAACCAACGAAAATACTAATCGATCGTCATAATTTGAATATAATATGTGAAGAATATATTATTAGTAGAGGAAGAGTGATACGATTCCGGAGCAAAACTGAAAGTTGTGTCAATGAAACAGAAAATATAGAGTTAGATATTTCTATAAGACTCATAATCATCATATGCCTAGCCTTTTCCCAACAATATTGGGGTCGGCTTCCAGTCCAACCGGATGCAGCTGAATACCAGTATTTTACATGGAACGACTGCGTATCTGACCTTCACAACCCAGTGTTGATACTGGGTAATACGATACCCTTGGTAAGACTGGTTGTCAGACTGTCGGGCCACTGACTATCTGTAACGACTGTCAAAGATCTTCAAATGACAGCCGGGATCAACGGTTTAACGTGCTTTCCGAGGCGCAGTTTCACAAGTGTATTTATAGAAAAATAGCATTATTATAGCGAGTGGATAGCGGAACAACAGTAGCACATCACTGAACACAAGCACATTTACAGGAAACAACAATGAGAAATGAGACCGAAGATTTGATGAACTGCACACATTTGAAATGTTGTTCTATCGATGCATTTATTGAGCCCATTGACAAACACACATACCAACCTTAAATTACAAAACAGACCTTACTGCCTTGGATATAAGACTGATGGTAATGGTATATTTAAGCTTGTATTTTACCACGAAATTCGAAAAGCCACACATGCCGATATCGATGTGTGGGGTACCATTCGTATATCGTCACTTCATTAGTGTTATCGATATTTTAGAATAGCTTCCGAAGTTCCGAATGTTAATCTTATATTATTTTGGACATAATTCTGCTTCCTAGATTCGAAGAACTTTTATTTTCAAACATAAACTTATAAAATTAAAACAGTTTATAAAGAAACTTTCGAAATATTTTGTAGTACTCGAGCTCATTAATTCTTATTACCATCCATTGCACATTGAAGTAAATTCTCAAGCCATAGATACACAATAACACAGTTAAATAGGTCCATTTGTTAGAAAATTAAGTCATCAGTACCATAAGAAAGGGTTAACAGTAAAATTTAAAAAAAACCCGCAACAGTAACATTGCAAAACGTCATCCTTATTCCCAGTAACGGTAAAAGCAATAAATCAATTTTCAAAAAAGGATTATAATCTATTCCATTGTTTATCTGTAGTTTTTGTTTAGTCTGTGGTTTGGCACAAAAGCCCGCTAAACAGATTTAGTGGCAGAAAGTCTATTGACAAATTACCGTTTTGAAAATAAAGTAACTGTGAAAGAAATGTGATAATTTATAAGTCAGAATGTGGGTTCCGCTATTTTTTGTGACTTAACTTCATGGCAAATTAATATTTTGTTTGTGGAACAGTCATAGCTATTAGTAGCACCAAAATTCGGTTTGTGGTTTTACTAATGTAAAAAGTAACGTACAGTGGGTACGTACGTTTTTTATTTCTCAAAAAATAATAATTTAGTGTTTATTTATTTCAACCAATTAAATGTAAACATTATGATTATAAGTCTGTATCTGTATTTAATGATGCCGTGCATATTATACTTAGATTTCATAATAAATCGCAGAATAGGGTGCCAAGACATTGATTAAATTATAATATAATAAAATTTAAAAAAATATTATTTGTTTACGAATATTATCCGTTGTTAAATGTTAGTTGTATGTTGTATAGATGGGCAGATGACATAGTTGCCATCGGGGGAAAAACCTGGATGAGACTGGTACAGGACCGTGGAGATCGGCACACGAAAATATAGACCTATACTCACACACACACACACACACACACACACGCACACCAATACACATGCACGCACAAAACGTACATCTACTCACATACAAATACGTGCACTCTTTACACATCGAGAGATGTTTAATTAACTATCATTTAATTTTATTTATTTTTTTATCTTATTTTTATCTGGTCTTTGACTTAATTTCATTGTTAAGATACCACTTAGGGGAAGAGCGAGACAGCACCGACACAAGTCCTATGAATTGTAACTTACTGGGGCTGCCTCAGCTAATGTATGACACAATGTTTAAGAAGAAATAAATATTTTTGTATTTTGGTATACCCATCAGTGGGGTAATTCAGACTGTGAGTGATGATGATGATGATGGATGATGTAGTACAGTGGCTGTATTTTTTTTTGCTAAAATTGATTTTATTTTGTCCCTACAGCAGCGTAGGCGTGGGTCGTGCGCACTTCGAAAAGCAACCGCCCAGCAACCTGCGCAAGAGCAACTTCTTTCACTTCGTGGTCGCGCTCTATGACCGCGCGGGACAACCGGTCGAAATCGAACGGACCGCCTTCATTGGATTCATTGAGAAAGATCAGGTACGGTTTTGTTTCTTTTTAAAAAAAAAGTGTCAAATACCTTAGGGACACACTATGAACAGCGCGTTCCTGATAACAATTTGATGTTTCAGCGCTTTTATTACGTAGTAGTAAGTACGATTTTCGCAGTTCGAGTAGTATCGTGCGTCTGTTTGACCGTTCAAATGCTACCACCAGTTCCTTCTCAGGAGAGGTGGATTCTCTCGTTTTGAACGTTGTCATCATCAGCTGCTCAGCCTTTTCCCATTTTACATGGAGCGGCTGTCTATCTGACCTCTACAACCCAGTAACTACTGGGTAGTACGGTAGCTCTTGGTAAGACTGTCTAAAAAAACCTGCCTGTCTAGGAAAAGGTAGTCACCTTTAACGACTGTCAAAGATCTGCAAATGACAGTCGGGACCATCATAGGGAGTCATTTTTGAACATTGAGAGAAACAAACATTTTTTATGTTAGAAAGCATTTTTTTTGTTTCTTTTAACGAGATATTGTAGGTGACAATCAAATTGCAATCGACCAAACCTAATATTCGATACATTACTAAATAAATAAAAGAGCCGGACAACAGATCCTTTATTTACTTACCTTACAAGAAAATAATACGTAATATAAAACTGAGCCGATTACGTCGCGTCTCCAAATAACATTCAACTTAGTTAGCCCCTTTCAATACGGCGTCATATTGTTAGTTATCAAGGAATGTTCGAGACGAGATAGGTATCGCGATTCACTCGAGTTCATCAATCAGTATCGCTTCGACATGATTTCTATTGTGTACACAATACACATTTACATAATGCGCATGCGTGCTGGTGGCATGTGTTAAAATTTTTCGAGATTTGTTTTACTTTTTATGGATCTGCCTGAGTTGATTTACAAGCCCTTTTTAAATAATGATAAGGTCTTATTCCTATTTAATTGGTCACTCTTTAGACATATTACTTGCGACAGCCAATTTCCGATTTTATTTATTTGATACGAAATAAAGATCAGATAAAACAAGTTTTTTCCCCTGGAAAAAAATTTGCACTGACTTTTGTAATTATGAGTGATTTAGCTCACTAAAATGGAAATACTAAAAGTAGCGCGAATTTTACTAGTGTAATCAGCACTAAACGGCGTTCATGAGATCTTGAACGCGGTTTTAAACTGATAGCATCAGTTCCACTGGTGACATTCGCTCTAAGTCATCCATTCGGCTCATCTTTTCAACACTTCATTGAATATATCACCAAAATATTTAATTCACGTCAAAAAACCAAGTGAAAAGCCAAAATATGTTTCCCTACGTGTATATAGGTTACAGTGTCTGTCGCCAGAGGGCGTTGGCGCGTTCACACGTCTTGTTTGTTGGCGTTGTGTTAATTATTCACATAGTAAACATTCATGTTCGCGTTTTTACTGATCGTGTGGCCCGCACTTTATATGTAACTGTTATATTTCTGGCTTTAGTTATTTTTGGAAGGACAAGAACATTATACGTATATACTTATATAGTTATAGTTTATTTTTATGTTGTCTATCTTTGAAATTGTCGAAAACCTGTAAAGAGCCTGTATAATTTTTACTTTTTTAAACGAAAAGAACGTCCCTCTTATTTTTGATGAGTTGATATTTTTATATCAGGCATCAATTTCCCTACTCTTATCTAACAATGGCATTCCAACTAAAATAACCTTGTATACGTTTAAAATCTTTGGGGTTTCATTCATAAACGCTCTTTAAGAGACGTTTAAACGCCAAAAATAGGCAGAAGTTAACCGTTACTTAACTGTAAGCAGCACTAACGAATAATCCCCTTCAAACCATAATCAGCAAAGTTTACTAAAAAAAAATACGTACCAAATAGAACATTTTTATACACGAGACTATTTCATTAACCATAACATTTTGTTACAGGAAGTTGAAGGGCAAAAGACGAACAATGGCATCCAGTACAGACTTCAATTACTTTATGCAAATGGTAAGTGACTATCTGCCCAGTTTTGGGGTTACTCCATGACGAGCTTCAAGATATAGCTGGACAAATACTCCCTTTTTATGTTAAAGGAAACTTCTACTGGCTTGTGCCTTTTGTCAGAACTTATTTTTGACTCGTAGAATTTGTTTTTGTGCTTATATCGTTCGATTACCGTTCGATGATCCCTTGAACAATAAGGTATTATTATTTCGTATTGTGTAAATTAACTAAAAAATTGCATTAAAATTAACAAAAACCTTTTAGATAATGATTGACTACATTTAACCCCTTTGTTATCAACGTTGAGGTCGGATTTTAATACTCGGGAATGCACTAATGAGGTAAAAAAATATCTTAAGAGTGTGTACGCCGTACGGCATTTCATACAAATGATCAAGTCCTTATTTTTCGAAACGACTGAACCGATTTTAATGGAACTTCACACACATAAGCAGGATACATTGGTCTAAAAAGTTAGTAAAAAACATTTTCGAAATGTGTTTCTATAGACAATTTAAAATCGTCTTATTTAACTGTAACACAATTCTGTGAAAATGTTTTCTACTAACTTTTTAGACCTATGTATCCTGCTTGTGGTTATGAAGTTTCATTAAAATCGGTTCAGTCATATCGAAAAATAAGGACATGAAAATTTGTATGAAATGCCGTACGGCGTACACGCTCTTAAGTGGTATTTCAGGTCATACTCAGTCTTTCTATGTGCCGATCCAACTCCGTTCAGTTATTAAGGCGTGAAAGGGTAACATACAGACAGAGTTACTATCTGTCTGTTCACGTCACTATTATTTAGTACCTATGCATTTCATCAAGCGTTAATAATGTAAGAAGCTAATTTCCAACTCTGTTTATAGTCAGACATCTGTACGTAATTATAATGCACCTAAATCAAGTTTACTCTTAAAACATGCACCCTGTATGTACCACGTGTAGTCACCAACATAATTGTATATACCGATCGTCACAATCGTCAACACAGTGATGTGCAGAGCATTATCGCCCGGCGGTCGGGAGTTGAGCAAATATTGCCCGACTTGACTGGCATTGTCGTACTGTCTGCATGCCATTGTCGTCAATAGCTATTCAAGCCTTCAAGATGGCGCTTGCTACATAGAAACATGTACATTAAGGATTCTTTTTAGTGATAGGTAAACTATTTTTTTGGTAGTTTTATTCTCACTGCTATAAGCTCAAACTCATTATGATCAACAAAATATGGCAAAAAACAAAACAAAAATGTAAATCTATACGAGTACAATACGCTCACGCAAAAACAAAAACATAAGTTTTTAGACAAACCATTTTAAACTATAAGAAAAACATTTAACCAAGCAATTATACCCCTTATTCCATCGCAAGAAGGCATAAATCAAATGTAAACCTCAATCTCGTATTCAACAGACGTTCGGTGACAACACAGACTATATACTGTGGCTCGCATTGTAAATATTTGCCGTCTTGCCTTGCTAGACCAGGGATAATGGAAAATTGGCACAGAATGGCGAGCTCTTGGACTATGAATGACGACTGCATTGAAGCTCTTAGACTATTTTATTGAAGCTTGCTGAGTTGGGTAAATGAGATGATGTTGAGCTTAGGAGAGCTAACGTTGGTAAATTAATGTGGATGAAGTATTTCGTTCACTATTTAGTCTGTTATTTATATTATAAAATTATTGCCAAGAATATGTGTTACAATTATTAATTAACATTACTATGTCAAATACTAGAAACAGTCATAAAAAAAACATGCAGTATAAAATAAAATTCGTGGAATAAATCAAAACATTATTTTTGTTTAAATCGTTAAGCGATTATTGAAATAAAAAACCAACCAAAAACCAGTAGTCTAGTAATTACAATAAACCCGGAGTAAAAAAAAACCTTACCGTTAATTCATCCGCTTTCGGGTACAGAACTCTAAAAGGAGAGAACCAAGCGTAGAGGCAATTCTAGGAGGTTAACAAATTGTGCAATGTCTGCTACGTCGTGCTACGCTCGTAGCCCGTAGCCCGTAGCTTGCTACGATCTTTATTGCTACTATGTGTAAATGTTACTGTTTTATAGGAGCGAGAATTAGAACGATCTTAATATAAACACAACATGTTGGGAACATACTGGCGGAGTACGTTAGTAATGCAATTATTTCTAATGTTTTTATCTGATGAAGTTTTTGTCTTTGTTTGATGGAAATTCTCTCTATTATTGTCATTGGAATAAAGTTAGAGCTACACATTATGCTATTCGACAGCATGTAAGTTCAATGTTAAGATTCTCAAAACGAATAAAACCGCTCTACAGTAAGCGTGATATTTTATCTGCTTTCATCTTTCACAGGTATTCGGCAAGAACAAGACATATTCGTTCGACTCATCGATTCGGTGACGAAACAGGTGAGATCTTCAATTTTTTTTTCTCTTAAGTTGGCTCTGTACGATTGCATATCTATAATATGGTTCAAAATACTTCTGTGGTATTTGAAACGGTAAATCTTAATGATCTGCAAACGCACGTAACAAAGACTATCTTAAATCTTTACAAGGCCGCAACAAAAAAAAACTACCAGAATAGACACGTAGCAATAACTTTTATATCGTTTGGTATTTCTACAGCAACTTTTAACAGAATTATCCTATGATAATTAAAAAGCTACCTTAGAGCCTATGTTTTAAGGTAGCTTTTTTCGGTAGCTAGTCAAGCAGTTTTTTTTCTTATTCATCATCTTCATAAAATGGCACTTTGTCTAGACCTTCAACTCAAAATCTTAGCCCAACTTTCCACACGCTCAAACTTCATGACACATGTCTTGTTCCTGCCTTAACGGTTGTACTAAAAGTACCCCATGCGCCACGTGCCATCCACGTGGCATCCACACAGCTGATTGTCATCGCCGCCGCCCGATTAGACCCTAATCCACCCGCCCCTTGGTCAAGTAAATTGCATTGCGTTTGAGCACAATCATTATCTTTATCTCGTGTTACAATTTTATTTTATTTTTAAAATTTTTGACAGTTGTACGGGTGTCGTGTTGAAAGATTTTGATCGACGTAAGGGTTGAATCAGCTGGTGGGTAGGTGTTAATCCGTTTGACATGATTTAGTTACGTGGGAATTGTATGTGACGTTGGATGTGACTGTGCCACATAATAGGAGAAAGTTGAACCTCTAATTATGGTGCTCGTGTCTGTTGTAAATGAATGTGTGGATCTAACTGATATCTGTACAAGTTTTTAATTGTAAAATTATTAGCACTACATAATTTCTTTTAAACTTGTAAAAATATTAGGAAGTGAAAGAGTCGGACGTTTGTCAGTGAATTTTTTTATTTGTATGTACATTATTTACAAACTACAAATAGATCTAAAATAATAATAAAAAATACAAGTATGAAAATGGGAAAAAAATACTAGGCGTCAAAAACTTCGCACATCGCTGTCAATAGGAAAAGTGTTCAGAAGGCTGGCAGCGTTGCCACGTTGGACCGCAATGCTGATTTTTGGCCAAAATTAAGGTCAGCCAGAAGGAACTTTAATTAGCTTTATCAATTTCAAAATGGGTAACCAAAATTCCACAACACAGAATTCCATAGAAGATAATTATTGTAGATAAACTTTTTTCTTCATATTATTTATTGAACATTCTTGTGAATTTACTTTTCAAAACAATAGATTCGTAGAATGTTAGAAAGTTTACGAATAAAGCTTCCTATATAGAAAATTAACCCTACCAAGATATCCAAACTTCTTCCAACGATCAACAGCAATTAAAAACACCACAACTAACAATATTAAAGTCATGATGAAGCCTCACCACCTCACATATATAATTTCAACACGTCCTCTCTTAGTATTGTGTAACCAGAGGCCAATTACCAAAGATTTATGTTGAGAACATAATTAACTTAGGCCGAACGTTGTTAACTAAGAATTACGGAATCGTATGTGTTATACAGGTTGCAGTATTTTGTTTAGCATGTAGTTGCTGATGGTAGTTTTTGGTACCGGTATTTAAAAGGGGATTTTTGTGGGTAAAGCTTTTATTTACAATATCAGCTTTTAGCCTGAGAGCAAATCCAAATATTCAGGAAGGTAAATATAATTAACTATTCTATACAACATAAGAATTCCTGTTCGGAAAGAAATTAAAAAAAGTATTCATTTTTAATTCGTCAATCTCAGCTTTCATTTTCTTCAGCCCATGTAAGCAATGTTTAAAGGAAAACGTTTTTTTATTCGATCGCAGTTATAGGTATGTCATAGTAACTACGAAAGAGTAGATCAAGACAGTGCAAAGTTCTATTGAATTTAACAAAATCTTCCATTAATTACAAAAAGCTAATTAAAACTGCACCACATCTTCGTACCTTACCCTTTCGAGGGGGATGTTTAAAGTTATGACTACAGGGTCTTGGCTTGTATGGCTGTGGTATCAGATCTATAGGTAGACATTATTACAACGTAAGACTTATGTGCACTTTCTCAACGCGACTGAAAGTATGAGTAGTATACTATACAGGGTGGAATCCCTTCCAGGGACGCGCAAACGGTCACCATGTATTCAGTATATCATTCCGAAAAAAATCTTCTGTTCCATACATTTTGACAGCGTAGGCATTGCAATTTAGCCTTTGCGAGTACTCTCTAAAAAGCCGCTTGAACGCCAAAACTGACTGTTGGTCTAGTTTACGCATTCGTCGCTAACCCGACGGTTTAGTTGGCCTAGTGTGGGCTCTAGCAGCCCATCCTGACTCAACTACCGGCCGATAGATGGCCGGTCTTTAGTCTGCGGAGGCTCTTTACTTGATTTTAAAATCGGCAATTTGTACGTACATAAAATTTTCCTTTAAATGCAACTACACATAACACAATAATACGACTACAAATAAATTATATTCTATCACAACCGCAAGCGCGATAGTGTTGTTTTATGAGGAAGTAACAAATAAAAAGTGTGCTGCAGTGGACTTGAGACGTAAGTACTTGTACTGGTATTCGGGGTACTTGCATCGCAGTGTCGCGTGATTTACATGAGCGACAACGCATTCGGACTGGGAAATTGTGCTGTTTTCAGGCGCAATTTTCTTTGTGTTACATAAAGGAATAAGGTCGAATTTGGTATAACACTGACTGACTGATATTACGGAGACTGTAGGGTATTGACTTACGGTTAAGTAGCAGTGTCCCTTTAACTTTTGAGATGAACCTTTGTAAAATGAACACCTAGTTGCAATTAGTGAAGAATCCAAGAGTTTAGGAGTCAAAATAAGAAAGAAGTAGAAGTTTATACCAGCCCACACTAATGGTTTAGAGAGAGACTGAAATTGAAGACATGTAAACCAATTATTTCCTGATTATTGTATCATTATTATTATTGTATAATTTCTACTGGACCAGAACACATATCATCAATTTCTGCCATTTATCTGCAAAATAAAATATTTTCAGCTACTACTCTTTACATAGAACTTTACTCTGAAAACGGCAGTAAAAACAGTTAAAAAGACAACAAGCGTAATGATTTACGCGCCAGGCAAAGGAGCCTGGCAGGGCTGCCAGAACAGTTACTGTAGATATTTTTATTATTACTGCTGTTGCAATTCCGTACAATTTATTCACGTACTTAGATATTACAGTACTTCTTTCCCGAATGGCGTCAAAAACGTCATTCTCAGAGGTTAAAAAAAAACTCTTAGCACTTATTAAATAAAAAAAATATATTACATAACATAAAATTACGCCTGTAATCTCTGAAGTGTTAGGTAGAGGTGCACCCAATAGTACACCAAAATTTCGACAGTTATGTTTAACTCCCATGTAATAGGGGATGAGCCTATTGCCATCAACTGGGCACGAATTCAGACTTCGTGGTGGCTGCTACTAAGTGATTCATTCAAAAAAAGAAAAGAAAAAAAAACATTCATTAAAAAAAAAATATATTACCAACTTAAATAGAGTATTCAGACACGTAGTATATTGAAATAGCGGATCAATAGCCCTATCAAAATACAAACTTAGGATAAACATACCTCACAAAACTCGGGCATAAATCACACTTAACTTGTCGCAGTGCGAATTCCTGGTTTAGTCCGACTTTTACCAATAGAACTGTTCCTAAATTCTTCGTAAACCAGTTTCCGAAAGTCATTTTCTCAACAAAAGGCAACCAAATTAATATGTTGTTTGAACATCGTTAAATAAACATAATCATGAGGCCACGTGCAACGCGCACGCCTCTCCATTCAAACCATGGACGTTCTATGGGATTTAGTCGAATCCCATTCGGCGAACTATGGGCCAGTATCTTAAGACTATATTCAAACAGAGGGTCGGCAGATTGATGTTTTAGATATTGATATGATAGTGATTTAGTATGGGAACACAAATAATCCGGTAGTTGCAACTTGTGTCGGTAATCGCTGCACAATTTTGAATACAAAATACAACTAAGTAATTCCGCAGGTTTTTGAAAGTCCCATTAGCAATTCGAGCGAAACACAAAATTAATAACCGTTTTTCTAGGCCACACATTCCCAGAACTCTTGTGTAAATTATTTAGAATTTCGCGCGCCATATTTCATAGAGTGCTTTGACATAATTTGCGCACGGGCATTCTCGAGTCCTATTTTTATGTCTTACCAAAACAAGAGTTGCGTGTCCCGTTCGCATGCACCGTACGGCATTAGCTGATTGCCCGTGTGCCCGCAGCCTAACGTTTTAATACAATTAAATCGACCTCAACTCACTATTACCCGAACATCTTTTCATCGCCATTTTTGTGAACGACTCTTTCGCGTGTCATTCGATTTGTACGGACTTATTAAGATAATGTTACGTGACATTTCGGACGATTACCTCCTTTGTTTCAATCTGTTTTATTCAATTAGGTTTAGATAGTGAAGTGGTGTTACCAAATTTAGACTTTAAAGGTTACGCTACGTTTTAGAGTCTCTTATTAGACATCGAAAATAAAGATTTTTATATCGCGAAGACTGCTTTCAAAAACGCCCGCCGCATTAAGGTGCGAAAAATAATTATCCTGAAGAATACTTCAATCAAAGAACGGATATTTAAAAACCATTTTCCTCCGTAATATTACTCAATTAACACAAAAAAAAAATCCACCCTAATCTTCCACAATGTATCACTAATTACCAAAATATGAAACCACAGACCACACTACCATAACTAAGCATATTTTTTTTTAAGTCCCCACAAATTCCCCAGAGATTGAATCCCATGCGACGGACTATGCCCAGTGCGCCGTCGACCCCAGACATCCTAGGGGAACGTCTCATTTCAACGAGTGAACTTGAAAAATGTTAGTTCACACCACTATCTGGCCCTAGTGTTTTTATTCTTAGTTTCTTACCAAAGAAAATGTAAGAAACACGTTTGTAGTTTTGTAAGTTGGTGAAGGTTGCTGATAAGGATGATCTTTGCGGTTTGTTTGAGCGTATTGTTTGGCATCGTTAGGCAACGTTTTGCTTTTGTTTTTTTTTTAAATGTCGAATGTAAGTATACAGCAAACAGTATAATGTCTCATCTCGTCTCATCGAATTTTGTAACGAGATTGACACGCAGGTATGTAATACAAGGAAGCTATACTAACCCGAACTTTTTCCAAGCTTACATCATCATTATCTGCCTAGCTTTTTCCTAACTAGTGGCCACAAGCGCGACTGCTGAGCATGAGGTCCTGGGTTCCATTCCCAGGTCAAGCAAAGTGTAATTGGGTTTTTCGATCAGGAATTTCTCAGTAGCAGCCACGGAGTTTTGATATGTGCCCGGTTGATGGCAATAGCCTCGCTCCTATTACCTACATGGTTCTTAAACATAACTGGCGAATTGTAGGTGCACTTTTATGTACACTTCTGCCTAACCCTTCAGGGATTACAGGCTTGATGTTATGTTTGCTATGTTGGGGTAGCGGTAACCAGTAAGTATTCAGCTGCGTTCCGCAGCCTACAAATGATACAAATGCCAATAAAATAGTGCCCATGTTCAGAAATATCCTCAAATCTCATCAGTAACATCACAAAGTTTTTTTTTTCGTTTTTGTTATTCACCAAGTCATTTTTTTTTTGAGCAACGTCAGTAATTTGTGTTTTGGAGCGCTGTGTGGTGTTGCGTATATGGTCGGCCGCTAAGCTGAAGTGGGACTGGGCTGGCCATGTTTGCCGTATGCCGGACGGTCTGTGGGCCAAAATAACCACGATGTCGAGCCCTGACACAGCCAGAAGGCGACGCGGTAGACCTCGCAGGAGATGGCGGGACGAGCTAGATAGAACCAACGATCAGTGGTCCACCTTAGCCCTGGATCGTAGAATTTGGAAGTCATGGGGAGAGGCCTTTGCCCAGCAGTGGGATGATACAGGCTAACACTAACACTAACTAACACCAAGTCATTTATTTCCATCAGCCAGTCATTACGACTATTATTTACACCAACTGCACAACACAGTTATACAAAATCTATTTGATTTACAACAACACCTGATCCCATCCATCCCCTAACTTAAACTTAAGCCAAATGCAGAAAATACGACCCCAAAGCTATTTTGGGTTTCCTAAATACTTTTGTATGACCCTTAGATACCTATTACAATATACAAAGCAAAGTCCTTATAAATCCATGGTACAAAAGACGATAATACCCCTGTTTCATATTCAATTAAATATTTTGTCAGGGATGAAAAATCTATTTAGGATTTAGGGGGCTCAGCTTTACGTTGAATGTGTAAGTAATAGTTGTGCAAATTGCTAAAGATAGTTTTGGAAGGAAACATTTCTGTTATTTTTATGTTTTCATGGAAAGAAGGTTTTTTAATTTTTTGTTTGAACATTAAACGAAATGAAGATATAATGTGTGTAGGGCATGCAAAACCCATATTCCCCCATATTCCCCAATTCGGTCCCATAGTAAAATCTGTTTTTTCCGGGTTATACCCCATGGTATCCCATGACCCAAACCGGGTTTCGATGCCCTAAATGTATGAATTGTTCTTGTAGTGAGTCAAAAGCATATTATGTTAAAATAAGGATGTGTCAAGCGACTTATTATTTATATAAAAAATAAAAATGTTGGTACCAAGGCAAAAGTTAACTCTAAGTTCATAAGAAATGCAATTCCCATGAAAATAATTATCCATTACAGATTTGTAACAAAATGTTTTGAACCCTCTATCTTTTGGGGTTACCACTTACCAGTAATAATTAGAAATTAATAGATAAACACGCTGTACTGTGGTGTGTACACGTGTTAGGCCCGTTATGAAAATAACTAAGACCAGAGAATCTCTTCCTGTAGTAATGTGTGATTTCGAAAACTTTTTTTAAAGTAAATTGTAAAAGAGTATTTACTTCATATTTTTATTTGTAATAAAATAACTAGTGAAGGTGGAGTTTAAATCGATTTTAAAGTGTTATCAGCTTCGTGAATTCAATGCGAGAATTATGCAAATAAGTTTTTGGTTTTGATAATAAAATGCAATAATTATGCATGCGGCGGGGTGCATGAATTAGCAAAAGTAATAGCTTGATGAAGATGGCCCATTTCATGTTATCTTTCGGCAATTTTTAATTAAATTATATCATAATTATTATCTTGTACCACGTCCCTAATTTATAATTTAGGTTGATGAGAACGGCTGAGTCATGAGTTCAAACTAAATTGTTAGAATGAGAATTTAAGATTTATTTATATGTATAGGTAACTAAATGAAAATTTTGTTCAGTAACAATATTAATGTTTGTATTTGTTTCAGCCTATCGTCTATGAAGGTCAAGACAAGAATCCAGAAATGTGCAGGGTTTTATTAACACACGAAGTTATGTGCAGGTAAGCATGATTTAAATTTTGTTTTTTTTTTCTAATAAATTATCATTTTTGGCTTAAAATATTTTATTCCTGGTAATTTTTTTATAAAAAAAAAACAAAAGGTGATTTACCACTGAAAAAAACAAATTATTAGGAGTTTAGGACCTCTGAAAAAGTACGGCGTATAAATTGGTCTTAAGGGTGAAGCGCCAGGGTAACCCGCGAAATAAAAAAAAATCTACACATAACACACCATAACATAGCTACAGAATTATAATCATTCAAAGCATCAAAACAACCCTTTAAGTTCATTTAATGCCATTTAAACTAAAACTGACCTGCAAATTGCAAAAACCTAAGAAAATTTGTATTTCGCAGTCTATCCTGCCGGTTCCCCTTAATACAAAAAATCTTTGTAACTACTGGCACACAAAATGGCTCTAACACCATAGAGGCACATTCCAATTCTAAATTTGAAAATGACATAATCACAAAAAAAAAGCTACACACACTTCTGTTTCGTAGAAAATGGTATCGATAGTCATTTGTCATAAATATTGACTCCCAAAATATTATTGCACGGTCATGTTTCTTCAAACGGCAGGCTTTTGTGGCCATTCATGATACGACTGTGTCAATACTTTTACAATTGCTCATAATGTATGGATAACGTCCTTTAAAAAGGCGGGTTATTTCTTTTAACGTAACGGACAATCCTTAAGAATATATTTACATCTTCTTTTATAACGTTTTACCACGAAAAACATTTTTCTGGTAGATGTTAAGAGGGAATCCATACATAATTTTAAGTAAAGACTCTCGCTTGTCTGTTACATTTTCACGCCTTACCGGCTGGTCGAATTTTGATGAAATTTGGCACACACGCATGCCATGATCTGGGCCCGAAAACCTACTTTTTATCCTGGTACGTGTAGTGAAAATTTTGAAATTCACAGCCGCGAGTAAAAGATAATGTTGACATAAACGTTAAACAAAACTTTCTTTTTATCATATTGACGATAGAATGTTTAGACTTATCCAAATAAAACAGTGAACAAGCATTTCAAATGTAAACAAGCACCAAAACTTACAAACAGACACATCCTGTAACTTCCTAATTACGACCAAGCGAACAAAGAAATGAGCGTTCTTATTAATTTAACCATTTGTTTGGGGTGGTTTTTCCGCTCGTAAAGGTACTGTGTCTCGCCACAGTATCAATGTATGGGTGTGTGACGATGCTAGCCCATGTCAGTGTGAGCAATTAAAATTTTATTCCACCTTAGACTGTGTGTTGTTGTCTCTTTTTCTTGGATATGTGTGTCTCTCTCGCTCGTCTTCAGGGGAGGAGTCTCTAGGGAGTCTGTCCTTTCAATGTCTTTGCCCTTTGCGTCAAGGAGCCCCCGGTAGGGCGCGTGCAGCGTATTGTTTGCTTAGCGTGGATACGGCTTTTTTGTTGGTGCCTAGTTTTTGTACTTACTGAATAGGAAGACACACATGGTTTGACTAACATTTTATTGCAGCCAAATGAAAATAAATAAACTGAATTATTATGTGAGGTACTGTCGTAATAAAAAACATAAAACTCTAGTTACTTTCTATAATAATTCCCCGAAAATTGCTGATTGTACTGTTCTCTAGAAATTGTCCCCTGGTACATTCTCAAGTAATTATCCCATATGAAATAAATACCATAATATTTAGGTATTGTATGTTGATTATGGAACTTTCTGTAAGACAAAAAAATAAAGGCAAAATCCGTAGGCATTTCAGAAATTCACAACTACTTTTACCAAAATTCCGTCTATAACCATTACAAATCGTCCGTATTATGTGAGTGACATAATGCACCTAAACCCTTCGGTACGTTTACTAGCAATATATTGATTTTTATCCCCAAAACGAATAGGTATCCCTTTAAGAGTGCTCTGCTAAAGGAACAGGGGATCGCTCTAATGTGTCCCGATATTGAGAATTTATTGTACTCTCTGATGTTATTTTTGACGAATCTATACAGATTTTCGAACAGACATTTTGTTTTTTTTTTCGGAAATGTTATCCGTAGTGCATATTGTATAATTCAATAATATTTTCTTGTTCTTCTTCTTCGTTGTGTCAATGATTGAGATAAATTAGTTCTTTTTTTTTAATTTTTTCTTCTAATATTATCTTTTGTTTACAGTCGGTGTTGTGACAAGAAGAGTTGTGGTAACAGAAACGAAACTCCCTCAGATCCAGTTATCATTGATCGGTGAGTGAATCTTAAAATTTTTACAATATCTCCTTATGGCTATTTAATCATTTTACTGCTTCGAGCTGATTTTAATTAGATAAGTATACAGAAGTGATCAGAGATAGTATGTAGAAGGAGACTTGGAAAATCTCTCTTCTTTTACTTGTTTTCGAATCGATGGTAAATATATAGTTATACTAAATGAGTAAGTCCCAGGTGGCGACCACACCAATCGTGGTATCAGTAGAGTTGTTTTATATAAGATCTCACAAAGTATGTATTTCACTAAACTTAAATATAAATAACAACCAACCTGACAACTCTATTGTCACAATAAGAACTGCCCAAACAAGCTTCTCACAGCGCACTCAATTAATCAACAAAAACTCGAAACCGAAACAAAAACGAATCGCAAAGTTCATTGAACACAAAAACAATAGAGTAGGTAGTAGCGTTTGTTAAAATTCTGTATTCCACAATTCGCGGCGATTCATCAGGCTGCAATGACGGCAATCTCGAAACTTTCCCGAGGCAAATGCATTTTCGCGATACAGAAAACTTTTGAGGCTCTCTCTCCCGGTCCGCATTGTATTTTTATTGCGATCGTAGCTGCCAGATATCTATTGCAGAGTTTTTGTTCGGGAAAATTTTATTGAAAGCTTTTCGTTCGACCTTGTTGATGAGTGGAATTTGTTTTCGCATTTTGACGTGTGAAATGTGGTTGATAAAGTTTGCGTAGATACAATTAACTGTGTTAAAATAATATACTGGTTTAGTTTAATGATCACAGTTCAAATTAAATCTTCGATAATTACTAATCCATTATCAACATTTTAAGAGGCATTACTTCCAAAAATGCAATGCAAGATCATTCACCCTAACCAAACAGCAATTAAATCAAAATTCAAATATTACCGTACTATTTTCGGCAATCTCTATACTAAAAGTAAAGGTGTACCCACAAACATTTCGGCGGCCGTCAATCGGGAGCTGCATACAACTTAATAAAAACAAAAGCTAGCACGAAATTGCGCTCACATCGGTCTCACGCTGAGCCATTCAGCCTCCTGATGTAGAACAGTGTCGGGAGGAGCGGCAGCTAATCAGGCTGACAAATATCCGAAAATTTCAATAGAGCTACCACGACTGCCACCACTATTGATACGAGGGGTCGCGGGGCGTTCTATATATTTTTTTATTTTTATTTTTCGGCCTTTTTCGGGAATTCAATAGAGATAGGCGTCTCTCGTTCGGTACGTCGTTCGATATTTGAAATTTAGGGTTGGTGATTATGTTTTGAGTAAGTGAGAATCTTTTATTCAGCTGTTAGATCCACATTTTTATAAAAAATATGGTGTGGAGCATTTTTCTCAGATTAAAGGCTTTCTCAATTAAGTTTTCTTCTTTATAAGCCAGAGCAAAATACATTTAAACCAGAAACTATATAATTCTTTAGATTTGGCCTGGGTTTTAAGACAGATACCTATTTATTTGTGGTCGATGAGATGTGCTTAATGTCCAAATTTATGTACAATTACCTATTGTTTACCGCGTTCTAAACTGCAGAACAAAAAAATGCACTGTGTCCCTTTGGTCTCTTCATATTGCAAGTCCTAAAACACAGATAGATATTTCTCTCATATATCTTTGCCAACCCTACACACCAAACGTCGCGCGTCGGTTTTGTAATTCGCTCGATTCAAATTTTTTCTACCTTGGAAACAAAAAAAATCAACGGTTGCCTTTGTGCCAACTTTCCTTTGGTTTTCGGCGCATGAAGTTGATCGTGGAAATTCTCCCTCACCACCAATAAAACTTGTGATTTTTTGAGCGTTTGATGTATCTAAATTAAACTCGGTTTTTTGATGTTCATTACTAGACAAAATTTCAGATAAAAGGATATTTTTATGAATATTTATTGTTATTTATGATTGGTGGAGTGGGGAATTGTTTTTGGGCTTAACAAAGCTTTGATCATCATCAGTACGACTCTCATAATTTGCAAAAAAAAAAACAGACATCTCACAGAACACCACAACCTGTCAAAATATGAAATGCAAGCCCAATTTTCAAAAGGTTCTTTCCCAAAACACTGTAGTGCACTTAAAACTACATACAATTTACACGAGTTAACGTCAAGCATCAAGTACTATCACTGTCACAAGTCACTAGTACACGCAGCAATATCCATCAGCCATTCATGTACAGTGCCTCGCCCACGGTACACTCGCGAACTAATGCGATAATTGAAATTGTGCAATTGCGTGCGAAACGCCCAACACCGAATTCATTACAGTCGTGTTTTTTGCAATTTGTTTTTTTTTTTCTGTTTTACTTTTTTGCACTGTCGCTGCCAGCGAAATGATACGTTCTCCAATGGTTTAATTATTTTATGCATGCGTCATCGTTATAGTCTTTTTACTTAGCAAATGAAGGTTTTATCATAAAAGTTATTTTATGAGTAGCATACTTTTTGTTAGACGTTTAGTGTAATTTTTATTAGAGTACTTTTCAATGATGGATTAGTTTTTCGTTGTTTGTATATTGTTAATTACTTATAAACGAGGACAACGATATTGTTAATTAATGTTGATAATTATTACACTGTTGCAAACTCAATCTTTACTTAGAAAGGAATACTAGCAGTAAATTGAACAGCAGAAGTCTTTCATATTATCAACATCATTTTATGCCCAATCAATTTTCCCATCCCTACAGAATCGGAAACAAAACTCGAAACAACACTCTAAACCGTTCCTGTATCGATAACATGGCGAATAATTGACGTAACGGTAAAAGCAGGCAACAATCCAGAACCCTACGAATCAGCAGCAATTTGTTAAGTGGATTTTTGGCCGAGACACGCTCGCGGCTCGTTGCGCTTCTGTACACAATTTCATTATCTCTGCCCGCGTGCCCGGCCGAGTCTACTATTAACTTATGCGATACTGTTGTAAGCCATGGACATTGTTCGATATATTTTTTGAAAAAGGTTTTTTTTTGTATTTTTTTTAGAATGAATAGATATACATTTTTATAAATTGTTTTTTTTTTGTTTGGTTCTATTGAATTTGACGCACGTTTGAGGTATGTTTATAAAACCTATATTATTTCTTACAAAATAATGACCAAAAATATTTTACAGAATTTTCCTGTTAAATATTTTGCCTTAAATTACAAGACAAGTAATAAAAATAAATTAAAATCTGATATCTTTTACAAAGAATTAGCTTTCATTCCTATTACTCATCAAATAGCATACCCTTTAAAAACAAATGAATTAAAATACAATCAACTACACTTAAAATCATTTCAAACACCCCTCAATATTGTTCCAATAAGTACTGCCGTTTACTGGCCAGGTACTTTAGAAGATGGACTTTACCAAATCAATTCATGCCCACGCAAACCGTCCCCTACGCAATCACTTAAGAATTTTATGAACCGTAATGATTAAGATGTTTTGTCGCACTTCAGTTTTAAAGGCGAACCGTGTATGAGGGGCTTAACCGGCAAACTAGATTGTTGTGTTAAACATATTGTGACTGGAATAGCTATTAAAGGATTAAGGAACATTTTAAAAGTTTCTTTTAAATTGGGGGTGTCGTTAATTGAGTAGGAGCGTGAGAGTGTTGGCGATCGATAATAAATGTTTTAATATGGTAGATATTACGTATATATTATTATCAGATGATTTTGATAAATGAAAACAGTCATTTCTGAAAATGCATAAAGCCATAAATGGGGATATCTAGAAAGCTCATTTCTATTAAACTGGTTCTATTACTGGTACCGAAAATCCTAAAACTGATGTCGCCATCATTCTTGTAATGTTACTAATTTCAGCTATAGAAAATCAATATCATCAAGCTTCTTTTTAAATGACAAATGTACTAAAAGAGGCAAAAAGTCCGGTTTCTATCGACATATGGCCGACATCTATATTACAATGGGATCTTTACACCCTATTTCGGGTGCGACAAAATCGATTCTCAATTCGATATGACCCTCTTGTGCTGCCGATTTGATAGAGACATATTTTGGGTATAAATGTAGGACTCGGAGCAAGATATAAATAACTTAGAATTAAAGCGGTACAATGGTTGTTAAAAAGGCCTGAACCTAGTATTGTGGTATAATAAGTATCATTAGTACTAGACGAGCATACCATCATGCTAAACTGTCTTTTCTAACGTGTCAACCGCAAATCCTTAGATTGCTTTAATAAATCGGATCATGGTTTGTGATTTCAAACGTTATTGAACTTTCAGGCATGTAGCCATACCTCTTAAAATATCACAGCCAAGAAGATTGTTACACAAATACCAAAATAACACATTTGCTGTTGACAAACTTTCCCAAACACCGCAGTTCTGAACGCAAAATACTAATTCCAAATTAAAATTACGTTACCCAAAGGTGGGTTTCTATCGGCTGCAGTTTTCCGGTGATTTTCGGTCTGTAAACGTCGGTGTGAGGGAATCACGGCTATTATATTATCTCATTAGACACGCCGCGGCGCCGCGCTCTCGCCTCTTCTCGCCAAATAAATTCCTTTACCGTCTGATATCTCTATTACCTTTTTTGTTTTGATACTTATCTAGATACTTTTTAAGACTACCTTTATTGGGTCCTTCTTTATTTTTAAAACCACTATTTGTTTCGTTGGCTTCTGTCCCAAAGAAATTATCAGGGTGCAGAAAACCAGTGTTAACGTGAAACTATAAATTTATATTACAAATAGTTACCAACTACAAGTTTATTGGTGCACGACTTCGGAACGGCTCGGTTTGCAGTTACACTGAGGAAGTTTCCATAACTTCATAAGTCCCTTTATTAATAGCTTTGCACTTTCTTCCGTTCGCAGAGAAAGGGGAATTTATTTAACTGTTCTTTTCATTAGGTGCGGCTGGTTTTGTTCTATAGATTCAGAATACCTTGCCAGAAATTTGTTTTAGGTGCATAAATATAACATTCATGTTTTGAATAGTCTCTATTCAGTATCGAGCTTGTCCGCACTGTTGCTACATTTTATACATTTCACGTCAAATTACGCTACTTATCCCGTTAAAACGATACTAACACAAGTAAACACAATACAAATCACACAAATCTGTACAAAAAGCGGAGGCGGCAACAAAAGAATTCGGCACACTTACAGTGTAATGTAAACCAAAAAAGAAAACTGGTCCCAAAAGAGTACCCTGGGGAATACTCGCGCGCTTCGCTCGGCCCGATACAGACACGACGACTGGTGATTAGGCTTCTTATCCACGAGATAGCGACAGAAACTGTGCAAGACTTAACAACTAGGACCGTTTTCTTATTCCCTCCGACCAAGCATTTTCTTGCCCG
This sequence comes from Standfussiana lucernea, assembly GCA_964057025.1. Lineage (NCBI taxonomy): Eukaryota > Metazoa > Arthropoda > Insecta > Lepidoptera > Noctuidae > Standfussiana > Standfussiana lucernea. The sequence goes on from OZ059796.1 coordinate 10,987,921, forward strand.
CCGACTTATCTAATGCTACTGTTCGGCTTAAAATTCCTACGTAATATTAGCGGCTAACTTTCATAGCTTATGAATTTTATCCTGCGTATTAAATTTTAAATAATTTACATGTATATTCTGTATCTTTCTTATAAGGAAGCAATGTAAACGAACATTCTGCGTAAGTGAAATATGCTACAAAATCAATAAATCATATTATTTCGGTAATGAGACGTCTCATTTCTGATTTATATCTGCGTATTGGTTGCCCCCCGATTTTCTACTCGATAAGTCAGGGTGGTGATCGTAAATTGAAATATGATAAAGTCGCAGTAATAAGCTCCCGTAATCGCATCGACCCTCTGACTGTAGCCGCTCCAGTGACGACGGGAAAAGTCATACGAACCTAATATGGCAACAGTTTACATTTTATAAATTATTCTTCGATAAAATTCCATAGTACATCTTTTCAACGCTCATTAATTATGATCATTTCTATTATCCTTCAACGCAAATCTTTTGCTGGAAACTCCTTTTATTCCACAATGTTCGGGTCTTCTATCTCAATTCCGACCTCATTCCCGATTCCAATACGTGATTCGTCGGTTCGCAAATTATTCGGTGAAAATTCACCATCTCGTTAGAATGTGCGATCCGGTCGGGCGCGGCGAGCCAACCGCTTGATAAATTGTCTGGAATAATAATGATGAATTGCAACTAGTCCGATCCCAATGTAGGATCTAATCTATGGTGCTATTTTACTCGTATAATATACACACCTACGCCGTATAAAACCACTGTAAACTGCTGTATATTTTCAGATACATCAAGTTCACTTTTAATATTCAACGAAACGAGAATAATTAATTCTTCCAAATATGATTTCTAATTAAATTTTATTCGACGCTTTATATAACGTTGAGCTCGACAAAATGACTTCAAATTAGCGACAAATCTATTAAGAATAGGACGTCTCGGGCCCATTTAATTAGTGACGGGGTTTTATCATCCGCCCTCTTTCCTACCACTCGTTGAAAATTTCAACTGTAATACTGCTATATTGGCGAGGCTTAAATAATATTGGAAGTACCTAATAATAGACGTTTCTTTTTTAATTTATATTTTGAGAAGAGTGTATTTTTCTGTGAGTTTACGCCAGATATCTGGTTTTATTTCTATTCGTTCATTAGTGCGGGTGATAAAAGCGGTAATGTAAAAGCGTCATTAAATTTAAATACAAATTCACGCGTGACATCTTCTTTGAAGACAAACACACCCAGTACTTGGTAGTAAAACAAACTAAAGTTAATTGTTGCTTTTATGATGACATCGCGTGAGTTGGGGTCAGATAGCAAACAAATTGTTACTTTTATTCTGTTGGTAATGTAGTAAGTTCTCACTGTTCGGATGCGGCATTATTTTTTAATCTTCCCCACTAGATCATCTTTCGTGAGATGTTTGGCAGCATGAAGTTTCAACATTACTTCAAGATTTTATAACGATACAGGAAATTACTCTTTTGATTTAATATGCAACATCGTGATTTAGACTTAGTTAAGATTTAATTCTAGTATCTTCACGTTCTCTGTACTCTTGTTATGAGTAAGTATTTCAGTACTTGATACAGTATTTAGTGCTGCTCAAACTCAAACTCAAGGCATTTATTTCAATTAGACCATTACAGGCACTATTGAATGTCAAAACACAAAAAAATAAACTAAGCTAGTAGCTACAGTCCCAGTCACAGGGCATAATAACTTGTGAAAGTACTGTAGTTGCCCATTCGAAAGCGTAGATCCTATGGAGAAGAATGGGCAAGAAACTCCATGGACACTCTTTTTTTTTCGCTGAATTTGTAAAGTACAATTCTTCATTGAAAGTATTTGTATTCTCCATCAACAGATCGTTTAAAATTTAATCTTCTATCACGAAAACCACAAAAAGCAAAACATCACTTAGATTCAATTTATACGAGTGGCCCATTCATTTGTTTATCTAGATTTGTATGTAATCATGCGCTTTTACTTGATTGATAGTATCTCCAATCTTCTTCAATTTTACGTTTAGTTAATTGCGGCTTGAATCGACCCTGTTACAGCGTAACCACAGTTTTATGTCCATTAGCTTGATGATAGTGACTTTTGTCATTAGGATTTTTTACAGATTTTTTGAGGGGAGCATTTTTGGTTCCGAATGATTTGGAGTATTTTCTACTAACTGACTTTTATTAAAACTAAATCAAAATGGAAAAAAGGAATATTAACACTTTGTAATTCTTCGAAACTGAAAATTGAACCAACATCAGTCATTTTAGCAATTTCTATTTTTCGCCATAAACAATTCTTACTTTAAACAAACACGATCGAACACAACACCCAACTTCTCACCTATCAACAGAAATCTCATTCCGTATAACAATTTACAAATTCAAAACATGAGCAAACCCATCTCCACTTACGGATAGCAAGCATATGCATAGGAGCTGTTAGTGCCCCCCTTAGGGGCTCCAAGACGTCAGCACGTTTAAGCGCCAATTAATTATTAAGGAACACTGAGCTTCCTTTGGCTCTTTGACGGCGACTGTACAACAATGTGGCTGACTCTCGTGATTGGCTGCTTTGTAAATTGCATTAGCGTGGTTTGCTTGCGTGTTTGTTTGCTTGTCTTATGATGGGATACCAAGTGTTTGTTGGGATGTATTGGTTTAATAGTAAGTTAAATTGATGTTAGATTTTATGAACGAGTTTTTTTAAATATTGAGTCAAAGTTTTAAGAAAAAAAACGACATGGATCATGTATGTCTTAGATAAAGCAATCGAGAGTCGTGTTAAAAGGTTGACCCTACTTTTCATTACTACAACTCTTGTAGAAAGTTAATCAATTTGGTTGATCTGTATAGCACCTAGCAAAAATAAGTTTCATGTGTCTTGATGAAATTTTGAACTAGTTCAATTTTTACAATATTTTACAGAAATACGACGTTTAAAACAGAAACTGCCTCCCATATTGATTTCTGAAGTAAAAGTACACTTACGTACACTTTCGATTCAACGCAATAATTCTTCTTTACACGAATAGAGAGCGCTTTTAAAATGTATTTCGGCAAACATGTCGTAGGGGTCGCCTTTGATGGAAGCGCCTTCTTCAATTGTCAGTTGTAAATTCAATTTTCACTTTATATTGCTAGTTTCACATGTCGGGGGGTGCACGGCTGATATTAGATACACATCTTTTGCGCACTAGATGGGTGACACGATATGGGGTGGATTAGCATCCAATATTACTGTTTTTTTTTGACAATCGGTCTATATAAAAAAAAAAACTTAAAAGGATTACAAAATACAATTCTAAAAGTAATTTCTAAGCTAATTTATTGACATCCTTTGTTTTTGCAATATTCTTTGTCGTGTGGTTAGTGCCTGAACCTGGTGTTTGAGTTTTTATGCCGCCTATGAGCCTCTGACTTGGCTTTACATGCCGTCGAGAAATATCTCTCAGGCATGCTTGTTTCCTCACGATGTTTTTTCCTTTACCGAAGCAAGTGATAATTATACAATGCCCACATGTTTCCGAAAAATCAGAGGTATGCGTCATAGGTTCGAACTCGAGACCTATGACTTGGCAGTCCAACGGTCACACCACAAGGCTACACTGCTTAGCAGTCAAAAAGTCTTGTGTTTCTGCAGACAAAAACTTTTTTTATAGAATTTGACATGGAAAAATATTTAACTGTGTTAAAGTTACGTCTAGAAAGCCTTTTGCCAAGTATTATAAGAAAAAAAAATCAAAGCTAGGTTCCATAAAGAACGCCAAAATCTATGCTAACCAAGTCAACATCCCATACGGAGCGAACCCTAAACATTTTTTTCTCCGCTAAAATGCGCGTATAAGGAAGAAATTCGGTTACACGCCAACTGGGGTAGATTAAATTGCATTGAGCTACCCATTAACGCCTTGTCAGATCGGGTTACGATTTATATATTTGATAAATCGGATATATTGCAGTAAGGATGCAGGGTCGTACGTGCAAGGACAAAGAAGTTGATGTAAGGAGACATAATTAGATATATCGGAGAAGATTCAGCTATAGAAAATTCTGTAGATCATAAAATCACGCCTTTTAGGCCAATTAAGCCCAGAAGAGTTAAGCAGAAGTGTACTTAGTACACTCATTTCGTTATTTATGTTTGAGTCTCATGTAATAGGGACGAACCTTTGTATATTGTAATATAGAACTCAAGGTTATATAGTTATGATCCAAGATATTTTTGAGAGCCATTAATTTCCTCTTTCTCTGATAAGTCTTTCATGACGATTATTTTATTAATCTGTTATTTAATCATTAATAACATTAAAAAAGTCTCTAAAACATTTTCAATCGATAAAACCATTCTAAAGAAATAAACATTTACTTATCCAAAGTTCCTCTACATTTGTTTTCGTTTGTCTTACATTTTTTCCCGTTGTCACGGAGAGTTAATGAAAGAATTAGCTTTCATTACAACTGATACGATTCCTTAAAGGGATTCCCGAATGAAGATGAAGTGCCTTCGTAACCTTTCTGATGGCTAAGGATCAATGTGGGGAGGTCGTCCTCTTATCTCTGATTAGTTTTTGGGGACATATAAAATGCTGTTAGTACCGACACCTACAGCGGTTGTATCTACTCAATAATATTTATAAAACTTTTAGAAAGAATCTTTCCAATTTATCAAAAGTTTATAATTTAATCTTATTACGGATATGAAACGTTAAACACAAAGTAAAATGGATGGTTCGCCCGCATAAATGAAGAGTCGTCGGGACTTTCAACTCTAATGCATTAATTAAGCTGGACCGATCCCCGAAAATCGTCTAGAAACTCTCTCTGTTTAAATTAGTGCAGAATTCATTTTCTTTTTTTTAATTCGTCTTCCAAATTCAAATAAGATTTCTTTTTTTTATTACGCTGCGCCGCATAAAAGGGTAGACCAGGATTCGTCGCTCCGTCGTTCACTTCGAAACGCTAATTCCTCCTCGTTCCGAGATACTGATTGGACGATATATTTAACAATGCTACCGACACGCTTCTCTGCGAAAAAATACATCTTACGTACTACCTTTTTTTCTCGCGCTTGGATTCCTTTATTTTCTTATTTTCTATTTGGCATCGCGGCCAAAGGTTGGAAGGGGCGCTGGATTGTACAAGCGTTAATGATACTAATAGCAATTAGTGGAAGGTTGTGTTTGGCTTGTACGGTTTTGGTGTTTAGTAATTCCGTGTTCTGGCTGTATAAGCATATTACGGGGCACCCAGCCCATGGAGGGTCTTAACGGGAGGTCGTTTGCTGCGCTGCCAGCCTCCTAAGATTAATGGCATTACGCCAAGACAGTTTGTAAGAGACAAACGTGACAAAAAACTGAGTTGTAATTAAGTAGATCGAATGAATAGATTTAATGGCTGATAGTGGTTGTTTTTAGGCTTAATTTCTTTTTTATTTAAAGTCCGAAGCGATTTAGTTTCCACAGCAGATGAAACTGCCGTCACTGGTGTATAAATGGTAGATCTTTTGGAAGTCAAAATAAGTTATGTTACGGAAATTTGAGGTTAAACTTGATAGATTTTTGCAATGAGATAAGCGGTAGTAAAATTGCGGTCGGCGTACAACGTGTACAAGGCTTTACAAGATCGTGCTCGACTTCAAACTCTGTCTGCACTGGACATCATAAAATATTTAACACTCATATCTCTTGGAGCGGTCCAAATATTATCGACTAGCCTATAAAACGGAAAATTCCCGCTAAAAAAGGAAAGACATATACTTTACACTTATGTAAGAGAGAGATGTGAACACCGTCATTGTACGATCTTTGGAAATTCGTCGGAAACGTTTGGTTTCTTTTCCATCGTTTTTATCGTAGTCGTTATATTTTGATAGAGCAGTTTGGTAGGATCGGCGATATAACGTTTATGTTTTGGTTTTCGGTAGATACCTTTCGCGATGTTTTGTTACAACATTTTCTTCTGGTTATTGTTTAGAATTTTAGATAGAATCTATAGAAATTTTACATTTAAATCAAAGAAAAAAAACTGATACATATTTCGATATGAAAATTGTCTATTTGTATGTATCATGTTTTATCAAATATTTCTACGAAAGGGACGTAAATATGCTTACCTTAAAAGTTTCTTGTGATAAATACCCTGTAGGGTCCGTGAATGTAAAGCATCTGGTACAGTCGCTCACATAAAGCTTTCAGATTTTTGATTGATGACTTTCCTCGTTTATTTAATAAATGTATATTTTGTCTTGGATTGAGCTTATTAGTGTCAGTCCGTAGTTATTTCTAAATAATTCATTATACTTCGTTAACTTAAAGTTATAATAAAATATAAAAGAAAAATTCATTTTTAAAAGTTAGTAGACTTTTTCAGATGTGATGTTTTATCTGATACCATCTCTTTACACACATAAAAAAAGAAAAAGTTTACTCAATTAACTAGCCTATCACCTGAATACTGTGTAGTAATTGATATTAACTCGTAAACTTAATAAAATTTGCAAAATAATTATTTACTTCAAAATGAAAACCAATTTTTCCGTGTGATTTTTTACATACATTAACAAAAAAAAAAATACTCAATTCATTTGCCCTTCAGTTGGCGAGTGTATGACCGGCACAATAACTCAGCGGGTCCCTCTCGCGGATATGATACAGTGCGCACTGCAGCCTCCAATATTTCTCATTCCACTGCCAAAAATCTATCGCTGCTTCAATATCATAGACTAGTTTAGGTGACTATCTAGTGATGTGTGTTAGGTATGTTGAATTTACGATAGTCTTCAAGTATTCCATGGTTTTGATAGTTTTCGATACCGAATTGATGTATTTTGAGTGACCGTTGCAATGACGCGTGCTACAAGATTGATTGCCATTTGTGTATCTTTGGTATAAAATCCACTAATTATAATTTGTTTAAGCAGTCGTCGGTCTAGATGGTTAGATAGGCAGTTGTGTTAGAAACTGTTATTTACCATCAAAATAATTGAAGCTACCAGAGGCTAGGCTGTTCCAGACTAATCACACTAATATTAGCAGTGATAGCCTAGTGGTGTGACCGTCGGACTGCCAAGCGTAGGTTCGAACCCAAGACACGCATCCCGGATTTTTCGGGTTCATTCGTGCGTATTGTATGCCTAATTATCACTTGCTTCGGTGAAGGAAAACATCGTAAAGAAACCAGCACGCCTGAGAAATATTTCTCGACGGCATGTAAAGCCAAGACAGAGGCCCACGGGCGGCACAAAAACTCTGACACCAGGTTAGTCACTAACTACACGATAAAGGAAAAGACACTAACATTATAAATGCAAAAGTTTGTATGTGTGTATATTTTGTTACTTCTTTTCGGTGAAATGGCTGGGTGGGTTTGATAAAACTTTACAATACATCAGATACATCAGATTATCATAATTATAGGCTATTCATAAAGATATTGTGTGAACAATTAAAACGCAGGCGAAGCCGCGGTAAGATATTAGAAGATAAGAGTAAGACAATATTAATACCTCTCTATCGCAGCTCTTGATTGAACTAAACTCACTTAATTAACAAACGAACAAAACCTTACACACTTAATAAACCCACTTCAATTAGTATAGCATGATCCGCATAGCGTATGAAAATACGCGCCCGCGAATTTCCCAATAATAAATTATACTCCTTGTCCGCTTACCTCGGGTTAACCGGCTTTTATAAACTACCCGGGTAATTTATAACTATTACCCGGCCGAAAACGATCACGTGATATCACTTTATAGCATATTCACCGGGTAAATATGAGGGAGCCATGTTATAATGTTTCATGTATTTACATAAAAGTTAGTGGTGGAAACTATCTTTGATGAGGTTATCATTTTGTGGGTGAAGGGCCAGTGAGGGTTAAATTATTGGGTGATGGATGATAAGTAGTGTTAAAATGATGCTTTGAACGAAACTTTTTCCTCCATGTTTACTAAAATCTCTTTTGTAGAAAACTCTTTTCGTGCCCAGTTACCAGCTGGGACACAATGACTACTGTAGTATTTATAAAACAGTTCATGCACTCACTTAAAGAATGACGATCGCGTCGGTATTATCATCATTTTTGACTAGGCCAATGAAGCATCCGTGATAACCCCTAAACTCAACCATGTATGTATGTAGGAAATAAACTGGTATTGTTGTAGCAAAACAGAGCAAGATCAGTTACTTCGTCTATACTGAAACCAAATACAACATCATTATTGGCATCAAAAAGGAATTCCGACAAAATTCCAACACTTACAACCTCACCAAACAACGTTCAAAGTTTTTCATTTAACAACCAAACGGTAACCGGGAAACATCGTGAAAATAGTCCACAAAACACTATCTTACCTTTCTAACACTACAACTAGGTACTTAATGTAATCGCGCTCAATATCCTTTGTTCACTTTCAGACTCATTAAAAAAGCGATGCAATTTAATGAGTTGATAGTGTGCGTTAACCCTCGCTACGTTTGCAGATACGACCTTTTGTCCACACTCTAATTTCGACTTTATTTTGTTAGGAACAAGTTTGAAATTCTTTTAGGGGATTGGTGAAGCGTATTGGTATGTAGGGGTCGAAGATTAGTAGCCCACGCCTACCCGGCGGAGCGCTGAGCGGATGATAGTGCCCAAGAGTGTAGTTACAATTAGACCGGTGCCCACAATGAAGTGATGCCCCGTAATGTTGGCCCTTGTCTTTGTATGTTGATTGTGCACGAAAGACCAATGCTCGTATGGTCGTATGTGTGTTTCAGTGTACTTTGTACTACATGTGCCTTTTGAACTAGTTAGGGCTTATGAATATTTAAGGGCAGGTTAGTTTAGTAAGAGGTAGATGAATGAATGTATAGAATAGATGGTCACCTTGACACATTCTCATTTGTTAATTCATGTAGCCACATTTTTAAAATCATGCTCGTACTTTTTCTTCACTTTCTGTCATGTTAAAGCTTTGGTCAAACTGAGACGAATCCCGTGCGGGATGCGTGATGAAATTCGTTTGCGCCGATTGTGTAAAATAATTTGAATGGATGTGTTGAATCTTTCGCGTATAATAATTTAAAAAACCGACAGCGACGTCCAGTGACCTGCACAATATTAGTAAGAAAAGATTATTCATAAGAATAAATCCATATAATTATATTATGTCCGGCAATAACATAATATTCCCAAAGTCTGCAACAACATCAATATCCGCCGGAATTTTTAGCTTCTTGTATTCCAATTAATTCAAAAAATCTGTTTATGTAATTTTTATAGCTTCTTAGTAGACAGTTCCTACAATACACAGACAATTCGGGAAGTCCTTTGAACGTTTCTTACATAGTATATGTAAGTCGAAGCCATTATTTTCTACCACATGACCTAACAATACATAAATACATATTATTATAATCAAAGTTAACAAGATACATCTGACTAGCTCCATAACAAGTATTTTAGTAGAATTCTGGCAGACGCGAGACGGGAGCGGCAAAGGCGCTTACAAGCCGCGAGCGATTGCCCCGTCTACCAGTAGGTACATTGTCAATTGGAAACTACTCTGCTCCGAGAGCAAGCGCTTTTAGATTTGAAAGAGTACCTACTACAGTATATGCGGGATTTTCAGATACTTATAGACCAGGAAAACGTTTGTAGGAAAAAATAGCAGTTTTTTGTGACAACTATAAAAAATAATGATTTTTTATTGGAATTTCATATTGTAATACGAGTATTTAAATTATATAACATTAAGATAATAAGCCAGTACTTAGGCTTTGAGCTCGAAAGCATTCAGTTGCGGAAGAACTTTTATAAGTTCCTTTTGCAATACCTTATCCGTACTAATTATTATCTTCTTAGCGTGCCGATGACAATTCAAATTGAGTCAGACCAAAATTCGGCGACGAGCTTGGCACTTTCAGTAGCGTCCATCAGCTCCTATAAAACCGGCTTTGTGCGTAGTCTCGATTAACATCGAAGCGTTCTCTCAAAACGAATCGGAAGTTCTTTCCAATCTGTGCCGCAAAACTCACTGCGACATTCTTTGCGTCCAAGAGACCCATCGAGATGAAACTCAAAGCCGGGCACACATCGATGGACTCACGCTTATCGCCGAAATCTGTCACCGAAGCACTAATATTACGAAAATGAAAGTTGTTTTGTCTGTCTATTACCTTTTCATGGATTAACGGCTGAATGTATTTCATAGGATTTTAGGTTTCATTGTGGTAGTACGTTCCCGTGGTATATAAATTGTCGACGTAGAAGCTGGCGAAGTCAAGCTCAAAATCTGATGCTAGAATTTATCCACAGAAAGACTTATTATCAAGAGCCTAAGAATCACTTTAGGAAAACAAACCGCTCACATGATTTTTCAAACATACTCCATCCCCAATATGCGTTCAACATAAAAACCATACAATTTCCGTCGAAGCAAAATTCTCTGAAACTAACGTTTACTGTTACGGAGGGCTATGAAAAGGCGAGGTTTTATCGCGTTGCCATGACGACGCTGGGATGCTGCGTCGCCCGCGATACCCTCCTCACTCGACACATTGGAAAAACTACTACAGTGCTTTATATTTACAGCCTTCCATATATGTACATATATGTATAGAAAGCATTGTAGGAAGAGTGAAAGTCCCCAAACCATGGATGGAAATCGATGAGTGCAGCTACACTTTGAACTACAATGTCACAGATTAGGACGAAAATAAAAATTGGGACATGAAAAATACTCGTTTAGCAGATAAAGTGCAGTTTTGTAGAAAGGGCAAGTCGTTTTGGGTTTAGAAGTGCTTGTGTTAGCAATAGTAAATTATTTATACAGTCTACTGTGGTACTAGACATATAGCAGTGTGTACAATGCCAGTTCAAAAAAGATTGTGTTCTTTATTATTTCTTGAAGATCACCATTCATAATAATGTGTATGACCATAATATTCCTCTACAACAGTTTTTTGCTGCAATTTTAAAGAGGAATGACCAAAATGTGTACTTTTTGCAACGAACATACCGATGAATGATGAATCATATCCATCACCGTTGTTGACATACTTATGCACATAACAACACTGCAAAAACCAAATACCAAAACATACACAAATCATGTACCAACTCCTATTTAATCACAATAGAAATTGTTCAATTGTTCGGTCTATTTACACCGTCGACGTAGACGGGGAACAGTTAACCCTTGAATTTGGTACACACTGAAATATTAACGCCTGCTATGGAAGCACGCGGAAAAACAAGTCGAAAACTGGGCCCGTTATGGGCCCGTCGCATGTTACGCAAAGATTAACCTGACGATGTTATTTAGATGGCTGCAGATACGACAATCTGTTTCGGTGTCTAAGAATAGTTTGAATTTTCGTCAAGGTCATCATCATCGACCTAGCCTTTTCCCAACTATGTTGGGGTCGGCTTCCAGTCTAACCGGATGCAGCTGAATACCAGTATTTTACATGGAGCGACTGCCTATCTGACCTCCACAACCCAGTTAGTACTGGGTAAGACGATACCCCATGGTAAGACTGGTTGTGAGACTTTCGGGCCACTGATTACCTGTAACGACTGTCAAAGATTGTACAATTGACAGCCGGGACCAACGGCTTAACGTGCTTTCCGAGGCACGGATTAAACTCGATATGTAATTGGTGGTCACCCATCCACGGACCAACCCAGGCAAGCGCAGCTTAACCTGACGATCGACCCGAGGGGCTGTTATTATTTAGCCACCAGCTCCTCAATTTTCGTCAAGGTCAATTTGTGTTAAAGGAAAATGGGAGCTGTAAATATGGAATGAGAGTAAGTGTTGTGGCTAAACAAAAATAATAACTCACTTAAAATAAGAGTTGATTTGAAAGAAATTATTAGATAAACTCTGTTGACAATATGCGTTGCCAAGTTTTTTTAAGTGTTAATCGAAGTTAAACTGCAATATCTGACAAGCATTGCAGAGCAGCAAATGCAGCGACTAGTTCTGACTAGTCAATCTTTACAAAACACCTAACAATATACACCACTTCCACCTGCTTAATCTTTGGCGTCCGCTTGGCGTGTCGGTATTGAGTGGTGGCAGGGGAGGGGCGCACCAGGGGAGTCGATGCCGGCCCAGGGGACCGCCTCCCGAGGGAGCCGGCGACGGGCCGCGGCCCGCGGGGCCAAGGGGGGGACGAAAGGTTAAAAGGGAAAAGTTATAAGAGACCGCTTGTTGTCGGATCTGCGTAGTTCGATTTTCGTATGCGGTTTAGCGAATTTTTCTTTGGCGTTGTGTTGTAAGGTTATGTTAGATTGTGTAAGTCGGATTTGGGTATGAGTGTTATGATTATTTATTTGAATGTAAATTTTATATTTTAATTGCCATCAGACTGGGCTTACTTAAAGAAAAAAATATTTCGTTGGGAATTGTCATGGACATGACATTCAAAATCACGCTACCCTGATTTCTGATAAACTTATAATAACACCAAAACATCAAGTATAAAACTAAAAAAAAAGTTCAGACACATTTATTTCCTCAATCTACTTCTTCAGCTCTGCACGTCAAGAAATTATTTACAGTCTCCGGTTTTTTTTTTCAAATATTTGCCCAAGAGATATCTGATGCAAATAAACATAGTCTATGCCTTGGTAGGGGTGTGGGTAGGGGGTATTCAAGTGTTCCGAGTCGACTTGAAAGAGGGCAACCTACTGCCTCGGCTCTTCGCCGCGACTTAATGCCGTACTAGATTTTTTTCATCGAATAGTGTGAGATGTAAGGGTGTATGTGTATACGTATACATAGGAAGTGAAACGTCTCAAAGAATGTTACTGTGATATTATAGTAGCTAGTTAGGTAAGTTATGGTGCAGTATGGATTGAAATATTTGGTATTTAACATAACATCGCGCCTGTAACCCCCGAAGGGTTAGGCAGAGGTGAACCTAATAGTACACCCACATTTCGCCAGTTATGTTTAAGTCAAGTGTCATAGGAGGCGAGGCAACCGGGCACAAATCCAGACTCCGTGGCTGCTACTGGGAAATTCCTAACCGAAACACCCAATTACACTTCGCCCGACCTGGGTATCAAACCCAGGCCCTCATGCTCAGCAGTCGCGCTTGCGACTACTACACCAACGTTCGTCTTTTTTGTATGTAAGTCGTATGGAAATGCGAGGAATACCTACTTTCTACGAATATCAGAACAAACCTTGTGTAGAATGAAGTATACTGACTATAGGACACAGAATCGTTCCCATTCGTTTGTGGTGGAATAAGTCAAAACCGAGCATACTTTTTTTAACCGACTTCAAAAAAAGGAGGAGGTTCTCAATTCGATTGTATGTTTTTTTTTTTTTTTTTGTGTTTGTTACCTCATATCTCCGTCATTTCTGAACCGATTTGAAAAATTCTTCTTTTATCGGAATGGATCTACTTCTCGATTGGTCCCATAGAAATTTCATCAAAATCGGTTCAGCAGTTTGGTTTTGAAATCAAAATAACTGGAAAAAATGTCATCCAAGTAAAAGGAATTGCGAAATTGATACTTGACAAGGATTTGTGTGTGATACGATAACTAAAAAGGGTAAAATAAAAACTTTTTCGCAAAAAAAAACCGACTTCCAAAAAAAACACTGAAAAAGTGGAAAATAACTTTACTTTCGGAAGTCGGTGGCAAAAAAGTCAATGAAACAAACAATAGTCACCGAATTCCGAAAGTAAAGTTATTTTCCACTTTTTCAGTGTTTTTTTTGGAAGTCGGTTTTTTTGTATCTTACTAGTTTTAATTTGGTACCTACAAATATATCAACACAGCAAAGCCAGCATTAGAAGGTCTCTAAGTCCTCTCTCTCTCCTCTTAAGCGCGGCTGTTTTAATTGTGGTTTCATGGCTGAAATGATCGTTAACAGTTTGTGACAAGTTAAACCTTAGCTTTAAACTCATATTCTCCTTTTGATCTTGTTATTTTTAACTTTCATTATTTTTATAGGATCTTTTATGAATCTATACCAATGTAGTAAAGCTGAAGGATTATTAGGATTGATGTTTATTTGTTTGAACGCGCTAATCTCTGGTACTTGTGGAAGGTTTCAGCATTACGCTACGATTCTTAGGAGTCAAGTAAAACGAGACGTGGGGTGAAACCGCTAGACACGACTAGTATACAATTTAATAAGCACCCTCAAAAATAATTTTTGGTCTTGTGATCCACCCCTAAAAACTCCAATAAAACCTATCATAAGTAAAACTCATTCATCCTATTTACTTAAAGGTAATAATTTTTCGGCTTACCGGTCACCGCAAGAGCTATAGCGCAGGATAACGCAACTGTCAGGTGGCCCTTACAATGATATTAATGCTTCGAGCTTTCGATGACCAGGGGAGGACTTTTACGATACGTCTTACTGGGGCCAGGGGAAAAATATGGGTGTTTACTCGAATTTTGGGTGTAATAATATTGGCAAAAGTGAATACGTACTACATTTTTGTGGTTAAGCTATAAATGACTAACACACAATGATTCACTAAATAATATAGGATGTACCTATATTTAGGTTAAGATCTATAGGTCTCTGTAACCTGAAAATAAATGAATTATTATTTTTATAAAATGCGAAAAACTACGTTGTTTATTTATTAAGAACAAACAGAGCGATCAGTGTCATAGAATAGCCGCAATAATAATAAAACACAAACATAGGTACTTTTCCATTAGAGTAGCATACTGTAGCTTTTGCTCACCCTCTTAAAATATGTATTAGAAAAGGTAAACGAAAAGAAACTGAGGCTAGACAAGCAACTTCAAATAAGTATAAGGTATTTCGTCGCTTGCCTTAGCGTATCTCGTGCATAAAAGTTTATGCGGCACATAACATCAAAACAAGCAGCCTTCACACTAAACTCTTTCGCCGCCTGTACTCGTATCACGCCTCTGACAAACCTAACAGGGCCTACCACTTACTTATTGTACTTCTTAAAATAAAATCCCCATTCACGGCAATTCGTGTGACAGTGGCGTAAACTCGTAAAGTCGTAACTCGCAATATTGTGACATAAGGTGTTTAACATAAATAATGCGGGAACAGATGTGTGACGCCGCGGGCACCACAAATACGTTCGCGCGGTACCAACGCCGCGCGCCGGTCCTATCTGGATACGTTTTTACTATTTGTATGGAGCTGCTGTTACGCTTGCTGAAGTCACACAAATAAAAGTTAGGAGCTTGTTTATGCTGGTTAATTAGCCGGAGAAAAAATGCGTTTTCATTTTGATTGGTTGAGGTTAAGCAAATACAAATCCAAGTCTTTCCAGATGGCTGATAGATAGTTTAAATGTGTTTCTATCTAATATATTATATTAATATATACACAGTAAATCAGTCTAAAATCTAAATGACTTATCGAATTGGTTGGGTGTTTTATACTGTATAACGTAAGCACAATTTTGAGTCCAATTTTCAATCATAAACATGTCCTTACAATTCAGTGCGACTATTGAAAAATCATTTCTCAAGTCAAACGCAACCTTACCATTCATGTACGGGAATAATTTATAACGTACATTAGGGGTGTCTAACAACTCTACTAAATCCACACGTGTTGGCACAGCAATATTCGGCGTGGCGGCATCGCCGGTGCCTCAGGCTATGTAAAATATTTCTGCTAAAGCATTCATCGTGATCGCCTGCCTGATCGTACGCTCAACATTACGCACCAACCAACTTATACAAACAGTCCTCATGGACCTTCCGACGACGACATAAAGACCACACTACACTAACAAAGAACTCCAAATAAAATTGCAAAGTCCGACTATTGTGTGTAATCCGATATGCCGATAGTTGGCCCGATAGACTTTCCGTTGGAAATTGTTTGATTTCGTTTCGAGGTTTCGTTTTGACAGCCAATAAAACAACGTGGGTCCTCTATTCTTTTATTTCCAAAAATGAAGTCGGATTTTAGTTGCTGTCTGCACTTTGTCCATACGTTTTGTTTCCTTTTACTTCCATTCGATATTCTTTTTTAATTCGTCACACGACTTTTCGTTTATGGCGCAAAAAAATAAAAAAGTTGTAAAGTTCACACATTGGCTATCAATGAAGCAAAAAGTTTAGTTTGAACGGACGAGCGGAAGATACAAATTTGTGAACAGGAGAAACAAATTAATACGTTACGTTTAAGTGGGTTGCGTAGTAGCGAAGTGGAAACAGCTGTTGAAGTTGTAGGTGAACTTGAGACAGACGAAGTTCTTGGAAGTCATTTGGATACTACCGTTGTTAAGCTGCATGTTATGCTAATTGAGATTAGTAACCTGCGTTGGTTATTTTTTATTGATATGCTTTATTTTTCAACATCTTCCAAAAATTACAACGTCTATCTTTAAAATTAAGTGAACTTACATCAGGAGACCTTGCAGACTCCTAATTGTCGAGTTCATTTTGTACATTACAACTGTTGCCCACAAACAAAAACAAAATACTTGTTGTCTTAAAATGTTTTTATAACGTTAAAATCTTTACAACAATTTCAATAGGAACCACTACTGTTGTGTATATAATACATACGTTGTCGACATTTGATTTATGTGTCCGCTTCATTTGCTGCATATTATCTGTTCAGACGCCCGCCGATATTTTATGGACCCAGTATAAACTTGTGACAGATTTTAATATAAAAAAAGATTTACATAACAGTTTCCATGTTCACAGTATTAAAATTGCGGTTTTGTTGCAGATTTTTCTTGAAGTTCTTCTTGAAATGCAACCAGAATTGTTTGAAGAATGCCGGCAACCCTAGAGATATGAGAAGGTTTCAGGTATGTTATTTTGCATAATTTTACTATATGCTATTATCTAATAGGGAAACAAGATGAGGCCACTCTCTTATAAGAAAGTCATAGTAGATAATGAATGACCTTGTCGAACGCTTTTGTAAAATCGAAATGTTTAGTAGTCTTTTCTTAGCACTTTTTTTAGGGAACGTTTTATGCAGTATTTCAGTAACTGATTGCTATGTTGCTCTTCATAATAAAATACAGCTTTTAGGATCATCCTCTTATGAAATCTATTGAAAAGCCGATTTTGGCAACGCACGTTGAGTTTCTTCTACTTACTTTCATTAGGTCTTTTTCTATAATAGTCAAAACAAAAGACTTTCTATGTCCAAGTAAAAGAATCCACCATCAAACAGGTAGTAATTAGTCGTGCTGTCGTCAAGTCAAGGTAGCTTGTTTACCAGACGTGGCGAAAAATCACCGCGATCTCTATACGAGTCTGTCTGTATGACTCTGTC
The DNA here is from genome assembly GCA_964057025.1 of Standfussiana lucernea. NCBI lineage: Eukaryota > Metazoa > Arthropoda > Insecta > Lepidoptera > Noctuidae > Standfussiana > Standfussiana lucernea. The sequence continues at coordinate 11,005,212 of OZ059796.1, forward strand.
TGTATTCTCTAAGTTATAAGCAGTAGAGAATCGGGCAAGGGTCGCAAACGCTTTTTGGGTATGTATGAATACATATCTTTTGTTCTAAGAGAAAATCTGAAGTGTTTTGTTAAGATGTTTGTACTGTTTCGTAAACTTCCCATCGTCAGACACAATTCATCTGAGAAATTTAATTCGTGTTTCACTGTTATTCTATAGCCACAAATAAAAATCGTTTTAATTAAAGGATTGTTGCAACAACTACACCAGTCATAACAAAACAAAGAAAGAAGAAAATTTCTAAAATCTCTCTGGCATTATGCTAAGCTGAGGCCCTTTTGGCATTAATAGTATTATTTCATTTTAAGGTGTTTCGTTTTTTTTTTAATAATGCCAATAAACACAATTTTCTTTCTTTCTTTTCATTTTAATCAATGTTTTGTTGTGACTTGCACTTTGATTTAGTTCTCTTCCCTTGCACCATACGACTGTCTGTATTGCCCTTAACTGAAGGAAGGGTTGCGTTCACGACTCTTGAATATTTGAAGCGCCTCCAAATTAGGGGAGGAATGAAATTAAATTTATTTATACGAGTTTATTTATTTACTTTCAACCGATCTTTGCTTGCCCTTTTATTGTATTTTTAATTGGTTATGTTGTTTTATTTGCCTGCAAGTGTAATTAATTGGAAGATGGATGTGACATGAATGCAAATATAAAAATGGCTATCGGTAAAATTATAGAAAGTTCGGTTGATTGGGATGTAGGTATTCACGTAAAGTCTGGAAAAAGGACAATAAGATCTTTGTGTATTAGTTTACTAAAGAAAACTCTCCCAATATTTCAACTAACATTGACGTCCTACTGTATTTTGTTTAAATAAATCTCAAGCTCTGTTAATTATCACAGATATTGGACCACCTTTTTTCGACCAATAAGTATAAAACAAAAAAAAAGACCAAGTAAGAGAAAGTTTTTAAGCAGCCGGGCGGTGCAAGCAAGACTAGTCCTTAGGTGGTCAGATTGATCTGTTGGTGATAGTACGTTCTAACACTACACCATCTCAAACTACAAAGTCGTTATTCACACTTAAAACTTCCCCACAAAATCTCGTATCTCATAATATAACTAATTAGTAACAGCCCTAACATAACTACCAAAAAGGTGCATTCACACAGTCTCCTTATGAGTACAAATTTGCTTCCACAGTTGCTCTAAGACATATTTGTCTTACGTGTCCTCTTAGCAACTTTAGACAAATATAGAACTTAGCGTTCTACACATATTGCTCATTTCTATCTGCAACTGAAACACTAACAATATCTGTCAATGTGTGCGTTTGTATAGTAATGTCTATATTTGGGCTTTCTGTGTGTCATTGAATAATTCAGTGGTCGTTCCCCACCGTTTCAAGGGTAAGAATATATGGGTATAATATATAACTAGGTACATATTTATAGGTGGGTGTCGGAATCGAAATAATGCAGTCGCTTTATCGACGTGAATATTGTACTCCAGGTGATTTAGCTGTCAAAGTTGGTGGTGTTTTAGAACTGTGAGCTAAAATTACGTTTTCGTTTGTGTTTTCACTGTCTTCGTTTTGATTTTGAAAGTGTAGTATGCGCTAGATAATGGATAGTGATTTGACATAATTAATTTCAATAAAAGGTCATAACTTTTAAACCCTTTATAGAAGGCTCTGTGTTTGTATTTCAATTAAACCTTTATTTACAAAGTGACCTAACATAACACGTTTGTATACAAAGTCACGCAGGTAGCCTTGTTTACCCAACAAAATTTTTAACTAACACCCCAAAGTACACTCAGCTCAAAAAAAAGTATCGATTGCATGGCCTCTACGGCCGTCTATCAACCGACCACCCACGCCACACATCCACATTGATACGCATACGTACACACAATGCACTTCCTTGCATACCCATTGGAAGAGTTTCGTCCATTTCGTCGCTCCCGAGACATTGGCTCCACCTCCCTAGGGACTCTCCCTTTCGGTTCCCTTCGCACTGGTGTGTGTAGGAATGCGGTGTTTGTTTTGATGTGTGAATCGTAGACGTGTTGTATATCTTCATGCGTTTTATTTCGGTGACTGTACTTTTGGTTTCGTCTATTAATAGATGCGTCGAGATTTTGGCACAATTTTACTTTAAAAATTAAAGTAAATTCTTAAGTTTATAGCAGGAAATACTATTTTTTTTTTATCATTACCCCATACTTAAAATTTCCTTTATTAAATTAAGTTTACAAACATTTAAACTCAAATACCCAAACAGCCAGATGCTTGATGCTCAGGGAAACAAAATATCTGATTTATCTTTGCATAAGTCTTATAAAGCGTGGACTGTTTCTACTACAATGACGTCTTTCAACGCTTTAACAGCGCCATGAATAATGGGCGTGCTATTCAAATGCTCGGTTCTGTCTAATTCGGCACTTAGTCAGGCGGCAAAATATACAGGTTATTGGAAAAACACTAACAACGTCTTACAGGTGACCTTTGGAAATTTACAACAAAAAAAAACACATTTCATAGAAAATGATCAGCTGATCGCGACATGCGGAAAGTCTATTTTTTTGCGAATTTCCCAAAGACATACGTAAGTAGTACAAAAGAATTAAATGTGATGTAAAGAAGCTACATGTGAGAGATTGTTAGAGTTTTTGCAAAAATCCTGTATACACAATCTTATAAGATTTGTATGGCACAACTATGAATTGGCCACACATTTCGTCTGCTAAAGACAGTTCACTAACATTTCTATTTTTTTCTAGGTTGTAATATCAACACAAGTGATGGTGGACGGTCCTCTCCTAGCGATATCAGACAATATGTTTGTCCACAACAACAGCAAGCATGGCCGGAGGGCGAAACGGCTAGACCCTAGCGAAGGTACAGATGGCGCCACAGACAATACTTGTACGTTTTTGTTTTATTTCTTTATGATTTTTTATTTTTTCCTGGGTGATATTGAAATGTGCGTTTTGAGGAAATTGTAAATGAGATTTTATTGTATACATTTTGCTTGGAATAGTGCATGTTTTGATATCACTCATTTTTTACGGTTATGGTATAATATATCATGTTTAAATTATTATTTGAAAAAAAAAATCATTACATACAGCCATGGAATAATGTCATGGTTAAAAAATAATTTACGACTAAAACTTACAGCTAACTAAGTTGTTTTATTTAAAATCTTAAATGCAATGTTTTTTCTCGAAAAATTGCCAGTCTCACTACAATCTCAAAAGATTAAGACATTTCTAACACCCGTATCTATAAACAAGTCAAAGTCTTTACTTGAGTAAATGTCATTTTTAAGATACGACTTTTAATATGTAGTTTAGTTATTTTCTAAAATTAGAACTGTAAAAAGTTAGAATTCTTAGCTTTGCGTTCATTGACGGTTCTTACTTCGTTTAAATTCTAGTCTATTGCATAAAATTTTGCAAAGTAATTACCTACTTTAACTTGACTATAGATACGGGTGTAATTATTTCAAACATTTCTGCAGCATGTAAAACTAAAATATTTTTTAACACCTACGTAAATACGTGTGAAATCCAGCAGTCAATTGACGATAAATGCGTAAAACTCATAATACAGCGTTTTAAGATGTCGTTTGTATTCAAGGAATCACTGTAGACATTTCGCAAAGAACTTCAGCCGGGTGTTTCAGGGGTGGGGGCGTTGAAGCGGGCATGAAGCGAATACGGATAATTTAGTGAGGAATTATGCTCGGAACAAACTTGGAACATGCGTTTGAAATCATTTTCCTAGTATTTTAATTCTACTTTTGCTTTAGTGGCAGAAATGTAATTCTTTTTCAGATTTAAGCTTTAAAAAAAATCTATGAAGCATGGTCGAGTTAGGTTGAACTGCAGTTATTTAAGTGGCTAAGTATTTACTTAATACCATAAAATTTCAGAGAAATTAATTGACAAAACAATCAAACTTACAGATCCATACAATAATACTCTTGACTTAGGAACAAGGTCACATTCTATAGAAAATAAGTTAAAAAATGCTTTAAATGCGATTTCCATTTGTGTAGTCCTCTTGCCTATCTATAGATATTTACAAAACAAACCATTTACAACAACCATTAACAAAACGTTATAGATAACAAAATATTCACTTATTAAATCTTTACAAAAATTAACTTGTATTTTAAAACGGACTGGTGTCCGCACACGTCCAAAGGTCGTATTTTGCGTTAAGTTAAAGCGGTAAGTTAACTTAGTATTGAATGAGTTACTGCCCAATTTTAAAGTAATTGTACAAAAACAAAACCTATTCCACATTAAGAGAGCATCAAAGTTTCTAAGGTGGCTAGACGGCGCGAAACCAACTCGAAGGGATTACACGGTGCGAATGGGAAAATTTGCAAGTAGCTACCTCCCTACCTACTGTTGGCGTCGTGAAAACATTCTTACTTCCTGTGTTATTGTTTCTTTGATGCTAAAACTTCTGATATATACTTTATCGTAGATCATAAAGGCCAATATTTTGATATCTTAATTAGCATTTTGAATAATTTATGCTCTCCACCTTATCATTCTTAGTAGATGGAGGCTCCCAACGAACACTGATGAGATTGATTTTATCTGAAATTGTACGTAATAAATACATCATCCAAGCGACCTTTTCCACGGAATATTAAAACATCTTAAATGGGGAGAATATAATATTAGTGAAATTAAAAAAGAACCACCGAATTAATCGCCTTTCGCCCCCTTAAATTCACTTTCTCCCGTCTTTATTACAACGTTGTTCGCAAGATTTCAGTTTCCCCCATGTTCAGCGCGTGTCCCCCCAACAACCTTGCACTCGCGGCAGCTGACAACGTCATAACGACCGTGAAACTGTATTCTATAACCAACTTTATTACACACCGTTAAAATTCATTTTCAATTATCCTTACCGATCTCTTTATACTTTGTATCAGTGACACTTACACGGTGACTTTTACGGTGTACAATTGTCCTTTTTCTAGAACAGTATAAAGTGTACGTTCAAGTAGGACGGAGCGAGTTTTAGTGGTTGTGCGTTCAACTTTTAAGTTGTTGTAGCATTCAGCCCTTACTTCTGCGGTTTCTTAGGAGATGCCATTTACGACCCTGAAAGCTATTTATATGAAAGTTGGGGAACTATTTTAAGCCCCGGCGTTGTGACTTGCGAAAGTATTTGTGGATTCCGAAAAGATATCGTTGGCTTAGCTTGCATTGATATTGGAGATTTAATATTATGGACACATAATAGAAAGAAATTCCTGATGGAAAAACCCAATAATACTTTGCCCGACCCGGGAATCGAATCAATTGAATAGAGGCAGTTGAAGATGGTCTAATATACCATCTGCGGAGCTGCGGAGCGTGAAGTCCTGGTTTCGATTCCCAGTTCGGGCAAAGTGTTATTGGATTTCTCCATCAGAAATTTCTCAGTAGCGACCACGGAGTCTTGATTTGTGCCCGGTTGATGGCAATAGGCTCGCCCCCTATTACATGGGACTACAACGTCACTGGCAAAATGTGGGTATATTATTGGTTACTCCTCTGCCTGCCCGTTCGGGGATTACAGGTATGATGTTATGTTATGTACCATCTTTTTTTATACTCGACAAACATTCTTCTCTTATGACACTGGCAATTGATCGAAAGTTAGAAACATTTCAAAACACTGGAACCTTCTTCAGACTTTCTCAAATAACATTTTTGACAGCAGGTTTATATCCTCCCCTGCCAGTAGCCACGCCATGCATCAAGGCGATATCACCGAGCGAAGGCTGGACGTCGGGGGGGTCGACAGTAATCATAGTGGGGGACAACTTCTTCGACGGACTACAAGTTGTATTTGGAACCATGTTGGTTTGGAGTGAGGTGAGTTTTCCCTTATTTTTGACGTTACCTAATGCTGGTCTGTATGTAGCCTTGTTTAAAAAAAGTTGTAAATGTTAATGTGTTTTTTAACACCTATGTTAACGATTTTTTTTAGACTTCTAAAATATTGCCAATAGATGTTTATTTGTAGTATACACAGTGAGCCGGTATTCCCGTCTTCACTATCACTAAGCAACATCCAAGTTCATACCTAGATTATAGAACTGTCGGGACTTTAACGCATGACGCAGAGTTGAGCATTGAATACCCAACAGTGCGCTTTTATAGGCATTTATTTAGTATCAAAGTGTTAGAGAAAACAGGCATTAGTCATCGATTAAATGTATTTGTAATATTCTTCGTATTCTATTTTCATCAATTCTTGACCCAAATCCTTCAACTGGGCCTAGCCAAGTTCATTCTTCTGAGACCAGCATTTAATCAACACTTAATTAACCACACAACGAACAATACACTAATACAATATTCTCCCTTATCAGTTAATAACATCCCACGCGATAAGAGTGCAGACTCCGCCGCGTCACATACCAGGCGTCGTGGAGGTGACGCTCTCGTACAAGAGCAAGCAGTTCTGTAAGGGCGCGCCAGGGAGATTTGTTTATGTTTGTGAGTATACTGGCTTGAATAAGGTTCATTTTATTGTTTTTATCATGTTTTTGTGGTGTTCAATGTTTGTTGCACATTCTTAGGATAGATTCTCAGTAGGCAAAAATAGGCATAATTTATTTCTTAACTGATTGTTCAGAAACAGAGTATCGAACGATGCGTATTTTCGCATACATAAAAATCGGTTGACAAACTTCAGAAATCAGGCTTAAATCCTCATGATTGAAATGCCTTTTTTTTGCTGACAGAAACAACAGAGGAGGTGCTACGAAATCTCGTAGCAAGTCGCGTAGTAGATACGGGTCTGACGCACTCTTTTTGCTTTGACCACACTCTTGTAGCGGAAGAAAATTATAAATTTAACACCTCAGAAGAAATAAATTTTCTTATAGACAGCCACATGCTATAAACGATCGTAGCTCGTAGCGCAGTTGCTACGAAACTTACTCTTTTTTACTATAATACATATGTTTGTTAATCAAGCACAGAGTAGTAAGTGTTACTTACCAAGCTCCTCTTTTTAAGCAGAAAAGTCTAATCTTGTAGAAAGAATCAACAAATAGCTACGCGCTACGAAAGACCGCATCACGTGGCATTCTGTATTTGCTACGAACCTTACATACTCTTTTTTCTTGAATTTACTTTAATTTGATGTTTGCAAATTGAAGAAAGTAGCAGATATTTGAATTAACTAGCTACTTCTTTACTTTTTACCAAATCAAATACAAGCCCTCATTATTTACGTTCATATTTTTTTCCACAAAAATAACCAGTAATTAGGGGACATCGGAAAATCTTATACAATCCATCAATTAGGCTTTCATTTGTTAGTGGGCCAACTAATGATTGATTTTGTTTTTCTCTTGTTCGCATAGCAGCGTTGAACGAGCCAACGATAGATTACGGCTTTCAGAGGCTACAGAAACTTATACCAAGACATCCCGGGGACCCGGAAAAATTACCTAAGGTATGTATTTTACGTTGTATCGTTATTTCATCCATTTTGTGTATAGAGAATTTTATAGATAACTGTTTTGTGGAAGATTTTATATTGACTGGGGTGCATTGTATATAGCAATTCAAATCGTCTTCACATGTGAAAAGTATAACGTGTTTAATATATTGGTGCTAACATTGTAATAAAAAATCAGGATTACATATTTTTTCAATTTATAAAAGTTTTTGGAAGGAATAGAGTATTTTTTATATAGTGGGTAATATAAACTCTTGGCTATTTTAAGATTTACAATAATTAATATTATTTTTCCTCAAAACAAAAAATGTTTTTCCTTAGGAAATAATCCTTAAGCGAGCGGCGGACTTGGCGGAGGCACTGTACTCGATGCCTCGCAACAACCAACTGGGGTTAGGCGCACCGCGGTCACCGCCTGCGAGCATGCCTTTCAACTCATACACAGGACAACTAGCTGTCAGCGTACAGGATACTGCGGCCTCGCAGTGGACTGAAGGTGGGTTTTCGGTTTATTTCCCTATAATTTAAACTTTATAGACATTAGCATCTAACGTCTCCACTGTGAGACTTCTCTGTGAGTGAAGTTCTCTGGTAGGTGGATTTTTCATATCTTCAAACTTTTAGTTAACATAGGCATTGCTTTCGTTCGATTACAAACTTTGAGGTTGATTTTTACTGTTAATTATTAATGTTCAAGGGTAAACTAGAACACACTTAAACTGGTGTCATGATTTTGCCTACGCATGCTGTATTGTCCCTTGCGGGGCATCCGCAATACACTTTTCCATATAATACGTCACACGTCCTACGTGCAAGCATCGTAATGGATGCACAGCTTACGCATTCAGGTCAATCCCTGAGTGTGAGTAATTCCGCATGAAACTAAAAAAATCGGTAATTGTGTTTTCACAATAAGTCCTCTCTAACTTCTTAAATGATATTCCAGGTGTAGTCATTAACAGTATTATGTGTTGATCCCAGGCTTTTTCTTTTAGAGGAGTACGCGCGCAGTGGCGGCTCGGTATCGCCGCGGTACTGCTCCGCCGCGTCGACGCCGCATGCCGCGCCCGCAGCCTACCCGCATCCACAACATTACCCTGCCCCGCCGACCTCACTCTTCAATACCACGTCTCGTGAGTGAAATATTTTTTATTTTTTTTTTATTTTCTTCTTTCGTTATGTTTCGAGAACTTGGCGTGTGACACTGCCGTGCATCTTGTATGTAAAAAAAATATTAAACTTTAATATGGTTCGTTAGTAAAACTATGTTCATACATAATTATGAAGGGACTATATGGAAAAAAATGAACCGAGAAATAATCACCTAATTTTCGTGTTTCCTGAAAGGGTTCGATCCCCATACTGGACAGCAGGTACTACCATGATCTGTTAGTGCAGGAAAGTTTTAGTATTATTCCGAGAGTGGGTGAGAGATGGCTCTAGACAGCTGTCTAGCGCTGTCACTTTCCCTTAAAACATTCCTGCACTAACAGATCATGGTAACTCCCCTGTTTATACCCTGTGTGTTTAGTTCTTAAAATTAATGAAATTTTAGATAAATAATAAACTAATAATGTAATCTGACAAAAAACGAAAAACAAAAACAAATATCTAATACATGTGCATCTAGCTTGTTATATTTTAAACTTTCTAACCCAGCTTATCTCCAGCTAAACAATACAAACAAGATTTAAGTTCACGTTTCCGACGCTTTCTTCGCACGGCATCTGTTTGTTTACGTCGCTTTGTGTTAACCCCTGTTTTCTTTATCCCGTCCAGTGTCTCTAGGACCGTACCATCCAGCGAACATGAATGGACACTTATCATCTGACCGTCACTATAACGCGTATAACACGAAAGATAGCGGACATTACAGTGAAAGAAATGGGAATTCTAAAAGCCTGGCCGACTGTCCGGTAAACATTCATACAAAATGCACCGACAGCGATATGAAAGGGGCTCAGAATAAAGAGACTAAGCTGAGGAGCGCTTTTGCCGTTGTGAGGCAGAGTCCGCCACGGGTAGCCAATGAGCATCATCAGAATTGGCACCATCTCGCAGTTCAGTGTTAGTAGTTTTTGTTTTTATTTTGTATTGCGATTTTGTTTTGTTTCGCTTTTTTTCGTTTTTTTTTTTCGTAGCGCTGTGTTTGACGTATTGTATGCCTGCTTTGCTAACCTTATTTTAATTTTGATACAATCGTGGAGAAAAGTGTTGAGGTTTATTATTCAAATAACAAATACATGTACCAGAAAGTCAGATGCATTTTTACATTGTGTGATATTTAAGCAGTGATTAGCGTTGCGCTGTAGTTTGCTCTAACATGAAAAATGTATTGCCAAGAAAGGCTTTTTGAAACAACTAAACCAACTTGCCAACTAGATGATTTTCTAGCTCGATATTCATATTCCAAACTGTCACCGACAATATAGCGGCGTGAATAATAGAAGATCAAAAAGAAAACATGAGATGCTTATTGAATTTAAACTAGGTTTGCGAAATCGTTCCAATAAAACGAAGATACAGAGTGGAAAGTTTAAAAAGCGGAGTGATCAGTGTGACAGTGTGGTTTTACCTAAGTTTTAACCTTACATTTTAATTTTTTTTCTCGTACTACCTATAGAGCAGAACTTAACATATATTTTCTTTGTCCACAGGAATGGGCGGCCTAGTATCATCGCCGTTCAGTGTCAACCCCTTCTCGCTGCCAACTTGTAGCGCTCAACAGTACGCTCAGACAGCTCCGCTCGCTTCGAAGTAGCACCCACTTACGTATGTCTACGACGGTCAGTTTTTATCATAACACTAGACCTGACGTTTGGTCACAAAACTGTTTTTGCTAAATGTGAAATGAAGAGAGTGTATGGTTAACCTGCTTGTCTCATTTTTGTGATTTCAGTTTTAATATAGTTTTGTGTTAAAATATAAAAATATCTTAAATTCCTAATAGCCTAGGCTTTTTCTACGTAAATTTTTGTTGTAATATATTCACACACACAGTTTTTCGCAAGCCTGTATTTGGTTTTTATAATTTCCATCGCTACTTTTGTTACCGATTGTACCAAAGTTTCATTAAAATAAGGAGTGTATGAGAAGTGGCGGTATTTGTAAATATAATTGTAATTTTGATGTAAATATTAAGATAATAAATAACATTCAATAGTTGGGTTGCTAGATTGGACGTAGTGTAGATTTTATATACATTTGAAGGCTAACGTAAAACTGCTCAGGACGATTTTAAAATATCATTGTAAAAAAGATTCCGTTTTCGTTTTCCCGTAAATGTGTGTCGATTTTGTTCTTGTAAAATCTGTGATATATTTATTGTAAGTAACGTTGTAAATTTTTAATGTAACTTAAACGTAAAGGTGTAAATTTTTCGATTCTTAAATTCGAATAGCGTTTTTATTATTTCTCGCGCTTAGGTTACGATTTCGGACATCGAAATATTTTACCGAATATCGATCATATCTAGAAACAATACATATCCATTGAATACGAAGCTTGGGATATAAAATGTACAACGAAAGAAAATCTGATGCCGAAATGAATGTATACGAAAAAAATAAAATATCTCTTTTCTGGTTCACTTTGCTTAGATTCACGCAAAACGAATTGTATTTTGTGAGATAAACTCCGTGAATATATTATGTATTAATAACGTATTATTGTTTAACGCAACTGTGTATGAAATAAGACATTGTAAATTGTAATCGTTCATGAAACAAATTATCACGAAATACGAGATTAAATTACGTAAAATAATTACAAAGTGTTTTCATTTCACTTCAAGGTTAAAATGTTTGTGATACAATCATTAGCAATACGGATACTGAAAGGTGACTAAAACTTTTGACTATGATGATACATTAGAATTTCATCGATAGATTTTATTTTCACACAAAAATAAAGTAGAGTCGCACTTTTTAACAATTGTAGTATTTATTCATTCTTAATGGTGGTAAAACAGCAGATAATGTTGTAGCTGCAAGTCAAGTCATACATCCGTCCGCTGCCGCCGCCAACCGTGTACTGGAGCCCCGCACAGTGGGGTTGTCGCAGCGCCCCCGTCAGGGGGCGCGGCGAGCGGTTACGGGGCATCGCCCCTTAGCCGCGGGGGCTATCCTCGGCCCGTAAAAACGGGCCCGGCGTTGGGTGGCCGTATAGGCTTCGGCCTTGGGGGACACGTCAAGCTAACGTGTGCCCCTGTGTGTAGTTGCTGTGAGAGTTATTGCAGGCGCGCCACAGCGCTGTCAGACAGCGCTGCTTTCTTCACGACACCCCGGCGGTCAGTCCCTGCCGAGTGAGACCCCCAGTTGCCCAGGGGAGGCCCAGCAAGTGACGACCAGCGACAGAGGTGTCGACTACGACGCACCTACAATGGTTGTGTGGCTCCCGTCCGCCCCGCTTCCAGAGCTAGCCGGTTACGATTCGGACTAAGGAGCCGACGTGTGTGTGTGGGCGGTATTGTGTTGTGTAACGCCGCCCAGTGTCTGCAAGGGGGCGCGGGCCCGCGTCGCGCCATCTTGCGTGAGTCTAAGTGAGTGTAGAGGAATGCATGGATGTTCGAGCTGCGCGACGTGCCTATATTAACTTAGAACACGTCATGCAGCAGGGTGCGAGTATGGTGTGGAGTCGTATTGTGCAGGTAAGCTGCGTGTAGACTGGTACAGCTTACCCGGGAGTCAAGTCAGGGGGGGGTGGAGTCATCACCGTCCGCGGCCAGGTCGCGGGGAAGGCGCCTCGCGTCAGGGGGGCGCGCATGCCAGGGCGCGATGTGCTTGACGTGTGGCCAAGCAGACGCGTCGGCACGCGCGAACATTCCCGTCGCGAGGCGCCGGATGAAGGCGTCCAGGCTCTCAATCCCGAGATCCCGCTGGATGACATCGTTCCTCACATAGCGAGGGGCGCCGACTATGGTCCGCAGCGCTAGACTCTGCTGCGCGCGGAGGGTTTTCTTGCTCGCCTCGCCAGTGAGGGCGAACCAAGCGGGACCGGCGTACGTCAGTGCTGAGCGTATATAAGTTTTATACACGCCCAACTTGACGCGCACCGGGAGGCGGGACGAGAGCACTGAACGGAGTTGGCCGCGGGCAGCCCTAGTCCGTGCAACGACCTGGCGGACGTGATGACTCATAGAGAGCCGACGGTCGATGGTGACACCCAGGTACTTCACCCGGGGTGACCACTCGACGTCGGCACCTTGTAACGTCAGGGGGGGCGGGAGGGGCGCTAACCCAGTAACCAGCGCCTGCGTCTTACCCACGTTAACCGACAGTCGCCACTTGGACAGCCAGTCAGGCAGCAGATTTAGCGCGCGCTGCATCTTAACCGCCGCGTACTTCGCGTTGAGCGAGGTGGTAATGTACGCGGCGTCATCAGCGTACAGCGCGAGCATCGCCTCTGGCGTCGTGGGGATGTCGTCGGTGTAACGTGAGTAGCACGCCGGTGACACGCAGCTACCCTGCGGGACGCCGGCTCTCACCGGGCGGGCGCTGGAGAGCGCACCCTCGACCACCACACGAAAACTCCTATGGGACAGAAAAGATTGGACCACCTTTACCACGCGACGGGGCGCTTTGGAGGTGGCCAGCTTGTAGACAAGGCCGTCATGCCATACCCGGTCGAAGGCCTTCTCCATGTCGAGGAGTACTGCGACCGAGTATTCCTTCTTGTTTAAGGCAGCTGCCATGTGGTGCAGTACCCTCGACAGCTGAAGCGTCGTACTATGTTCCGACCGAAACCCGAACTGTTCCGGCCGCGGAGTGATGTGCGGCAGGAGGTGCCGCAACAGGAGTGACTCGAACACCTTGGAGATGGTCGGCAGCAGCGTGATAGGCCGATAGCTCTCCGGCTTCAGGATGTTTTTCCCCGCCTTGGGCAGCATAATAACGCGCCCTTCCTTCCACGAGGCGGGAAAGGTCCCGGTGCGCAGTATCGCCGTGTACAGGCGCGCCAGCGCCGCTACCATGCGGTACGGTAACTGGCGCAGCGCTGCGTTGGTGACACCGTCCGCACCGGGAGCCTTCCTAGGCCTCGTCCTTTGGATGGCGCGTCTGACTGCCCCAGGCGAGAAAAAGATGGCGTCTTCCTCGGGAGCTATCGGTGTGGCGAAGTAGTCCCCAAGGTGTTTCTCGACTGTTGCGACATGTTCCACGTCGCTGGTCGGATTCGGTTGGAACTGACGCTCCAGGTGCAAGGCAAAGACCTCCGCCCGGTCCTCCGCTATGTACTTAAGCGCCCCTCCGCTGTCCAATAGCGGGCGCACCGGAGCCGGGGTACTCGTGAGTTGGCGGCAGAGTCTGTGAACGGACGGCCAACTGCCGGCCGTCGCCTCTATTCTTTCCTCCCAGCTCTCGGCTTCTCGGTTTTGCAGCTCGGCCTTGATCTTCTCCGCGAGACGATTCAACTTGGTCTTAAGTGTGGGGCATCTTAACTGTTGCCACTGCTTGCGAAGGCGCCTCTTGACGGCGATCATCTTCCGCAAGTACGCAGGTAGGGGCGGCTGTTGCACGGCGATTCTCACCTGCGATACAGGCGCTGTCGCCGCTTCCAAGGCACTCTGGATGCAAGCAGTGACGTCTACCGCCATCTGGTTGACGTCCGCGGAGGTACTCGTGGGCCAAGCTGGAGTGGTGGCCTCAATCTTTTCTGTGAAGGTGTCCCAATTGATTCTTCGACGTGGCGCTGCGGGTATCTGTCGGGTCGGCATCCCCGATAGGACGACGAGTACAGGATGATGGTCTGACTGTAACTCGTCGTCTAACACTCGCTGTGCGATCTGGCAGCGTAGCCCTCGGTAGGCCACGATGTCCAGCACGTCCGGCATGTGGTTGCGGTTATCCGGGTAGTGGGTAGGCGTCTCTGGGCCGGACACCGTGTAGCCGAAGGCTTCCGCGTCCGCGTAGAGTCGTCTCCCTCCCGGGTTCGTCACGGCCGAGTTCCACGCCGGGTGCTTGCAGTTAAGGTCGCCGGCAAGGATCGTCGCGCCGTGGGCCTCAAGTAGGGCCCTCAGCTCCGTGTGGTCTAATTGAGCCGAGGGCGACTTGTAGCCGGCGTAGATGGCGAGATCCTCGCCAGCGACGTGTAGCTGCACACCCAGGGCGTAAAACGTGCCGAGCGACGGCACGGGGAGTTCTTGATGGACGACTCTACGCCTCACTAGTACCGCCAAACCACGGTAGCGAGTGTTGCTTGCCGACCTTTCATCTTTCCTATAAGCGAGGTATCCTGAGACTCTGAGCTTGTCTTCTTGTCCCAGGTGCGTCTCGCTTATTAGCGCCACGTCAATGTCCTCTTCGTACAGGAGGCGGCGGAGGGGGGCGACCTTGCCTCGAAGGCCGCGGGCATTCCAGTGAATCACCCTCAGCGGCCTAGCCATGGTACAGGGTGAGCAGGGAGGCTAGACCGTCGAGGATGACCAGCTCCGCGTCCTGGCCTTGCCTGATGGCCTTAATCAGGTCCATCAGTAGCTTTATGGCGCAGGCTGTGAATTCCTTTTTCTTTTCCTTTTCTATGCCGACAGCTGGGTCGGCACTCTTTGGCTTCTTATTGCTGGTGTTTGGTTTGGTCGGCAGCTGTCCTATGCCGGCGCCAGCTGTCGGCCTCGCTGTCTTCACCACGGCGGTCTTTGTGTGGACAGCCTGCGCCTCGGTCGAGACTAGGTCGGCCCGGGTAGTGTCCTCTTCAGGTGCGGGGGGGGGCACGGGTTTCTTCCCCTTGCCCCCTCGCTTCTTCCGCTTCCTCCGCCTTGAGGAGGTGGGGGCTTCTCCCCTGTCGGTGGGCCCGTTGGCCGCCGCCATTAGCGACGCGCCCTGGGCCTCAGTAGAGGCCACTTCTGTCGGCCTCTCGGTGACCGTAGCCGGTCGGCGCGAGGCGGTCGTGGCGGCGACGGTGCCCGCTCGCCTGTTCCGCGTCTCCGCCTGGAAGACGGGACAACGGATGTTGCAAGCAGGGTGATCACCCCCGCAGTTGGCGCACGTGGCCGGTTCCTCACGTGGGCGAGGGCAATCACGCGCCGCGTGCCCCTCTCCACAGCGGACACAGGCGAGCGGCCGGTGGCAGTGGTGCGACGAGTGCCTAAACTTCTGGCACCGGTGGCACTGGGCGGGCCCACGCTTGCCCCGCCAGGCTTCTATCTTGACACCCTGCATGTACATAAACACAGTGGTGTCAAAGATATTTCGCACGTCCGGAGTCCTTTTCAGGACGGCGTGGAACACGCAGCCGGGTCTTCCTTGGCGCGCCTTGATGTGGCGCACGTACTCCGGCTCGTATCCCAGCGCGCGGAGCTCCTCCTCAATCTCCTCTGGGGTGGTGTCCACTGGCAGCCCCCTGATGGCCACCTTTAAGCTTCGCTCCGCTGGGAGCGAATAGGCGAACCAGGAGACGCCGCTCTCTTTCTCCAGGCCAGTCAGGTAACGCTGGACCAGCCTATATTCGTCCTCGCTTTCAGGCGAGAAACGAACCCCATTGCCGTATGGACGGGCATTGGGGGGCCGGCCCAGCTTCTCCTTGATGGCCCGGAAATGCGCGGCCCAACCCGGTAGCTTCTCCACAACCAGCGGAGGATACCTTGGCCGCTTGGGCGGCTTCGGCTTGGGCTGGTCGGTGGCCGCTCCAACGTTGTCCGTGGGGGCCGCCGTCTGTGTAGGGGAAACAGATTTGTTAGTGGCACTCACCCCGTGTTGTGCCTCCTGTAATCCCTGCGTCGGCGTCGACGTTGACGGCGTCGGCGACGCGGGAGGGGTGTGGCGAGTCACCTCCGCAAACGTAGGTGAGCTTGCGGTGCCATGACCCGGCGGCGATGCGCGTGCGCGCTGTGGCCGCGGCGGGTCGAGGCAGTAGCGCTTCGCCTCCTCCTCAGACTCGTCCGTGCTTCTTCTCCGTCGCTGGGGACGCGGTTCTAGCCGGAATTCAAAATCGAATCCCAGCGACGGCGTCGGCGATGCAGGTGGGGTGCGCCTCGCAGGTGCACTCGAACCCAGCACATAGTCGGCGTCGGCGTCGACCGAGCCCGCCGACACCATCGACATGCTCGAGCCGGCTCGCGACGAGCATGCCGACAGGCCCGCAGGCGAGTCGTACGCCGAGGCACGAGGGGGTGCCGGGGAGTCAGGCACCTGGGGCGCCGGAATCGTTGGGCGAGTGATGGTCGCCAATTGTACCGGTCGTCGGCCACGCTCCGCCCGCGACGGCCCGGGCAGCAAGCTGTGAGGGGGGCCGGCGGCGGTGGCACGTGGTGCTGGCGCACCACGACCGGGCGCGGACACCACGGACGCAGCCACAGAGGGCGCTGTCGACGCGGTGAGGCGCGATGAGGCGGTGGTGCACGTCGTTGGTTGCGCGGCGGGGCGCGCGGGGGGCGCGGAAGGCGTTGCGGGCGCCAGCGGGCGCATGGTAGGCGCCGCGGTGCGCGGCGGCGCGGACAATCGCGCAGGTTGCGCGGCGTCGCGCACGATGGCTCGCGCGGTGGGTGCGGAGGCGCGCGCATGCGGTGCGCGATTTGGGTTCGCGGCGACAGGCCCTGGGGCCTGTATCGGCACTGGACGGAAGGCGGGCGGTCGCACGGCTACGGCGTGCGGTCGGCTCGGCGCAGGCACCGGCGCAACGCGCGCAGGCGCCGATGGCGTCGACGGGCCGTGCGCAGTTGCCGCCGTGCTTGGTCCGGCTCCCTCCAGACTCCTTCTGGACACCTTCCTCTCCTCACTCCGAGGAGGGGGGGGTCCAGCGTGCGTAGCACCGGACGTTGGGACGCCGATGTTTGGCATCGACGTCGTCCGGTCCAGCCCCGAGCGAGACTCGCTAGTGCCGGCGCCTCCACGGCCCGATGGACCGCGGGCGCCTGGCTTCGGCATCTTGAGTTTAAAAAGTGGTCCGCCGCGACCGCAACAGTGCTCAAGGCACCGAGCAGCGCGGAGGTGGCTCCCCCTGTGCTCGTACCAATGCGAGAGGCACTCGTACGAACACAGAGAAAACGATTAAAAATGACGGTCCGGGCGGAAAAAGTGTTCGGCAAGTACCCACAATCACTGTCACTTCCCGAGCGCTTGAGACCACTGGCTGATCCTGGAGCCCCGCGCACAGAGAGGGGATATTTATACTCGGCGCAGCTTAGAGCGCGCTAGGACAGCGACCTACAACTGCGACCCGCGCGCCACCACGCGTATTATTTTGGAACTACATTTTTGTAAACACATAATAAGCAATCCACTACTTGTGCCCATGTACTACATTATAAGGAAGCTATCCTAGTCTTGATTATACCTCTTTTCGTAACCACATCTGGAGTATCATTTTACACTACCTAAGCGCTACAGTGGTGACCCCGACGTGATAGTTATTTTTGTGAAGACCTCCAGATCAAGAAATCAGACATCCACGAGCTGGCGATGATGGCTGACAAGATCCTCGAACAGTCGCAACCATACGGCAGTATCGCAGCAGTTAGCTCCACTCCCACCACCTCGCATGCATCTACGTCACTGGAAGAGAAGATCGACGCTCTCACACGAGAAATTGCTGAGTTGAAGGCAAAACAATCGCAACAACACAGCTATAGACGCAGATCGTATAACAGGCGACCCTCACGATCGCGTTCGTCGAGCCGGACCAATCACGATCGCGCGCGAAACGACCAATCAGTGATCTGTTTTTACCATCGCAAGTTCGGCAAAGAAGCGAGAAGGTGTACGCGGCCGTGTAGCTATGAAGACAGCAGCGCCCGCTCGGAAAACTAACACCTGCGTTGGCCGAGGCGGGAACCGGCGCAAGCAACTCATCCTACCGCCTATTCATAACAGATAAAAACTCACGTTTATCTTTCCTGATTGATACTGGCGCCAACGTATCCGTGATACCGAAGAGAAAAGGCGGGAACGCAACACCAACCGATTTCTGTTTGTATGCCGCGAACAACACAGTGATTCCAACGTATGGTGAGAAGACACTACAACTGGATCTCAACCTACGTAGACCTTACACGTGGAAGTTCATCATCGCCGCAGTCAGCAAGCCCATCATTGGTGCCGATTTTTTAACTCATCATCAACTTCTTGTCGACGTAGCCGGCCGATGTCTCGTCGACAAAGTTACCAAACTCACCGCCAGAGCACCAATCACCTACTCAGCCGAGCCTACAGTGAGAAGTATCGATGTTGGTCAGCCGTATCACCAGCTACTCAGCAAGTACCCCGACATCCTTCGACCGTCATGTATGAAGGACACTCCAAAACACCGGGTGGAACACCACATTGAAACTACCGGTCCACCAGTGTACAGCAAGACCAGACCATTACCACCGCATCGATACCTGCCCGTGAAGAAGGAGTTCGAGACGATGATGCAGCAGGGGATATGTCGTCCCAGCAAAAGTCCATGGTCCAGCCCGTTACACGTCGTACCAAAGAGAAACGGTGACATTCGCGTATGTGGCGACTACCGCAGACTCAATGACGTCACTAAACCTGACCGCTATCCAGTACCACGACTCAAAGACTTCACCTACCTACTTCACGGCAAGAAGATATTCACTACGCTTGACCTGAATCGTGCGTATCAACAGCTGCCTGTATATGAACCGGACATCGAGAAGACCGCCATCACCACTCCATTCGGTCTATTCGAATTCCCTCGAATGTGTCCAGGACTCAGAAACGCCGGACAGACATTCCAGCGGTTCATTAATGAAGTACTCACCGGGTTAGACTACGCATTCCCATTCATTGATGACGTCATCGTCGCTTCAGATAATGAAACATGCCACATCGAAGACCTACAAAAAGTGTTACGCAGATTAGACGACTATGGAATAACAATAAATCCATCGAAATGTGTCTTCAGCAAAGAAAGTGTCAAGTTCCTGGGCTACGAAGTGTCAAGTAACGGAATTAAGCCACCACATGAAAAGGTCACTGCAATCACTGCCTACCCCCAACCAGAAACAATTCATGACTTACGTCGATTCATCGGAATGGTAAACTTTTATCGCGACAGCATTCCAAATGCCGCACACATACAAGCACCACTCAACGCGTACCTACATAATTCCAAGAAACGCGACAAAACCAAAATCGAGTGGAACACAGAAGCTATACAAGCATTCGAGTTGTGCAAAGCCGGCATACAAAACGCAGCTTTGCTCGCTCATCCATCCCCATCGCCGAACGACGCCATCTCCCTAATGTGTGACGCATCGAATACCTGCGCAGGAGCCGTACTACAACAACTTGTAAACAAGAAATGGATACCACTGGGCTATTTTTCAAAGAAGTTCTCCGACACGCAACAACGATACAGTACATTCGACAGAGAATTACTATCCATCTATATGGCGATCAAACACTTCAGGAAAATGTTCGAAGGAAGAGAACTCATTGTTTACACCGACCACAAGCCGCTGACCTACGCTATTCGCAAGCCGCCGTCAGATAACGACACACAAAGACGCACCCGGCAGTAGTTATTCATCAGCGAGTTCACTACGGACATTCGTCATGTGAGTGGATTAAACAATGTTGTCGCCGACGCACTCTCACGCATCGAAACCGTCGACTTACCATCGCCAATTAACTACGATGACGTATCTCAAGCACAAGAAAGGGACAGCGATATACCCAATTTATTGCAACAAACAAATATTCAACTTAAGAAAATCGTCATGCCCGCTACAAACAAGCCAATATTCTGCGAAACGTCTACGTCACATGTTCGACCGTACCTACCAACTGACTTTCGTCGCATCGCATTCAACGCCGTGCACAATCCAAGTCATCCCGGGTTACGAACTACACGCAAGCTCATGCAACAACGCTATTTCTGGCCCGCAATGAACACTGACATTGGCAATTGGGCGAAAACGTGCATATCATGTCAACGCTCGAAAGTTCTACGTCACAACCACAGTGAAGTTGCAGCGTTCCCACCAAGCGAACGATTCCAACACGTACACATCGACATCGTTGGTCCGCTATCCACTTCATCGTCTGGACATCGCTACCTGTTGACTATGATCGATCGCTGCACACGATGGCCCGAAGCAGTACCTTTACGGGAAATCACTGCCGATATCGTCGCCAAAAAGCTATATGAAACGTGGATATCTCGTTACGGGTGCCCTACAAGAATAACGACTGACCAGGGACGACAGTTCGAAAGCTGTCTATTTCGAGACCTCGCACAACTACTGGGAGTCGAACGAACCCGTACCACTGCCTACCACCCGCAGAGCAACGGCATTGTCGAACGCTGGCACCGAACACTGAAGACTGCACTTATGACTCGCCTACAAAATAGCAACAAATGGATCGCCGAGCTACCGACAGTGCTAATGGGATTACGAGCCGCCGTGCGTACGGACACCGACACCAGCGCCGCGCAGCTCACCTACGGCCAAGCATTGCGACTGCCTGGTGATTTCATAGCACCATCACCAGCAGCGAAGTCAATGGATCACAACTTCGTCGACCAACTACATGACGTCATCACGAAGTTAACACCAACATACAAATCGCATTCCAACAAGCGATGTATGTTTGTGCACAATGATCTACAAACATGTAGCCACGTGTTGATACGCGACGACACCGTCCGCAAACCGCTACAACAGCCATACAAAGGTCCGTACAAGGTCATCGAGCGCAACGAGAAGTTCTTCACAATCCAACTACCGGGAAGATCCAGCACAATATCGATCGATAGACTCAAACCGGCATACACTATCGACACTGAAGAACACGACCACACGAGTAGTGAGACACCCCAGTCACCTGCAGCTACCAGCGAAGATCACACCAGCCTACTCCCGGCCAACACCAACGAGTACCGCACCAGATCAGGCCGATCAGTGAAGAGGCCTGTACGTTTTCACTAAGGGGGGAGTACTGTAGCTGCAAGTCAAGTCATACATCCGTCCGCTGCCGCCGCCAACCGTGTACTGGAGCCCCGCGCACAGAGAGGGGATATTTATACTCGGCGCAGCTTAGAGCGCGCTAGGACAGCGACCTACAACTGCGACCCGCGCGCCACCACGCGTATTATTTTGGAACTACATTTTTGTAAACACATAATAAGCAATCCACTACTTGTGCCCATGTACTACATTATAAGGAAGCTATCCTAGTCTTGATTATACCTCTTTTCGTAACCACATCTGGAGTATCATTTTACACTACCTAAGCGCTACAATGTGAAAAATATCAAGAACACTAATTAATTAATGATATGACTGATGACTACCATAATTATCTTTCCTACTTGATCACAACTGGACACAACCCATCTATCATCGTCAAATGATTCCAACAAAAACATACTTTTGAACCATTGTCATTTCACACATGGTACTTTTTGCACCCCACTTGAAATATTATACTAACAATTTTTGTAGGGGTAATATTCTCTATTGTTGCCTCTGACTAGATAATGCATGGGTTTATATCTGCCCTTAATTGTACTTAGAACAGAATGGCGATCGTATTACTACAAAATTAGCATTAGAAAGGACTCGCCCGTTTTGAAGGAACAATTTTGTACCATTTAAATTAATTATGGTGATCTAATATTGGGCTTGGAAAGGGTGTTATAATAAATGGGTACTTAATAAGTTTAGAAGCATGACACCAAAAACACACTTTCAAAATAGTACAATTAAATACTATTTTGTTTTATAAATTACAGGTACCAATGTATTAAAATACTTGATTGCCTTTGCTTTCAAAGAAATTAATATATTGCAGTTCAATTCCGTAAGGTTGGGAATACACTACCGTCTAAATAGATTACGCTACAATAATCTAAATGAGCGCTTAGTCGACCTCGTTTGTCGTCGTGTGCGGCGCACGTGTCGCGTCTATCGCACGCGTCCGTCCGGATGTCATTCCATATCGGTGTGAAGACGGACTTATTTGGAGCAGGAGGTGTGGGTTTGTATTCTGTATTGTAATTGTGATTTATTTTTCTATTTGGTTTGATTGATTAGTGATTTTACTGGCTCATGGAAAGATCAACTGCACAGTATAAATAGGTACTAAAAAGTTTACGTGGCATAGAGTGGTAAGAAGAGGCAATTGGCGAAGTCAGTGGCTAAGACATGGCTGTCTTAGCTACTCACTTTGACAACAGATGGAATGAATGACTGGTTCATTAAAGTTCAAGAGCTTTAGGACTTCTGTTATTGCAACCTGTTAACTAAACAGTTCAAACTAATGATCAAACTGTTCTTGCAAGTCAATGTGTTGAAGTAATGTTGACGAGTTTCTGAGAATAGACAATCGTGAATTCAAAACAAATGTAGATTACAATGCAGCAATTGTAATTCCTTATTATGAAAATGTGATTGAGTATCAAATGACAAAGAGGGCGGGAATGACATTTTTATTCTTACGCATATTTGTCTGTCCCTCACGATAAACAAGTTAAGTGAACAAATCGTCTTGTCGCGTCAATCTGTCGCGTGGCGGTCGCAACGTGTGTCGGTCGCGTGGCGATGTCGCGCATTACCAAATTAGCGTCCGGTGTGCACCTAGCCTTAAATTATGTTAAGCACGGGTCATGTTACTAATAGAAATTGGCTTGTATTTTCATTAAAATATTATAATTTAAAGTTTTTAAATACTTAAAAGGTGAGATGAGGTGAATTTTCATTAAATTTTCCCTAAGTTTTGCCTGAATCCTTACAGCGAGCCTAAATATTCAGAATTTCGTAGAAAATCTTTTACTTTTCTGGAAAACTGCAATACCAACATTTACGAATGGACTTATTAGAACGAACAACTTTGAAATAAAATAAAAACGACATATTTGCCTTTAAATAAGAAAATATTTATAGTCCAAACTGCAGACTATGGAAACAACACAAATTCGAGCCTAGAAACATTCTCAAAAATAAAACGTAAAACGCATAAGAAAGTCGAGGGTGGAACGGGCTGAAAACAGGGATGGGGAGAGAGGGGGTGGTCGACAATAGGTGTACAGATAACTTTCCTTCTACAGTAGAGTCAATACCGACCCTAGGGAGTTTTACCCTCGGGGTTCGGTCGCTTGGGAAAACTAGACCCAACAATATAGAAAAGGACAGAGCTATACATCACTCGGAGGGGGGAACGGTGCATCGGATTGTACTTATGTATTAATAATATATAGAGGAAAAATGCCGAGGACGTGCGTCGAGTGATATGTTGCGACTGTTAGTAAGAGAGGGATGGATGACATCAATTTGTCGTGTCGTGATGGGGTTTTATTTTGTTTCTCCTTTTGCAATTTTTTTTGGGGTGCCATCTATTTGTGTATTTTATTTAGTTTGGATTCGATTGGGAATGTTTAGAGGTTTGGAGGAAAAGTTTAGCTGAATTAAAGTTTTCTCTTATGCGTTTTTCTGTTACAGAACCACTTATGATCACAGATTTATTAGATAGGTACACAGCAGACCGATAAATAGTTGAGGAGTTTATTTAATACCAAACATGTTACAATAAAAATCCAAAAGACTTCAGTTAAAAAACTTGCCAAAACAACCTTCAAATCCTCATAAAATTAAATATTTAAAACAAAGCTCCCTTAAACCTCATAAAGGTACTTCTAAAATCTTCAGAATCAAGTTTGTACCATAACGCCATAGTAAAACAGTTATAAGACGATATCGAAGCATCGAGCCGTGTCAACGAAGGCGTTAAGCGAAATTGAGTGAAAGTCAAGTTAAAGTATTAAAAGTTTTCAGCTAGCGATCTTTGTGAACGCGACGAGCGACCGCCGTACACTTTGTAGGGATAGGGTGCGGTGGTGAGTATCGATGTCGATGAAAAGTGTGACTTTTGTAGTACGTGAGTATATTTTTTTCTGAAAAGTAGGAATTGGTTACTAAGAAAGTGTCAATAGTTGAATTAGAATATGATGGTGATGATGTTGATTACATATATTGTCATTTGTGTGTATGTCTTTTGATTTTATTGATACAATTGAAGAGCAAGTCAATATCAATCAAATGTATTAAATAGATTAATTAGATTAGATTATATTTTAGTTCACAGTTTGTTTTATCATCGAAAACAACACGACACTCTTAGATATGTTTGTTAATTAAAGTAATATTAAAGTTAAACACAAAACAAAATCTTATATTTGCCAGTAGCGCATTGCTGGTATTTTTGCATGGAACGAGAATTACACATCAGCAATCCTACAAAGGATACCCACAAACTTTCAACTACTTTTTCTTCTCTCGTTCGTTTGTCACGACATCTTCACCTAACTATCGATACATTCCTACAGAATCGACAAGAAGAATCTCCGAAGCCATCCCTACTTCCTTAACACGGTGTAAGTTAATAATGTAATAGAATTACGAGGGAAAAACTGTTGAACTCCGACAGAGCGGGTCGCACTTAATTGTGGCACTTTGTTTTGTGCGTCCCACTGACGTTGCTTGTACACATACTGTTTCTGTTTCCATTGTACCATGTTCTACGTATGTGGATGTTGGAAACTGTGAATAGTATTGGCAAAAAGTAGTACTTACTTATAGAAAAAAATAACTGCTTCGATGGTCTTGTCGTCGCAAGCGCTATTGCTGAGTATGAGTTCCTTGGTTCGATACCCGGGTCGGATAAAAGGATATAGGGTTTTTTCATCAGGAATTTCTCCGTAGGACCCACGGAGTCTAGATTTGTGCTCGGTTGATGGCAATAGGCTCGCTCCCTGTTAAGTACACGGGACTTAAACATAACTGGCGAAATGTGGGTGTACTTTTAGGTACACCTCTGCTTAACCCTTCGGAGATTACAGGCGTTATATTATGTTATAGAAAAATAAGTCCGTACATAGTAACAATAATCGGTCTAATTCGATCCCACAGCTGGGACACAGGCCTCTTTGTGAGAGAGACTGGTACTCTCTTGTCAATTTCCGTTTCGGAGACACACCGGTTTCCACTCGATGTTTTCTTTCACCGTTTTTTGACCAATGGTGATGAAATAAACTTACACATAGTATTAAGCCTGGTGTATATTTGGTTTTACAACGTGAAACACTAGATCACTACCTGCGGTAATTAAGGTCTCCTTTTAAACAAGATCTAGTTAGCAGGCCGACTTTCGCTTAGATCCTCTAATTTTACAACTAATTGGCTACAGTTGAGCGTGATATCTGGATAAAAGTAGATACTCTAGAATCTTAGAGTGTACTAAATTTTTCCTTTTGTTTTGGAGATTCACCTGACAACACGTTTCCAATGAAAAATGTGGAACGATGAAAATAATATTCTGTTGCGATACAAGATTTATCTCTGGAAACAAGTACTACCGAGTTTACTGACGGTTCGCCACTTTTCACCCTTATGTTCTAAGTAATACGGTTGAAAAGTGGTCGACCGTTTTCATTGGTAGACCTTTCAGCCTGGTCCTTACAGTACCAGCTAAATAAACCATCATCCAAAACAAAACCAGCTATTTGAATATGCGCAGACATTAAAACCTGAATACAAATGGTGGACTGACGTCTCAATGGAGCCTCGCAGACGAAAGTTAGACTAAAAATCATGCAATATGTGAGGGTAGTTAGCGAAAAATTTACAACTCTGACGTGTGGTGTCTAACATTTTACGCCGAGTCTAAATAAACTCCTGAATAGTTATGAACAGTTGGGCATATGAATGTGAGGCTGTTGAACGATGTATTTTTGGAGAGGCTACTTAATTATAGCATTTGAGTTCAGAATAGAATATGTTAAACACTCTACGTAAGCTTAAGAAGTGTCAAAACTTGATAAGTTAATTCAAACTTAAGTATTTTATTGTAACTAAAGTGTCTGGAATAATAATATAATTGATTTCAGATTATTTTAAGTAGCAATCATTCACTCAGTATTTTGTTCGCCTCGATGTCTTTCTCGTTGGACCAGTGGGCGCAAATGTTTCTGCTGAGAATGAGGTCTTTAGCCAGGTTGGGCAAATCGATATTGGGTTTTCGACCAGGAAATTTTCAGTAGCTGTAGTCTGAAACTTTGCACCGTTGGCGGCAAAAGGCTAGCTCCCTATTACATGTGACTTAAACAAAACTGGCGAACTGTGGGATATATGTATGCGGGCGTGAAGTGATATTTGTGTGTTTGTATTAGTTACACTCAAAGCATTACTAACCTCGTTCAACATTGAACACTACACCAAAAAAGAACAGCAATATTCCCACCAACAAATACAGCACATACACACTACCAACCTACCCACCTAATCTGCAACAGTTAGACAATAAATTTAAACGAATGTTTATTACACCGCCACTTCACACAGTATACGTTGCCGATTCGCGCATCCCTTATCAAGATCGCACCGAGTTTTATGGGGCTAATCGCGGCTACCACAAATAGGACCCGAGTGGGTAATTTTCTAACCTGACCGATTATAGGATTACGGCTAATTAGCTATTACCGATATATTGTGACTTACAACGCAATTTCGCACGGTTATATTAAGGACTGTTTGTCTTTTGTAGAAAGTTTTTGGGTGAAAATTTTGGTTAGGAGTGTTGAAAATCGTCAGGGTTGTATGAAATATATGTATTGTGCCTTTTACAGCAGTGAATTTTTAAGATGATTACTTTACCCTTCAGGTTCCTGTGGATAGAGTAAAAGGTGACTACTGTATTGAAAAGATACTGTTTAAAATGGGTCAAAGAAATTGACTCTAGAATACCTCGTCTTGGCGTAATAACATGGTTATTACTGATTACAATATTCTTTAGTCGTCTCACAAAAGTGAACAAAGCATGTCATGACAGACTGAACAATCAACAACAAAAGTTTGGAATTGCAAAAAAAAATATAATAAGATTTTGGTAGTTGCCTTTATTGTAATAATTACGTGCCTGATAAATGGATGTGACTGGTTCACTATATTTAGGTCGAAGCGCGCTACGCACTTTCGTAGCGCGGGCTCGTAGTATCGTAGCAAACAGTATAACTTGAACTTTTATTTCAAACTGTTGTTATGAATTCATGGGTCAACTGTTTAGGCATCCTACTCTACTATAGATATAAAAACAAGGCTAAGATTTTTGAAATTTAAGTATAAATTACTTTAGTCTAACGGTTAGACTAAAGTTATTTACAAGACTCTAACCAATACAACAAAAATATAGTTAGTTAACTTATTAGAAAGCCAAGTTGCTCTTCAGTATCCTCGGAATTATTAAAACAAAAAACTGAAGAAACAAGCTTACTGTAATAAAAATATGTCACACAATTCTAGACGTCTAATTAATGAATAGCGCGACGAAATTATTTTTAATAGGTAAGTATTAAAGATAAGCTCCTATTGCGTAGGATGCTAAGCCGCCCTTATAAATTGATAAGCTACTTACGAGAGATCGATTTCGCATTGTCGCTGCTCCTATTATTTATTGAGTTCGTGTAAATCTTTTAAATTATTGTCTTGTACCTACTTTTTCAATTTCTAGCTAAGTCATCATCACCTTCTTAGTCTTTTTCCAACGATGTTGGGGATGACTTCCAGTCTTACCGCATGCAGCTGAATACCAGTATTTTACATGGAGCGACTGCCTATCTGACCTCCACAACCTAGTTAGTACTGGGTAATACGATACCTCTTGGTAAGACTGGCTGTCAGAAGTCAAAGATATACGAATGACTCCCGGGACCAACGGCTTAACGCGCTTTCCGAGGCACGGAGGAATCTCAGTATGTAATACTCGTAGATAGTCATCCACGGACCGGACCTTGGCAAGCGCGGTTTAACCTTAAAGATCGACCCATATGGCTGTTATCATTTAGCCACGAGCTCTAGTTATGGCCAAGTAGGTGAATTATAAAGTTGTTTTGTTCGACACTTCGATTGTTATGGATTGGATAGTACTTACTTATGTGAGATTCCTTAGGATGGGTTAGATGGTTGAGACCAGAGGGCCAAGTGCAAAGTAAGGGCAAATTGGAAATCTATCAGCTAAACGTTATTGGAATAGTCAAACATGTATGGGATTGAGATAAGCTACCGAAAATCTTTTATCACTTCTTGAAGTCCTTGAAGGTCGTTGTAGGTATCCGAAACTCTTTGAAAGTGATTACTGAACATCTAGAAGGAATCAAACCAGCAACCAGTAGAGCAGAATCGTAGATCCACGTCTCCCTCTTCTTAGATCATTAAGGTTTGTTGGTTTGAGAAGTTGTTATAAAAGCATTAAATATTATGCCCTGCCACTTATATGGAACGTAATCGTTAATTTAATTCCCAAACAAAAATAAATCTTTACAATAATTGGTTGACACTATAACAATAATTGGCATTCGATAATTTATTTGTGAAGCCGTTATAACTTCACGTATATCGATTGATTTTCCATGTATTGAAAATCCAATGAAAAATTAAACAACTACTATAAAGGAAACAGGAAACAAAAAACTGTTTAAAACAAATGTACCTAACTTAACAAAACACATTTAAAACCTGAAAGTAAAATTCCCGACTCTTTCCTAACAAAGTCAACAACTTTTCCTCGTCCCAAAAGGCCTCTCGACGCGACTATCGGCGCCATCTTGCTGAAACTTTGTCCACGCAGTTCGGCCGTTTTCACAGAGATGGCGCTGTACAATGCTCGGGGGACTTCGGAGCGAGCTCGGTTTCAGTGGGCACCGTCCTGAAACAGAACACTACGACTTGAGAAAGGGAGAGAGAAATTCTCAAGGCTTGCCGTTTAAGGACTAGTCACGTTCATAGCCGATGTTCCTTTTTGTTACAGCAGTGGGTGTGTTCACAGGCGGCCAATGGGAACGATTTCTCTTGGTCCGACCACACCTACCCAGTTTTCGATGCCTACAGGGAGTTGGATGGAAAAAAAATGTTGGAAATAGGTAATTTTGAACGTCGTTCGCCAGTGACGTAATTGCGAATTTATGGTCCAACGAATTACCTTGTTTATATTGCGAGTTGATTGAAATGGAATTTTAAATTATACTTTGTGAGTTAACATTTAGTGTTTATGGATTCCAGCGTAATAACTGTTCCTTTATGTACGACTACGCGGCTCTTAATTTTGCGGGAAATGGGAAATTGAACACTGAAAATGTACCGTTTTCACGAGTTTCTAGGCTTAAAACAAGAGGATATACATCAGTGCTGAGTTTTATCTTAGGAAACGTTAGCTTCTCGTATAATTGTTTCAGTTTAGTTAAGTAGGTATATTGTTTCTGCTACCTACTTGCTTATTTGTGTTGCTGTCGACAGTGGGCAAGAAAGTAATTTTTAACCGACTTCAAAAAACGGAGGAGGTTCTCAATACCTCATATCTTTATCATTCATGAATCGATTTGAAAAAATCTTTTATATTAAAGGATATACTTTTCGATTGGTCCCGTAGAAATTTCATCAAAATCGGTTCAGTAGTTTGGTTTTTAAATCAAAATAGCTGGAAAAACTAAAAGAAATTGCGAAATTGATACTTAACAAGGATTTGTGTGTGATACGATAGCTAAAAAGGGTAAAATAAAAACTTTTTTGCCAAAAAAATAACCGACTTCCAAAAAAAAAACACAAAAAAGATGGAAAATAACTTTACTTTCGGAAGTCAGTGGCAAAAAAGTCAATGAAACAAACAATTATCACCGACTTCCGAAAGTAAAGTTATTTTCCATTTTTTTGTGGTTTTTTTTTGGAAGTCGGTTATTTTTTCTGAAATAAAGAAGAGTGGTCTCGTACAATTCATCATTTTTCATGGACATTGTCCGTCTTTCAATCTTAACTTTGTTTCTTCTCCTTATCGTGTCGATGACAATTCAAATTGAGTCAGCCCAATATTTGGCGACGAGTTTGGCACTTTCAGTAGCGTCCATCAGCTAATTAATTCCATTCTCATCTCTTAACTTTGCTGAGCCCTAATCTAGACTAAATCTAAGAAATATCACAATACACCATCAAACCTCTTCGCATCCCAAATAACGACAGATATAAAGCTAGCTATACACACGACATAAAACTACGAACGCACGTATGCAAAAGATATATTGATGGATAAGCGTCGTATCCCTGGGAATACCCCAGTCTCAACACGACTTAGCACTTCTAGGGGAAGCTATGCGCCTTCCATAGGAGTTTTAAAGTATACGTAAGTACCAAATTGCGTTTTAGTGGCAGTTTTGAATAGTAGCTGTTTTGGAAGTTTTGTGATGGACATCGTGATGGAAAAGGTGTGGAAGTACAGCGCTTTGTTAAAAGGTTTTATTTTTGGTTGGGATGAAGTTTTTTCCGTTTTATAGCGAAGTTTACTTTGAGTTTTAGTTTTCATGGAAAGGTGTTCTTAACTTTGACATTCCTGGAATAACCGCAACTCTATTACTACCACCAACACATAAACAGTCATGAGAAAAAGTTTAGTTTAACCCTTAGCTTCAAGCTGGGGTCTTGCCAGATTAAGTTATGTTTGGCCCCAAGCATTTCTTTCCGATATGTTTCCGATAACTTTATAGTTATGACCGCTTGACATACGGTTT
Organism: Standfussiana lucernea; assembly: GCA_964057025.1. Classification (NCBI taxonomy): domain Eukaryota; kingdom Metazoa; phylum Arthropoda; class Insecta; order Lepidoptera; family Noctuidae; genus Standfussiana; species Standfussiana lucernea. Next base: position 11,036,176 of record OZ059796.1, read on the forward strand.
TATTTCATGTTATTTTACGATTTACTTTCGTATCAGTAACTACCTATTAAATGAAATAACGCCATAGCCACCTTTGATTGCAGTAAACAGTATTGTATTGTAATGAGCTGGTGTCCGCAACTTCACGTTCAAAGCGCGTATTTTGCGTACAGTAAACAGTAAGAACAACACCGAAAAAATCGCGGACGTAAACGAGAATTTCCATAACTACTATACCAACCTAACAATACCACCATCCACCATTTTACAAAACAATTTCTTTCAATACCCTTTAACGAGCAATCATAATTCTATCAAATTTATTTGATTCGCTACCCCTTTGGCTGCACCATAGCATGTGTTGTGCCTATTACCACTAACTCCACACTACAACAGAGCTACAAAAGCGACAAGTGATATTTGACAAGCAATAAATTTAATTTCTAACTTGTTTCATTGTTGTTTCACGTGTTCAATGTAGGATGAAATTAAGATATTTAGCGATTTGGGGTGTAGCTGTAGAGAATGTAATGGGTTGAATGTTGAAGAATATGTTCAGATGTTTCTTGTCGGACGGGTTGCAATTGACATAGCTGTAGTTTTATAAAATTGTTTTAGGTCCTTTACTAAACTTTTTTTAAACATGTCACTCTCTATCATGAAAATCTTAGATTTGAAAGAGTGGCATTATTAATGGATATTTAGTAAATGCATTTCTGATCCTTATAATTGCAACGTGGCTTTTGGCAATTATGGTAAATATTTATTTTTTATGACTATTGATTATTTTCATTTGCAACCCGGAGATGGGTATTAGAGTCGTAATATCATGGTACAGCAAATATTAGATTAAAGAATTAAACCAATAAACCGAGAACGTTAAAGAATAATACTTTTAAGCGAGAAGGAAGTTCTTCACTCAGAATTCCCGTTATTCATACCAAAAACCTTCACTCTTAGAGATGTCAGGTGGAAGTACGTATTTTCAGCAATCATTAATATCGCGTCGCGTGTAATGCCGTGCGACAGGCGGAGTACACGCGTTCAAATTGAAATTCTTTCACATAAACAAACTCACTTATCAGATTTATTCCCCTCTTCAACATTTTTAGGAGATTTTCCGAAATTCTTTTATCGTATTCACAGTGGCTTTAGATAAATGGATTCTTCATGGTTTTTAATTCTTTTCTGAAAATGGAAAGAAAACGAAATTATATTCGCAGTCATACATTATTGTAGTTCTTAACAAAAGCCGGTTGCAATATATACATGAAAGTTAAATTTTACTTGAAGAGTTTCAGTGGTAGATTTTTTCCTTTCTATTAAATTTGTTATTTTAATTTTGGGATTATTTGAATAATTATCACGTCACCATGTTTTTCTACTCCCGATGTGCTTAATCCGAAACAGCTTTTATCGTCGCACCTATGTAAATAAAATCACATAATTGACATTTGACAATAAAGATATATCCTCCTTATTTAGAATGTCACTTATTTAAGAAACCTCGAGTTTTATTCCACACCTCTTTGTGAATTTAATGTAATACGCCCCACAAACGAGATTGCTGATGAGATGAGACAAGTATCTTAGGCAGTGTGAATAAAAAAGTAAAACATGGTTACAAGAAACAGTCAGATTGAATTTAGTTCACGTTTTAATCCAAATCCTTCTGATTTAAGCATGTTTTATTTTTTTATGTAAATTAGTTATAGATTTCTACCGTCGGAAACGCTTTAACTGAATCTAAACAGTAAATTAGTTATAGATTTCTACCGTCGGAAACGCTTTAACTGAATCTAAACAGGCCCTGAAGAAACGAGTTATATTTAAGTTGTAGATTAGACCGTTAATTTTTTTTTGTTGTGTGCTTTTCTGTGTTATGTTTTTTTCTTGTGTTGTCTTTTTTACCACCTATTACATGCCGAGCTTCCTCCGTGCCTCGGCAAGCACGTTAAGTCGTTAGTCCCGGCTGTCAATTGTAGATCTTTGACAGTCGTTACAGGTAGTCAGTGACCCGCAAGTCTGACAACCAGTTTTACCAAGGGGTATCGTATTACCCAGTACTAACTGGGTTGTGGAGGTCAGATAGGCAGTCGCTCCATGTAAAATACTGGTATTCAGCGGCAGCCGGTTAGACTGGAAGTCGACCCCAACATAGTGGGGAAAAGGCTAGGCAGATGATGATGATGTTGTCTTTTTAGTCTTACAAATTCAAACAGATTCAAACGTGGAAACATGTACAGGTATAACATAGTTATAGTTGTCATAGTTTTTAAAAATTGTTCTGACATTTTATTTAAGTATTTTTATTTTTGAAAATTGTTTTGCATCTAATATGGATGATTTGTTTTATTTTCTTTTATAGTCATACTGCTTATGTTAGATTCCGTCTTATCCCCGTTCCTATAGCTATCTTCACGAGCTAAAACGACATAAACAGTATCATCTCTTATTAAAAGTATTCCAATTGTCATTTGACGCGTCCAAGTAACGGGTGTATTAGACAGTTCAATCAACAAATACAACCTCTAAACTGAATCCAATTCAGTTTTTCCTCGCCTCATTAACTCCGTGCGACTGACAGGGCCATAAACATCTTATTGTACAATAGTTAATGGCATTTGTATCGCAGAAAAATTCGTCAATGTACCGCGATTTTGTAGCAGATGTATTGCATTACAACTTCATTTTATACCGGGTCGTTATCGACTGGGGTCGCGGGATTAGGGTTGGAGAAATAGGTGGATGCGATAGTCGTTTTAATGATTTGTAATTGATAATTTAGTTTAGATATTAAAGTTCAAGTTTAACAACTTTATTAACAGTATCCATAATTTTTCGTGAAATTTTGTTCCAGTTCTCAGATTTTCCAAAAAGTTACAGTTAGCAAAAAAATTCCGTTTTACATAAATATTTTTTTTTTATGCCAATCGATCCTGTTTCTTATACTGATCAAAAACATGTATGGGACCAATCAAGCTGCATCGGTTGAGGTAGTTCCCAATACTGCCCCGCTGAAAGCCTCCACCCTGTATTATCAAGAGACTAGGTTTTACCTTACAATATAATTTACTTTTGATGCTGCATAGAAAATCAACAATAACCACACACTTCAAAAAGGACATAGTGCCAAATTACGTCCATTTTCCTCGAAATTGATAATTTTTACACAAGTAACATTTAAAACGCTTTCTCCACGAAATATCTCCGCGCGTCCCATCAACCCTAATCCGCCGCCCCTAAGCACCGGCGCGCACGCACCGAGCCACTGTGTAGAGTACGAAATAATTTCACGCATCACATGACCCCGCGTATAATGACCCCAGGAGCTCCCTACGATGTCCCGGACAAAACAAACACGGCCTAATAAGAGAATGAATAAGTCCCCCGGTCTCCGGGAAGAATCCTTTCCTAAAAGAAATTGCGTTCGCAGAAGGAAGGTTAATGTGTGTGTGTTAAGGGAATATTTGTTGTAGCTTCCAATTGTTGCGGATGACGGGTTTGTCGCGTGTTCTATCAATTACAGAACAACTGGCTTTGATTGTAATAAAGTACGTAAATGCCCGAGATAACGTAAAATTTTTAATTGATTGTAACTTTATACATAAAAAATGGTACTTTAGGGTTTACTCAAAAGTAGCTACAATGACAGCTGCTTTGATTGATATGCCGAATGATCAAAATATGATATTCAAAACAAAAACAATTAGTCCGTTAGATTATTTGACAGTCGTTACAGATCCGAAAGTCTGACAACCAGTCTTACCAAGGGCTATCGTATTACCCAGTACTAACTGGGTTGTGGAGGTCAGATAGGCAGTCGCTCCATGTAAAATACTGGTATTGAGCTGCATCCGGTTAGACTGGAAGACGACCCCAACCTAGTTGGGTAAAGGCTAGGCAGATGATGATGATTACGGAGAAAGAGGATTCGATATTTAGCGGTCAGACAACTAACTTTGCTGAAGTTGAGGTACTGTGTCAAATAAAACAAAACTATGTACCTATGCTATATGAATAGAACAAAAGTTTGTAGAAATAAAACCTATTAATTAGAAATATTAATAAAACTAAAAATAGCTGTTTATTTACCTTCATTCTTTTCGTCAAAAATAAAGGGGTAAACACCAATCTTCGACAGAACCAATAGGCTTCAGCGCAATGGGTAAAGAGAGATCAAACAATCGAATCCCACCGCAATCATACAGCGCCAGCTTCATAGATTGTGTTGACAAAACCAATGAACATTCTTAATTATTTGCCTTGTTCGGGTAAACAATGACCTCACAAAAAAACCGATGTAAGTTGACCCTCCAACTTGTATGCGAAATCTCCTTTTTACCTACAGTCGTGGAATGAAAAGGTTTGGCAGTTTTACTTGCACCAACTTGAAGACAACGAAGGTAATGTTAAAATGTCAAAAGATGACAGGTGTCTACCATGTGGAAATGAAATAATATCTTTAAACATAGCCTAATCTTCTCATTCCGTGATTGTACATAACAGATTGTTGGATATCAACGGAGGTCTGCACAAAATGGTTTTCGAAACTATTGTTTGTCAGCGTTTGTAGGGTCTGTCTCAATTAAAAATATTGCTAACAAGACAAACAGTTGTCGCTTGAATTTTTGGATTTTAATTGGCTATTTGGATAGAGATTTTTAGATAATGGTGTGTGGTGTCACATTTGTTGGTTTTGTGTTCAATATGTCAGCTATTTTTGTTTAGATATTGACAGTTAAGCAACTGGCATTTGTTTTTTGCAGTTCGGTCTCGCAAAATCTATAGATTTCTCCCCATTCTTGCAGTCATCGCAAAAAGTGGCAAATCAGTTGCTAATAAGAGAAAGACAGCACTTTCGGCAGCAAAAGTGTATAATAACAATAGGTATGTAGCTGGCATACCTAGTCAGTATCCTTACAATTTGACTAGAATACTGTTATTGTATCTAAATACATTTATAACTAAGATTTGTTTTATGTCCGTTTGGTTAACAATTTAAGACACTATAAATTCTAACACTTACCTTTGTCTAAAAGCAAGCTACTATAAATTGTATCAACACCAGTTTCATTGCCTTTTTGTTACCGACTTCCGAAAGTAAAGTTACTGTCCACATTTTAGCAGTCGGTAAAAAAGATTAATTAACATGAAACCAAAATAACAACCAAAGAAAATCTGTAGTTGCTCTACAAATCCTTGCATTAATAGAGCACAGATCAAACACAGTAAAAAAAATAAAGGCGGCCTTCGTATTATTAACCAGTAAAGTAGCACTCAATTTGGGTGAAGGGCTCAGTGGCCATGCGCCACATGCTTTAAAATAGGGATCGAGGGGTAGTGATGGGAACTGACAACTATGCTGTATCAACTATCGATATCGACGTACCGTGCATTTATATTTGTCAGGGAAACAAGATAAATTTTAAATAACACACAACATTACGCCTGTAATCCCCGTAGGGTTTTGCAAACAACTGGTTAAGTATCGAAAGTTCTCATTTTATAACATTCTAGATAATTCTTAGCAAAACACATAACGAACTTTTAACGTGACATAGCAATTTATAACGTGGTCTGGCTTTCTGAAATGATGTCGATATTAAAAAGATAAACATCGATACTGCGTTGTGCACATCACTTCGCAAGTCACCCCTAATTTTTTGACCTGACAGGACATCTAAATATTTAAAAAGCTCTCATGTTATAATTACGTTGATTTATTGCTCTAGTTTCATACTCATTGTTTACTTTACACGGTTCAACAATTTTAATCAGTTTGAACAATTTTGTAATTTATATGCTAGGACTTTTCCGTATCTGCGACTAGTTCAATCAATCGGAGATTGCTTTTTAGCGTACAGACCTAAAAATGTGTCTTTACAATAGCAAACCTTGAGGCTAGCAATAAATGGGATAACGCGGTGAGAAATTGATGATGTTCTGCGCTGGAATTGAAGAAATTCAGTACTATTGAACTTACAAAATCACTATCATCACTATCACTATGCATAATTATTATAAAACAAAGTCTGTCTGTCTGTCGGTTCGCGATAAACTCAAAAACTACTGAACGGATTTTCATGCGCCAATAGATAGGGTAATTCATGAAGAAGGTTTAGGTATATAATTTGTCAAGGTTTTGTGTAAATTGGTTGAAATGTGACGATAATTGTTGGAAGTGACGGAAAAAGTCAAGCCGCATAGTATGCCCTACTACCCGTGCGAAACCGGGGCGGGTCGCTAGTGAAAATACATATAATCTCATACCTATGAGATATGCAGCTATGAGATTGTATTTTCAATGCAAATGTGTTCGACTTAGATAAGTGTTTTCATTAAAATGAACTGACATAAAGAACCTATTTAGAACCAATGTCTTTTAAAACGCAAATAACAGAATTCTAAACTATTAAACCCACACAAACTACCCAAACACGAGACGTTATATCTACGCAACATTTGGTTACATTCAGCTTAAAACCATTATCAGTACAGGCGCAGGACATTTTAGCGTTATCTTCTCTCCTCATCTCAAGGGTCGCAAAGTGGTCAGTCTGGTCTTTGGGGTAGCCGGGTGTCAAGATGAAAAGCTTGTTTTATTATGAGAAGGGTCACTTGATAATGACTTTAGTGGTTTTAGGATTAAATACCTACGGGCAATTTATGTAGTGAAGTTTTGAATTAGGTGTGGCGGTGATTTTCGATGTGTTTTGGTGAAATAATGACGTTCTAATGGTCTTGTTTTTCAACTTGGTTTTCTGAGATTGTCAAATTTTAAAGATCTATAGAAAATCACCAGTCTGGACTTTTTGAGGTGAAAAATGTTATAGAACGTTAAATCTAAATGTAACATAATGTTAAATCCTAAGGTAAGTATATTTTGATGGTTGAAATCTTATAGGAAACTTGACTAAAACGATTTCACCGTCTTTCAGTCAGAGGCCCTTGGGCGGCATAAAAACTCTGACACCAGGTTAGGCACTAACCACACGATAAAGAAAGAAGTCCGTCTTTCAAAAAGTTCGTAAAAGTTTCGTAAACTAATTAGGTACTAGTCGCAAATTATGTCAGTTTCTCGTTCAAGCATCGAATCGATCATCAAAAGCTATTTGGGGACTCTCGCAAACAACCACACGCAGCAAAAAATCAAAAATACACCAAAAGTTATATCGAAAAATAGAACAGAAACAAAAATATTGGAATTACATTGTTTCCCGTCGGCCGTCAAGCGTGACGCGAATGCATAATCAATCAGTAATTCTGAGTGTCACAGCTACTGTGACGTGACAATCACATGGGATTTGAAATTCGAACAAAGAATTTTCGATTTCAAGTCACTTTATGGCTTTTGGTTTTCGGCCTGCTACAGTTTAGAAATTGTGAAATATAACTGCCTGTTCATACGAGGACGATTTGTTTTTTTTTTTTTTGACGTATCGTCTTTTTTCACTATCCGTCAATTTTTTTGACGGTGGGAATGCTTTTTAAATGCCCATGTTCACACGCATCACGAATCGTGAAAAATTACGCACACGTCCTAAATCACGTATCGTCTTTTAAAAATCACGTCCGTCAAAAAACACGAATCGTGAATTTTTTGTGACGGATTCGCTGATGCGCTCGCTCCCGAAAGATCACGAAAGTAATGTGAACGTCAATTCGTTTTTTTTTGCCGGATCGTGATAAAACACGATTCCGTATGCAATGTGAACGTCCATCCGTCATGACGTATCGTGTTCTATGACGGATCGTCGATGACGGAAGCCGTGTAAATGAGACCTTACGTTAGAAATGTATTTCTATTTTGTTTGATTTAATTTTGGTCTATCCACTCGATACATCTTCTCTGCTTTAGAATTTGGGAAAACAGTTCCTAGCTTAAAGAGAGTGGTTAAAACTATTTTTTCTGCTTTACGTTCAAGTTTTCAGTTTGGTTGCAGGCTGTTACAAGACACACACAACAACTAAATTAAGTATTCCTTGCATTAATAAAGCTAAAAATGCCGAAGTGCGGTTTATCTGCAATAGTAAATACTCCTTTGAATTACGCCTGAAATTAATAAAAAATATTAAAAAATAGCCTTCCATTTACAAACAAAACACATTTCCCTTCGGCTTTTCAAAAGGAATCATTCAAAAAGCTGTCAAATCGCTTCACCCGAATCCCGAACGTCTACGACAATTCCCGATCATCTGTGGTTATCTTTTAAAAGGGGAATGACAAAGAAATGCGTCCAATGAATGGATTTTAATTTTAAAAGCTTTCGCGGCGTTTTTCGGAATCCTACTTACCCTTGGGACTTTGACGGTGATTATTGATGTTTTGACAACTCGTGTTTGCTATTAATTGTGATAATGGATTGGGAATAGGTGTAAAAATGTCTTTTGAAATTTTTTAGCGACAATTACTGTCTTCTATTTTGGTTTCCTTGTGTTTTGTACAGAATTTTTTAACTACAAAATACAATTATTTCACCTGCTCTTTGATTGGTTCAAGTGAAAGGATGAAAGTACGGTATTTATCAATTAATCACCGATGGATTTGGGCCTGTGTTGTATACAAGGTGGAACGGACATCGACGCTAAAAACGTTCGAGTACATCGCTCTGAACCCCCCACATAGAAATTTTTCATTAGTAATTAAAAATAATCTGCTTTTTCATACATTTTGACTGTGTAGGTATTGCAGTGTTGTAGGAGACAGCTTATTTTTAATTTTAATATGTACTGAATACGTCTTAACCGTTTTAGCGTCAGTATCCCAGTTTATTTTTAACCGACTTCAAAAAAAGGAGGAGGTTCTCAATTCGGTTGTATGTTTTTTTTTTTTCGTGTTTGTTACCTCATATCTTCGTCATTTATGAACCGATTTGAAAAATTCTTCTTTTATCTGAATGGATCTACTTTCCCATTGGTCCCATAGAAATTTCATCGAAATCGGTTCAGCAGTTTGGTTTTGAAATCAAAATACTTGCAAAAAATATGTCATCCAAGTAAAAGAAATTGCGAAATTGATACTTGACAAGGATTTGTGGTGTGTGATGCGATAACTAAAAAGGGTAAAATAAAAACTTTTTTGCAAAAAAAAAACCGACTTCCAAAAAAACAAAAAAAGTGGAAAATAACTTTACTTTCGGAAGTCGGTGGCAAAAAAGTCAATGAAACAAACAATAGTCACCGACTTCCGAAAGTAAAGTTATTTTCGACTTTTTTTTGTGTTTTTTTGGAAGTCGGTTTTTTTTTCGCAAAAAAGTTTTTATGTTGAAGTTACCTTTGGCGAAGTTATTGCATCAAAGTGGTACTTTGACTGAACGACTAAATAGCCAGCCACCTACAAGGAAAATAAAAAAAAAGTTAGACAACTTTCCCACCTATAAAGTACTCGTAGAGACATCGCGTGGTTTTGTGCGTTCACACAAAACTCACAAGCATCGCGGAAGTATAATAACACGAAAGTAGCAGCTCGTTTCATACCAGTAAAGCAAGCATATTGCATTACCAACTTACTATACACCTAACGTAAGCTAAAATATACCTTTCATCCTCGTGATAAAAGTTACGGAAAGTGTAAGGTAAGACTTGCAAGACTAAGCGCACGTCATAACCTCTGCACGAAATTTATTTTTATCTTATTAGAGATGTAAATGTTTATACAGAGATGTTCAATGAAATGAAGTAAGGTATTGTTTGTTGGTAGTTTCAATATCTTTGCATTAATAGTGCAAAGTGCTTTGAAAAACGAAAACATTGTTCTTATTGCAATCGAAACGCTTGGCGTAGACATAAATAATTTTTTATGACACTATACAATAGCAGTCTTACTCCCGGACATAGACTTCTCCAACTGCTCACATTTAAATCAATCCTGGGCCAGATTAATCCAGATGCTTATAGCCACAGCCTCTACCGTACGAAGATCGCTGCTCAGGCTTTGGCCCATTCAAAGTCATTGGGTTTTTCTCTATCTATATAATCATCACATTGAAGAAAATTCACCATAAGTCACGTACCACAACAATAAAAAACTTTTTTGCAAAAAAAAACCGACTTCCAAAAAAAACACTAAAAAAGTGGAAAATAACTTTACTTTCGGAAGTGTTTTTTTGGAAGTCGGTTTTTTTTTGCAAAAAAGTTTTTATTTTACCCTTTTTAGTTATCGTATCACACACAAGTACTTGTCAAGTATCAATTTCGCAATTTCTTTTACTTGGATGTTATTTTTTCCAGCTATTTTATTTCAAAACCAAACTGCTGAACCGATTTTGATGAAATTTCTATGGGACCAATCGGGAAGTAGATCCATTCAGATAAAAGAAGATTTTTTCAAATCGGTTCATAAATGACGGTAACAAACACGAAAAAAAAAACATACAACCGAATTGAGAACCTCCTCCTTTTTTTGAAGTCGGTTAAAAGTAGTCACATTTAGTTATCGCGTAACTCTTAATCCTCGTCCGCGATTGGCTGAACTTCTCTTTATCTTCAACTATAATTTCTTTATTATGTCGCCCAGTCTCCAATCCCGATTTTCCCTGATAACTCCTTCTCCTTCGAAAAAAGTCTTCTTTCACTATTAACCACGTAGAAACCGCAACAGTAAAAAATTAGACATGTATATGGTCACCGTGTACTTCTAAATCCTCAACCGTGATTGGCTGAACCCGTTACCTTCAACCACTCTCTTCTTCATACATTCTACAATCTCTAACTTCCCCTATAAATCCTTCTTCCTCAAGAAAATTTTTCGTTCACAATAAATCACGTATCTCAACAGTAAAAAGTAGCCACGTATGGTGACCGCGTACCCCTCAATCCTCGTCCGTGATTGGCTGAATTTCCCCCGAGAACGACCGACTCGCGACTCAACTCTTAATTTCTTGCTTCAACTACGTCTTGGCTGTTAGCGCTCGGAAAGTATTCTTTAAACGTTTGTTTAGGTCGTGCAACAGTTTAGAAGTTGGAATAGATTTTATAGTCTGTTATAGTGAAAGGAGTATTTGCTGAAATAAAGTGAGTAAGTAAGTTTCGCGACTGTACATTTTGTAAGTGAATTTAGATATCTGTATGCACCACACGGTCGCTGGCAAAATGCCTAACTCAAAATTAATCATCGCTTTAGTTTAAGTATTTATCCAGAAGTCGATAGTCATCGTCTGCCTAACCTTTTCCCAACTATGTTGGGGTCGGCTTCCAGTCTAACCGGATGCAGCTGAATACCAGTATGTTACATAGATCGACTGCCAATCTGACCTCCACAACCCAGTTAATACTGGGTAATACAGTTAGTGAGTCTTTTGGTGAGACAGAAGCCGATAGTAATAAGTCTTTGTTGATGAATATGCCTTTCTTGAATCTACTACAGTCCAGTCCTGACAAAATTGAAGTGACTTCAGAAGGACAAAATGTGCATCAAGTGTTGCATCTACCCATGTTTTCCAATAACATCCCATTAATGTGAACCCATTTAATACACCTTATCACTAAGGTATAGAAACAAAGACTATATAAACATCGCACCACATCATGACTGATATAGAACAAAACCGCGGTAAGGTCACTGAACCGGAAGCATGCACACGAATGAGCTGATGAATACTAAGTGTGTGTGCATCCATCCATGGACGGATCCATCCAGGGATAGCTGTCTTAGGAGGATCATTTTGTGAAAGTGGTTAGGGTGTCTAATTTAATGGTTTTGGTAAAAGAGATCGTGAGCTAGGAAAATAAAAGAGTGAAGGAATTATTTACAGAGTATGAATTTCCTTACGAAGCAGATAGGTGTTGGTAAAATTACGCACTTAGGTAAAGTAATCTGTGGAAACATAGTAGATGTACATAAACCCTTTTATCATTATATATTAAGATTTAAGATACATTGGACGTTTGTTGGTTTTCCCTTATAAAATAAAATAAAGGCGTACATGACTGTCAATTGCAGACACTGCAGCCGTGCGGTGTTTATTTATGGAAGCTCTCTCCGGTTTCATAATGCGATTTCTACATAAAAAACGCGTTCGACGTCATCAAACCAAATTAACACATAGAACGCTACAGATGCAATTTGTAAAGTGTGTATTATTGCAATGGAGCGCAGCATTCTAGACGTCAAACTAACCGACCATGTACGCAAGGGTTAGTCACCAACTCGACACGAAAGACTGGACACACGTGTGTCCAGTTGGTGAAACTCAAAATTAGTATCACTTATTATTTTTCGTCACTGCGCTCCAAAACAAATTACTGACGTTGCTCAAAAAGCCGTTAATCTGAAGTGGGACTGGGCTGGCTCATGCCTTGCTGCCGCATGTGCAATGACCTGTGTAACAGAATAACCACTTTCCGGAGCCCTGACCTAGCCAGAAAGCGTCGCTGCAGACCTCCTAGAAGATGGTGGGACGAGCTGGGGAAGACCAGCGACCAGTGGTCCACATTGGTACTGGATCGAAACAACTGGAAATCATGGGGAGAGGCCTTTGCCCAGCAGTGGGATGACTCAGATTAACAGTATCAGTACCTGTATATATCATTATACTCTCTACTTATTCGCTATAACATCTTTAATGTAACAATTATATACCGGATACCCACATATATAGATAAGTTTGTCTATTTACGTATCTATGTTAACAATGATTTTCTTCCATTGTGGTTATTCAGTGGTACATTATTACGGAAGCCGTCCACGACGATGATGGATCGCGACCACCAAATCACATGAGATTTGAACTTACCCTTACGACGCGGTACACGAGTGGGGGCTACCGAATTTATTTTCGTGTGGGTTTGTTTTCTGTGACATTTTTGCTATACCTTATTATATAGTTTCGTAGTATGTCATTATTTAATAATAATGACATACAATCTTCTATAAAAATACGTATAATATGTTTTAAGAACTTAAATAGTTTATAATCTAAATGATTAATGTTCAATTCAATTCTTTTTTCGACTGATCCTGAAAGTTTTCTTCATCAAAACCTAAACATCAGAACTCGGCGACGCGGTAGGCCCAGGAGATGGCGTGACGAGCTGGACTCTTGGACGCTGGATTGGGCCCAAATAGCCCAATGTGAAGAAAAATGGAATGGGGGAAGGGAGGCCTTTGCTCTGCAGTGGAACACATGAGGCTCAAAATAATAAAATATTACCAGAAAAATGGGTACAGTAAATCTCCTTAAATACAAAGTTCGAGAATAATGAGCACTTGGGTGTCAAAGGAGTGCATTGGCGCTCGTACTCAAACCTGTTCATGGTTAGGTAGATTAGGTCATTTTGCTACTTTTATCAAAGTGCTAGTTCTTGTGGTGTTTATAAGTAGTAACGGCTTTAATAAATGGGTCTCTCATCGACAATTCTCATCAAACACTGTTACTAAACTTTCACTGTCATTCAAACAAAGAAAATCAACAACAATCACCACATACAAAAAAAAAATACAAAAAACAAAAATCTATAAAAAAAAAACAACAATTTTCATCAACATCGACCACAGAATACTCTCCAAGCAGGCTCTCCAAATCTTGAACCCCACAACACAAGACCTTACATTAACATTCGCAACAGTGGGTCCGTATAAATATTTGACAAGGCGACTCTGTCTTATGCCTAATTTATTTTGACAAATCATCTTTACCGAATAAAGGTGTGTTTGCCAAGGTACCGCCTTGATGGAATGGATGCAAGGTTTTTTCGAGGTGTTTTGGGATTTGGCTTTCTTTGTACCTAAATGTTTGGATGTTATATAGTAGGTTAGCGGGAGCATTTGCGGCTTCTTTTTGATCGTTTTATATAATGTCTCGTTGGTCTAGTGGTTGTAAGTGCGACTGCGGTCATGCGACATGAGGTCCTGGGCTCGATTCCCAGGTCGGGCACAGCGTTATTGGGTATTTCATCAAGAATTTCTCAGTAGTAGCCACGGATTCTGAGAGATTTGTGCCCGGTTGATGGCAATATGCTCGTCTCCTATTACATGGGACTTAAACATAACTGGCGAAATGTGGGTGTACTATTAGGTACACCTCCCTTCGGTAAACATCACGCCTGTACTCTCCGTACAGGCGTGATGTTATTTATGTTTAAATAACGTAGATTAAAGTTACTTGCTTTTGGCTAAACTGAGACATATCTCTACTTCTAGTTCGAAAACGAAACGGTGTCAATGAACGCAACAAAAAAAAAATTAAAAGTCATAAACCATGGTTGACGCAGAAATCTCTATATTGAGACCTATTCTTTGAATCCTGCTTATATCGAAATGCTTGGTGTTCATAGCATCACAATAACTTCTTTATTCGAGCTTTCTTGCAAAAAAACCCCAAATATACAAACGAATCACATAAATCAATATCAATACATAAAGAAAGAAAGTAAATCATACCAAACAAATAACTTTCAACTCCGAATTCTCCATATATGTATAAAATAACTAGCGTGACAATAAACAACGTTAACTGATATGGGCCACATGCAAATATTGGGTGAGTACAGTAAGCAGATAGTTCAGTTCCAAGTTAAATAAGTAAGTCGAGCAAATCCCAGAAGGTCGTGACATCCGACATTCGGCGAGCCTTTATTTTACCTTCCATCTAACCAGACGGATATAAATGGTGTTGTTTTTTGGGGATTCATCTTTTTAAGTAACTTTTCTTCTGACCGTTTGTAGTCATGATGCTATCTAGTGGTCAAATTTGCTTCGGATCTCCCTGATTGTACCTGTATATACTGCTTAGTTCAAAGATGTTACTAAGTAGTGATTTTGATAATATAACACAAAAATGGGGTTAAATCCAAAAAAAAAACCATTGAAACCAACTTTTAGAAGATTTAGATTCAACAGCGTGCAAAGAAGATTAAGTCATTTTTAAGGCTGTATTTCAGGTGCAGCAATAGTATTTTATAATGCCTAAAACTACATACGTGGCGAAAGTGGTGTGACTATCTGATCTTGTTCGCGGGGTGAACATGGCTAGATATTGCATAGGATAGAGAGGTTTGGAAGGAGAAAGGGGAAACCTTTGCACAGCCGTGGAACACTCAGTTGGCTAACAAAAAAAAAAATACTTTTAAAAACTATTAATAATATAATTTAAAATTATTGCAACATTTGAATTGTTAGTTTTTATTACTGATCTTCTTCGACTGCGGCGAAGCCCAAAAGGTTTGAAGAGTTATCTGTTTTTACTTCAAAATGTTCATTCAGAGAAAAATACCTTCAATATTTTTTCTAGCAACCTGTAGCTGCACTCGCCGGTACCCATTTGACATAGCTTCATAATATATGAGACGAGTTAACAAGCATGTAGTTACTGGCTACCTCAGATGACGGTACGACTTGTCCCTGGGGAGGAGCAAGGACTAGTATGGAAATAACTTCGTTTTATAATATCTCTAATTAAGTTTTGTCGAATTATATTAACTTTGGGTTTGGTGTGGTCTTCAAAGAGAGAATCTGTAGCTATCTTAAATAATATTGCTGTTAGCTCACCCGGAGTTTTCATAAGGTAGGGCTCACCATCGAATATTTTTGTATGCTTAATTTCGGTATTTAACAACGACGACGGTCAAAAATATTTTATTTACCTGGCCATATCTTTTAAACAAAGACATAACACACAAATTGCGACACGTTGTCGTAGGTAAAGAAAAAATATAGCCACCGGTCTATCAAATCCTTCCATGATTTCCAATTTCCAACTTAGCAATAAAATTTAAACCAAAAATAAACTGCAAACGATATACAAAACCAATATCAAATAACGGAATCGTTTTAAATTCATACGGGCGTCCAATTTGGTATCTTTCTCAACTGTCCAACGTCTGGCCCTTAACGTACAGTCACGAACATAGATACCTTTGGCTTGCGTAATAATCAAAAGCGTTTTTTTTTCTGTATTTATTCTTCTTCTTCTCGATGACTCTGATTTTGTCCGACCAATACGTGGCGACCTGGATAGATCTTTGGTTTGTCTCATTCAAGTCCTGGAGGGTGCATTTTGTTGTGCACGACGACGGGCAGAACACCAGGTGTGGCTTTATCCTGTGTTGGGGCTCTACACTCGCATTGCATCCGAGATGGGTCGTTGATATCCCATTTAGCCAAATTGGATCGGCAGCGGCCAACTTGAACCAGCAGTCGGTTCAAAGATTGCTTGTAATTGTTTAGTGTTACAAACTTAGCGGTTCCGTCATATTATTGCGAAATAGGTTTTTTCTCAAAGTCACAATCGTTATACATAACATCACGCTTGTAATCCCCGAAGCGTTAGGCAGAGGTGTACCTAATAGCACACCCACATTTCACCAGTTTTGTTTAAGTCCCATGTAATAGAGGGGTGAGCCTATTGCCACCAACCGGGCACAAATCCAGACTCCGTGGCTGCAACTGAGAAATTCCTGTTGGAAAAAACCCAATAACACTTTACCCGACCTAGGAATCGAACCCAGGACCACCTCAGCAGTTGTGCAATCGTTATTTCACGAGAAAATCGCTCTTGAATATTGCGTAAGGTGTGCATGCTCGTGACTGTACCATCTAACTTTAAGCAGTGGATATCGGTATCAGATGCAATGTAATTATTTGGGGACGAAAATGCCACTTCTTTAATATTTCAGAACGGTAACTTTAGGGTTATACTGAAGGGGCTTTTAATTTTAAATCGCGATTGGAAATTGTTTTTGTGACCTTTTGGGTAATGTTTGTTATGTTGGTATTGGAACGTGAGTTTCAATGGTTTGTAAGGGAAATGATGATCAGTATTTTGTTTCAAAAAGTGAAGACAATGATGGATTTCAAAACAGGTGGTATTTTATAAAAAAAATAATGAATTTTAGCAGCTTGGCTATTCTAGAATTTCAGTGTTTTCTTTTTAACTTTTAAACAACTTGTGAGCAGTTAAAAAATATTCATATCAAAACGATGATACCAAAACAGAGGCAAAATAAAAATTAAAAAAATTACATAGTGGTTTAGTCAATCTAAACTATTCAGTTCTGTTATACAGGTCATAGGAGGCACGAGCCGGTTACAGTTCGGCTTTTCAGCAATCATATTATGTAAACACCTGGATAAGGGACGCGCAGGACCTGGAAGTGTGGCAGAAGAAAGGGCAGGCACCCAGCAGTGGGTGATTGCGGGCTAATATGATGATGACGATGATGTCATGTAAACAACTTCACAAACAAATTAATCCACTCTTAACATATTTATCTTGAAAATTAACGTCAATTTACGAAGCGGTCAGGTAGTTACGGAGACTTCTGACCGAAACTAATCTGTCTCCCTAATTGTGTTAGCGACAACTTTGATCCCTTCCCTGTGGGTATCATCCGACAAGAAATTGTATTAGTTATAGTTGGCTTCGCTAATAAAGGGAGAATTTTGTTGGTCGGTAGCGGTATGTGTGGTGGGAGGTATGTTGAGTATTTGTGGGTGATTGATCTGAAGTCTTTCATGTGTAATAATTATGGAAAGTTGGTACGTCACTGTAACTTGGTGCAGTGGGTTGGTTCGTCCTTACTCTCGATTATTGAAAATTATTTTCAGTAGCTTATTAGTGTGTAGCTATGTAGGTGCAATTTTTTCAAATAATATCTCAATTCTACTGTGTGAGTGTGAATTTAGATGGCTTATAGAGAAAGACCAAAGAAATTATGGATGGACTGTGTGAAGGATGATATGGCTAGAAAGGAGGTGACTGCTGAGATGTCGAGTACCTAATAGGGAAATATGGAAGAAGAAGATATTTACGCCCACCCCAAATTAATTGGGATAAGGGTAAATGATGATGAAAGTTTAAGTTTATCACTGTTACTCGGCACAGTGGGGATGGTTCGTTCTTCGTCTCGATTTTGATAATATTCGTTCTCGATTACTGAAAACCATTGTCATAGTAGCTTGTTAGTGTATAGCTATGTAGGTGCGATATTTAAAATATTTTCTCTTTTCTAATTTGAATTGTTTTATTGGATTAGATTATTAAAAACTTTATTTACCACTGCATCTATGGCCTTTGCCCAGCAGTAGGACACTTGACAGGGCAGAAAAAAAAACTACTATCTAAATATATCCAATATTAGAAGTGCACCTCCCTTCGATAAAATCACATAAAAACAATAAGTATTCACTACGTTACGAC
This sequence comes from Standfussiana lucernea, assembly GCA_964057025.1. Classification (NCBI taxonomy): domain Eukaryota; kingdom Metazoa; phylum Arthropoda; class Insecta; order Lepidoptera; family Noctuidae; genus Standfussiana; species Standfussiana lucernea. The sequence continues at coordinate 11,054,295 of OZ059796.1, forward strand.
GTATCGAACCCCTCTTAGAAATTGCTGGACCAGTAACGGCACCAAACAAACTTGCGACAATTTTTAAACCAAAAAATTATGCATGAAGCAATGTTATTCAATGAGGTGTGCAAATTCCCCTACATCTTGAATATTTAAAGGCTCGATGTCTCGGCATCCTGAAAATTCATTACAGTGTCGCATAAAAAAGCCACCCTCTTTTGTTTTAAACGCAAAATCACAATAAACTTGTTCATGTAATGGTCTATGCATTTTGAGGAGACCGAGTAAACAACGGTTTATTTATTGTTTTAATCTTAGCTGTGTGTCTTGTGCGGAAAATTATGCAAAGCGATGTACTGTGTGTATTTCAAGATAAAAGAAAAGTTTTTTATGCATTTGCCAAACATCCTGTATACCGAACCTATTCACATCACACCATCCTCCTGTATATCAGTCAGTTTTGAATACCGATTAAGTTATAATTGTTGTAAATGTAAGGGGTATGTGATGAAGCTGTGATTTTTTAAATAAATAAATACATAAGTTATTAATGCCAAAAATAAAGTTACAGGAATTTTCTAAAAGTTTCAAACATTATTTACATTTATTCGTTTGAAAATTTTGAACTAAAATTATGAAACTACACCATTTTTGTTTACGCTTCAAAAAACACTCCTTTCAAATTAATTTAGAGTGACCACGATATATATAAAGCAATGCCAAACGTATTAATCTAATCTCTTCGGATTGTCCCTGGGCTAACTTCGACCGGACTGTCTGGCCGGTCCCCAAAGACTTAACCGTACTGATATTAGAATGTCTCCATCTCCGATTATATTACGTAGATATTTATATGGGGTTTGTTTTGCTCAGCATTGGAATTTGAAAGGTGTTATTTATGTGAAAATGTATTGAAAATCCTTTCAGATGTTTTCAAGACCGAAACACTTTTCTTTGTAGTGCTACTATGGAGTTGGTGTCAAGTATTAATGTTTACTTCGTAAGTACTTCTTGCATGCTCCGTTGGTCTCGTAGAGTCGCGGTCGCAAGCGCGACTGCTGAACGTGGGGTCCTGGCTTCGATTCCCGGGTTGGGTAAAAAGTTCTATTGGATTTTTACATTAATAGCCCGGAGTTTGAAATTTGGCGGTATTTGGCCCCATGTCTCAAGCACATTAAGCCGTTGCTTTCGTTGAAGGCGAATGTAAAAATCCTGGATTCCACATGATGATAAATGAAAAGATGTAATGTTTACTAAAAGTCTTAACATTCATCCATGCCAAAATCGGCGGCTACTTGATCATAGCTAGTCAAAGTTGACAAAACTACAAATCTTGCAGCATAGCCATAGTCAAATAAAAACATTTCTACTTATTGATTCTTAATTACCAAACTTGAGTAGGTAAGCATCCACGAAACGCAATTTCACCAATACGATCGCATTACCCTAGTTAAGCGACCTTTTTAACGAGCCGTAAAGCATTTCAATTTGCCACAATTACTGGCAAATCAAGCGGGACTTGCCAATTTTGTGGCATTATAGTACAAATTTTGGACACAACCTTCATATAGTTATATTGAAAACCCATGGGATCATTACCGTTATTCGATGGTAATGATACAAAGCCTTTCTCATTGTGCCTCATTAAATATTATTGAATCAAATTGGTGATCCAAATTCGGACACATTAAAATAGTTTTAATGTGTTCGACACTGTGTTATGAAATGAATAAGGGTTATATTATTTTCTGCGTTTGCATTAAGACCATTATTGGCAAAAAAAAAATTAATTAATTGTCTCGTTAAACTATTTTCAGCACAACTTAAAAAGAATACAGTCAGGTAGGTTAGGTATTGTTTTAATTTTCAAGAAACACAGACGCTTTATATTTGTGATCATTGTAAGATATTGGATTCAGAACGTATTTATTAATACATTCAGTTTCAGTAGATAGGCCAATTATTGCAGATAACGTTAAGCTTGCTTATTCACCCTTAGTTTGAAATAAAATGAGGTTTTTATAAAAGCAGACCACGACGACATTAAACCGTCCATTAATTACACCTCTTAAACACCGAATCAGCACAAAAACATCATCATTAACACAATAAATTAAGAATAATAAACACATTACTCGTAAATAGGCAATTTTATCCCAATAATGAGGCAATGAGACAATAAATAAGCTCGATAAAGTTCAGCGTCCGTTATTATTTACCGCGCGATTCGCGACAAATATTCGCGACAAATGGAACGCGTATTGTCGCGATTGGCGGGAATTTGTTGCCGATATTTATGGCTATTATTGTTGTGGAGGTAGGAAAGATTTGCGGTAGGATGGTGGCTTTTTGATAAAGTTAGTTAAAACGGTATTGTTGTAAAGTTATCTATGGGCCAAAGCTGCCTGAAAATAAATAAATGTTATGCTAAATCGACACTTTTATCAGTTTTTTTCTATCTCACCTAGTAACAGTATATTCAGTACTCTTTGTGATTATTTGTTAAAATAGTCTATGGTAAGATTGGCGCCTTCTTCTTGTCTCTGGTCGATTTTTACTACTCCTTAGAACTCTATAGTTTTATTAAAGTAATCTCGAAGTAATCCGCTTTTTTTTGCATTTATGTAACATTATTATAATGTAAATTAATAATAAATTAGTTATTTTTTATTAATGGCTGAACCCTATCACAATGTTGTCGTATTTAACTCAAAGGTGAGCTGGTAGAGAATGGGTTGATAAAGTCCGCCTATGTACTACTCTACCTAACATAACATCACAACACCCACTTTTCACCAGTTATGTCCCATGTAAGTCGAGCCTATTGCCATCAACCGGGCACAAATCCAGACTCTGTGGCTGCTACTCAGAAATTCCTGATGGAAGAACCCAATAACACCACAACTGTACGTCGAGTTTAATTAACTGGTTGATTAATGAATCTTTAAGATAAGATATAAGATATTATTTGCATAAAACATGGTATACAAGGTGTTATTAGAAAACATTAGATCGGACATGTTTTGCTTAATACTAAAGCATGCATATTTACTTACTAGAGATACATTATGAATTCATATTAAAAAAATCATTAATGCAATAGAAATTATTATTATTGAGCCATTTATATAATTGAATTTTAAATAATTTACAATTTAATGTTTTAAACATTTTAGGTAATTTATTATAGAGACGTACACACATAGCCAGAGAGTTTTTAAATTTTAAAATCTTTTCTTTAAAATCTACTAAGAGTCGATGCAGTCCTCATTGGTTTAAAAATTGTAATTGTTTATGCTTTCGCCATATTTTTTTAAAACATCTGATTAGTGAACGCTTACTTACATTAAAAATAATTCAACAGTTTTGTAACAACCTCCTCCGAAATTCATTTCATGTTTCGTTAGCATGTGTTCGTTTATACTCGTAAACAGACAATATGGCATACAATTTATGCGTTGGTAATTAAACGTATCATGTTAATTGCGACCCTACAATATTGATGTTTTTACTATACTTACACTTATTTGTAGATAAGTATAAAACCAACGATGTTTAAAACTTTAAATCGTTTGTATAAATGTGGCGGATTTTTTGTGAACAATTCAGTGATTGGAATCTTTGTGTTCTTTTAGCTCTATCCAAGGTGGACAACCTTGTCCGCAAGTAAGCTTAGCTGTGATAGTTTTTGACAAAGACCATCGACTATATTATGTATGTCTTCATCCAGAAGTTATATTCTAAAACAGTTTTTGTTGAAGTAATATATGTTATCTGTGCAATTTAAACTCCGAGGGTTCTTCCGAGGGAGGCTTCCTTCTATTTTTCTATATGTGCTCTCTACTCGGTGACAACTCTGTAAGGAACATTGTGTTGTACAATTCTCATATAATTTCCTTTAATACATACATAAACTCACGCATTTTCCCAAGGGGGTAGGCAGAGACCACGGAACGCCACCTGCTACGATTCTTACATACTCCTTTTGCCTCGTCCACGTTCATACACGCACGTCGTTTCTTTAAATAAATAGTTTTATTAGTAACAGTATATAACTTTTGCGTGTTATGCATTATTTATCTGCATTTCATATTGATTTGTCCAACACCATTGCAAAACTGGAAAACAGGACCTTCCCAAAAAAACTTGTAGATGTTTTACCTACAAAAACTTGAAAAGAAGGGCAATGTATCTAAAAAAGTTGAGACAAGGGTTGTGAATCGGTGGCTCAAACGTTTTTCGGTTAAACAAATGCGGGTATAAATTAGCTGAAGACTGACGAGGGTAGCTCTGACACGTGGACATACGTACCTTATAAAGTACTTTATAAACATCGTAGGTAAAGGCAGTATTTGTATGCAAATAGACGCACGAAGCGGCCGTTTCTCACATTTTTATTTTTAATGGTCTTTACTGCTCCACCTAACCAACAAACATATTATTATAACATGTTGGTATTGCAAATTGTTAAAGAACAGTTGTAAAACTTTTAAGGTTCGGGCATCCTTAGCATTTCCTAGAATACTTCGTTTTGGCAATGGTGATGAATCGACCTTGTGACAATTTGATCGATTTTTAGTAAGTAGGTACTACAAGAAACATCACACCTGTAATCCTAAAAGTGTTAGGCAGTGTGTTTCGCCAGCTATGTTTAAGCCCCATATTATAGGGGGCGAGCCTATTGCCATCAACCGGGCACAAATCAAGACTCCGTGAGAGAAATTTCTGATGAAAAACCCAATAACATTTTGCCCGACCCGGCAATCGAAACCAAGACCTCATGCTCAGCATTCCACTACTGGACCAACAGGGCAGTAACCATAAGCCAGTATCAGTGGCCATACGAAAGTATCTACAATTATTATGTAGAGGATAAGAAGAGCTACAATCCGTAAAAAGAAAGCTACCATTTAAGACAAGACAGCTACGATTGCGTAGCCGCTGCGTAGCAAATGCTACGAGGTTGCTACGAGCTTCTCAAATGTAGCCTTTTCAAACACCTAGATAAGGCTGCGATGTACTACTGACTGAATATTATAATTGAATTGATGTCTCCCATGTTTATTTTATTTACCAAAAAACAAAAAATACCTATGTACCTACGTACGTTACACTACAGGATATAGTAAATGTATTATGTCCTCATTCGCCATTTCCATGTACAAATAATAGGTACATGTAACGCACCTACTATTGTTACCTATTTACAGGACCAACCGTTTGATTTCCAAAGCTGTGTATAATCTAATTACTGCGAACAAGCGTCCTGCCAGACACATGACATGTCATGACAAGGCATAACATGGAGTTACCCGTACCTAACTATTGTGGAAAGCGTATATTAATATTTTGTGTTTGTTTTAGGTTATTTGTTTTTGTGTTTTGCGGGTTATTTGGCATTAACATCATAATAATAATCACACCTGTAATTCCCGATGGGTAAGATCGATGCATTGTTATGTTTAAAGTTTTAAATTTAACTAGTTGTGCCCAACGGCATGCGTTTCAATGCCTTTTTTCTAATTTGTTTTTTTTTCTTCAAACCTTTCCTGGCATAAGTTGAACAACTGTGCAAAATTTCATCAAATCGATTCAATAGTTTAGGAGCCAAACAGACGAGCAGATATTGATTTTACACACAGAAATATAAATGGCTATCAACCGCTCCCAAATCCGGACACTTAGCTGCTACTGAGAAATTCCCAACGTAAAATCAACTTTGACCAATTACTTAATTTTTGGCTACTTTGTCCAATGACTTCATTCACAGAAGTAATCTGTGGTTGTCTCAAAAAATACAAGTCAACAAGTTTTTTTATGACAACCTTCTGGTAATATTTTACCACATCCATTAAACTGTCCATACAAAATAATGTCTTTCTTTCTTTATCGTGTGGTTAGTGCCTAACCTGATGTTAGAGTTTTTATTCCGCCCACGGGCTTCTGACTTAGCTTTACATGATGCCGTCGAGAAATATCTCTCAGGCATGCTGGTTTCCTCACGATGTTTTCCTTCACCGAAAACTGTGATAATTATACAATACGCGCATGTAAATAATGTATGAAAATATAAATAGGTCGGACTTATCCCTTACAGTCGACCGCAGTCTATTATACATAACTAGTGAGTACAATCGGCGACATTGACGTTCTGCCACTGGACAAACGTTGCCCCAAACATTTATTACAGAACAAGGAGTATGGTGGAGCCGAATTGATAGTTTTTAAAATATTTGGTGTGGGCTTTATGTGTTGTTCGTTGATTCGGAATTGGAAACAAATAGGATAAAAATATAAAAACAATTTCATTATCATATCATTAAACTAACTATGTATATACATTATAACAATATAAAATTATAGAGACTAAGATATTAGAGGACTTAAATATAAGCGTTCCCACATATTTATGGGTACCTCAGTCCCAAATTATTAAAGACTAGTGAGACCAATATTTTAAACACAAATCAAAATTAAATAATTTTAAAGAACTGAGATTATTATTTTGTGATACTTTAGGTATAATATTTAACCAACTTTCAACTTATCGACATCATAAATTCTTGCTCAATCATCAGCTCCACGCCCGTCCCTATTCTTGTGACGTCTGCATACATCACGGCACATGCGCCATTATTCTAATTGGTCACAAATTATGCCTGATCGGGTTAGGTTAGCTTAGCTGGGGACCGCACGTAATTCAGTTTAACTATTGTGCGATTTACTGCTCTTTATTGATTATTGTATTGTTGCTGTGTTGGTTATTAATTGACTATTAAGTAGTTAATTGATTTATTTAGTTGGTTCTTTGTTTTTTGTTTGCCAATTGTAAGAATTTTAGTTTATTGATGACAAGGACGCGTATGCAGTTTGATAGTTTGCATGAGCAAAGTTTTATTTCGTTTTTGCTGAAAAACTTTTTACTTTTTGAAATATTTTGAATAACACTTTTAGATACTTTGATCAAGATGAAGTGCTGTTATCATAATTCCGGTGTCTTTCAGCTTCAGATACCTACTTACTTGTGACGCTGGTGCCAAAGGACCAAAACGTTTACTGTTACTGTTAGTCTGCGTCAATCCACTGCTGGGAAAAGCCATCTCCTCATGACTTCCAAGTCTCCCAATCCCGGTTGAATGTGGACCACTTGTAGCTAGTTTGTTCCAGTTAGTCCTGCCATCTTCTAGGAGAGTTTCCGCGCCTTCTGAATGGGCTATGACCAAAACCTTTAAAACATTATTTTAGAACTTTTCCACATACTCGTACATAAATATATTTAAATTAAATATAGAAAAAAAAAAACAAAATATTATATTACACGACTAACAAAAAGGTACAGAACACATTAACATAACACGAAAATCCCATAAACATACGACATTTGTTTTAACACCCTTTTGGGTAAGCGACGTTAGATTGTCAAGGTTCCCCCTTTTGACGACGAAATCTACTGTATAATAAGCATTTGTCTAAAATATGATTTGTGAGGAACAAGAGTTTATATTAAGCTGTATACAAATGCAAATAAATGTGATTTGGTGACTACACAAATATTTAAATACCTACATTGATTTGGCTTCGTATTGGATTTGGTTGGTCCATTATCTCTAGGTTCATCTTCTTGATCACTTGTTCTTTGATCGTCTATGGTCTAAACCAAAAACAAAAGCAACGAAAGGACAAGAAGAACTAAGCGCCAGATAAACGTGGAATAAAGTTCATTGCCCTTTTCTTAATTTCTCTGCGTAGGTAAGCGGACAATAAATTATTAATCGTTTTTAATTACTAAAAAAAAAGAAAGGATCACGATAGATGTCGATTCTGGACAGCTTTATGTCATTATTATTGTTTTCGGAATGAAGTATGTCAATAAATGCATGTGGGTCAATGACCGTTATTCCACGTATATCGGGCGCTTACTATAATTAAGTTATTCTTAAAAGAAGTTACGATATTACTTAAAGTAGACTGTAGTCTGAGGTATTTTTCAAGAAGCTATGATAGCTTGAAATATTAATATTAAAGTGAGGGTTATCGGAAAGAGTGGGCTACTCATACCCTCAACTGTGGTACTCCCGGTATCACAGATGTCCATCGCCAGCGGCTACCTGACGGTATGTGACCAACTTATCACCAGCTGGCTTATTTGCCACTCCACTACATACAAAAGATATAGCATGACAAAGGTATGATGCATCTCTCTCATCTTTTTGTTACTTTTTCATTTTACTTTTTTTTTACTTTTTCTTTCGTTACATTATTGGTTACCTATGAGGCTATGACATACACAAGCTCTTTCTAATGAAGAAACACTGTCTCCCAAGTCACAGGTGAAAACCTAGTTTGGGAGCCAGGGGACCTATCTGTGGGACATAATGTCAGTATGTTATAACCTAAGATGTCTGTAAAAATGTTGTCACTGTATAGAAATAAAGAATTATTTATTTATTTATATTTATTTATTTGCAATCTAAAAAAAAAATCCAACAAACGTTTTCATAAAATGAGATGACCTCCTAAACTAAACTTTATAAATACCTATCATAAATATCGAGTCTCGATCCTCCGATGAACTCACCATGAAAAATGTTCCCTTACAAGGACCACGACCCAACACGGTAATATAATTAAAAAGCCCACGAAATGAATGTGTGGTATTAATTTATATAAACTGTAGTTTGCTTGTGTGTGATTACAACGGTATTAACTTAACCCTTCCTTGTTAATGTGATGTCAACGTTATTTATTGATGTTTAGTTTCAGCGGTACGGTTGGCAGAGAAAGTGTAAGGAAGATTTAAAATAATGGAATTTTTAAACAAATAAGTAGGTATTACAACTTACAAAAGAAACAATTAAAATGTATGGTAGCCTTAATGGAAAACTTATCAATAAAAGTCATCTAGACAAAAAATAAATTAGATTTAATAACGATGTCCATACGTAAGTAATTACTATTTGTGAGAGGTACAATGGCAAGAGAACAAACGCAGGTACACCATTTTAAATCTGATCCGTTGCTTTAAGGAACATTTAACTTTTCACTTAAATTTTAAAATTATTTTGTTATCTGTACAGTAAGTAGCCATTAATATTAGTAAAAGGGTGTGTGGGCTTCTTATCTCATCTAGTTTGGATATTTCTACGACTTTTAGTCACGATCCTTTTCTATTAATACTACTAGTTATCTGACTGTGATCTGCCATTGCTATTAATCATGTGCATAATTTATTTGAACATACATTTCATGTCATAAAAAGTAAGTCAAGTAAGTGTCACAAGCCTTTTTATAGACTTTAATATTAAACAGCGGTAAAATTAGTGTGCATACAATTGTATGACATGAAAAGGAGAAGATAGTAGCAAGTATTCATCATCTGCCTAGCCTTTTCCCGATAATGTTGGGGTCCTTGAAAGGGTTCAGTCGCAGAATGTACCTTTCCCAAAATGCACCCCATACGCAAAACGTACCTTTCTCAAAATGCACCTTTCTCATAATGCACCTTTCGCAAAATTTACCTTTTTTATACATTATCTTTTACAGTGCTACAGCTGTAATGAAAAGGCAAATTAGGGATTGATTTTATTAATAATCAAATCATAATTGAAATAACATCACAAAATTCGAATGAAACCATTTCTTTTTACTCGTATTCATCTGTCTACCGAATAAAATTAAGTGATTAAATGAGTGTCTTTACAAATTGAAAAGGAAAATCACCTAATGCCGAATTTAATTTAAAAAAATCTTTTTTTGGTTAAACAGACGTGTACCTACACCCTCATTTCACCAGTTATACTTAAGTCACATGTAAAAGAGCGAGCCTATGGACAAACATATGCATTTGAAAAAACGGAGGTATGCCACTTGCAGTACCAAAATCCATACAAACAAATTCCATGTAAACAAAACCAACAAAATACTGAAAAAAAACACATGAAAAACATTCTTAAACCGCGGCCCGGCCATGTTTTATTCAAATTTACTTACATTTATACTAACGGGAGCGACCTTTGGTACGGAATTGTATTCCCTTGCCAGACCATACATCTTCTTCACGCGGAAACGTACGGTAGTGGGTAGGTAGGTGGGTAGGTACTTATTTATTTCCGTAACGTACAGCAAGGGAGCATGATGTTTTTGTTAGTCGACTCGCGGAAATGGAAACTGTGAGTGAAAATAGCGGAGTAAAAATAAACAAAAGAATGTTACTGAAAATGTTCTCAAAAGTGCTCATAATGTTATAGGATTTTGAAATAAAAATATAGTTATCAATGTCATAGTTCAATAAGTGCGAAAATGCATCGACCATTTAATGCTTTAGAAAGAAATCAGTCGTACTTTATTTATTACAAGTTTTTATTGGTTTTCTCTATTCTATCTGTAAATGAGTTAGTTAATATTAATTAAAAATAGACGCGTATATTACTTTACATCTTCCTGGCTTTCAAGTTTCAACTAAAACTCCAAGTTTTACACACCATAAAATCCAGCGACTCGCCAACAAAAGCATGTCAGAAAATCTTACCAACACACACCTTACTCACCTAATTTTTCCACTCACATTTGCTAAATTCATCAACCATAACACGAACGATAAATAATACTGGTTGTCTTATAAATTATGATCGTGTTAGCTCACTGCTCATTTGCTGACGAAGTTCAAACCCCCAGGGGATCCAGCCAATCACGGCTCGCGAGAACTTGTTATGGGAAAAGTATGATCCAGAAAGTTCCGTAATGTAATGAAGTGTGGCGTAGATTGTTTTATATCTGGAGATATGTGGGTAGAAAAGAGAGTAGGTAACTATAAAGTACAATACCTAGGTGTCAATAAAATAGAGCTTGGTGTTGAACTAGCTAACAAAGTGCTCGAAATGACTAGAAAGTAGTCAGTCATTCAGCCATTTTTAAATTACCTTGTATATCACAAATACATACAAAGCTAATTTAAATAGTTTGACTGCTATATATTCAAGAGTTTAATATTAATTTTATAGTGCCTGTTACTGAAAAGCAACTGGAATTGAAAGATGAAAATGACGCTGCTGAAGGTGCCCAAGTCATTGCCAAATTTCTGGAGCGATCCAATTTAGATTGCACTCTACAGGCTAAGACGAAGGACAGGAAATAAGAAACACAATCATGTATTTTATCAAAAATGTTGGTCTTCGAATCCTTAAATATTGGTAAAACAGCCATAAACAAAAAAAAAACACGATCTCCACTTTTCAACAAATAGCTGCAATATTACACAAAAGGATCAGAAATACTAAAACAAAAGCAGGCAACAAATGAACCGAGGTACGGCGATGCATCATCGAGTTATTATAGACGGGCCTCCGACGCGCTGATGGTGACAATTTTTCAACGCGAAGTGGGAACAGAACAATCCCTGATTAATCCTACGGTGAGATTATTGAAGCCATTGTGTGCGATGGGGATTGATAGGTCTTGATACTTGGCAGTTTCTTACAAATCAGGAATTCGAGTGGCCATTAAATGTGCCTCTTATAAATTGTCTTAAGAAACATGTGAAGAATGAACATTTGTACCTTTTTTTAATAGCCATGTATGTCCATTGTTGGGCAAAGGCCTCCCTCATATCCTTCTAGTTACTTTTCTCCTGCGCCACCACGAACCAGTGTAATTTGTACCTACGAATATAATGTTCATGGTAAGTAAACAATTAGTTTTGAGAAGTTCTAATTCTGATAAGATGAGAATAATAATTATAATTGATCCCTTGGTTAGAAACAAACTTCAAAATTCAACCAGTAAATGGGAGAATCAAAAGAAAATGCCGACCTATTGTAAAAAAGGACGTATGTTAAGTTAAAATAGGTAAAGTCAGTTTCTTTATACAATAACATCTTTTGTCGCGGACATATGTACCCAGTCAATACTTTAATAGTAACGTCTGTTGCACCGCCGCCGCGCCGTCGCTGAAAAGGAAACCTCTCGCGTTAAAAATAAACCTTCAACGGATCAAGACTAACCCATCCAAATATAATATCGCGCCAATACTTACCATAGAACTGGTGCATTAATATTTTGGTTGAGTTTTTCGCCGCCGTCAATTCCCGCAGAGACTAGATGGGGGGAAGTTATTACCGGGAGATATCGCTCCGTCTCAATAAATTATAGGAGATGAGAGGGAACATTAACTAATTACCGACACCGATACCTGAGTGCTTGTCTGAGAAAGTACAGGTATTTGTCGAAGAGGATATTATTGATGAAGGTTTAATAGGTTTTTAGTTGAGGAATTTTCGATGAAGTTAGTTTTTCTCGTGTAAATTTATGGCATGCGAAACGAAACCTTAATGGTTTCGTTTTACGTTACTTTTATGTATATTGGTAGAGTTAATTAAATGGTGTTCTTTTTTATTTCGAGTGATTAGGAGTTATCAGTTGCACTTAAAATTACTCATTGTATACTTCAAAATACTACAGTTTGTTAATCAGGACAAAATATGGTCTGCTGTAGTTTCCATAATCTCCCATCATCATAGTAGAATGTAAACCATTATGTTGGACTATGCAGAGCTCGACCAGTTGAAGACCTTTATATTATCACAGGACAACTATTAACATTTTTTTATTTTTCTTATTTTATTATTAACCTTTTTACTAGTAAATATTAAGTGCCCAAAAATATGAACTTCTGAGGACCTAAAATGGTGTGGCCACCTACCGTGCCCAACTCATTCAATAAAGTAATGATTGCCATCGATTTGAAAAGGATAAGATAGTAGGAAGTATTCATCATATGCCTCGCCTTTTCCCATTAATGTTGGGGTCGGCTTCCAGTCTAACCAGATGTAACTGTATACCAGTAATTTACATAGAGCAACTGCCTATGTGATCTCCACAACCCAGTTAGTACTGGGTAATACGATACCCCTTGGTAAGAATGGTGATAGTAATAATGAAGAAGTATTAATGAAACGAAATTCTGCCAACAACATTCAATCATGAACTTTTATCCCAAAAACAACCCAAAACACAACACACAATATTAATCAACATTCAAAACCTACAATACTCAATTACACCGAGCAATCACATCCGACGTCCAACTTAAACACAAAGAACCAGCCATTCTCATTGTTGCTGCCAACTCCAAACGCAAATCCAGACGCTACACCCTTTGCCCCACGTATATTTAATTCAACAGCGCCAAATGCAGGTAACAATCGCGGAACACCGGTAACTGTTGTAAGTGTAAACGAAGAGCGAAACACGAAAAATTTCCCGGAAAAGGAAAAAAGGCAACAAAGTGAAACTCTGCCTTCCTTATTTCCCCTGACGATGCCCGCCGACGCTCCCAGTTTTTCCAGGAAATGGAAAATATTGCGATAAGGCGCATTATAGATTAAACGCGTCCCGTGTCTTTAATGTGTTGTGTTTGCAGTGATCAAGTGTCGCAGATAGGTGTGTGAGCGCCTTTAAAAAGTTGTAATGATGTTCTGTGTGTAAATAATGGAGGAGATAAGGATATTCATATGCAAACTGCTCTTTATTGTGTTCTTGTGTTAAATATCGGATTATGTTAACAAGAAGAGCGATTTACGAATATTTTTTTGGAGCAGGATGTTTGTTGTTGTTGTTTTTCTTAAAACATTACCCAAACGTTGTTTCGGCTGGTTTTCTTATTAAGGGTGAGGCAGGTTAGAAAAACTCTTAATATAACAGAGATTATTCAATTGGATCTGAAACCGGGTCTAGAAAAAACTACAGCGTGCGCGCTGCATTGTTGTGTATGCACAATACAATATTAGCTACACCTGTGAGTATACCTGTGAGTAGATAAACAGAATACTCTTTATTGTGTATGACATACAAATTATAGGCTTCACAAATATACATTATACATAGGGCATAAAAGTAAATCACAAAAATATGCATTTCCGCAATGGGCGGTCTTTCGAGTAAAGCTCAAATAAAAAAGCCTCTACCAAAAAATCTTTCGACCTAGTCGACCTCTAATTTAACTCACCCCTATACAACCGCATCTACAAACTAAGTAAGTCGATACAAAAAATACCCTTAATTACCCTTACCACAACCACTCCAGTCCAAAACTAATCCGTACCAATTTTTCTCATGTATTACCCTCACGAGTAGTGCGTGCCCTTAATCGGTATTAGATCAAAATTTAAAGCCCCGCACACATGTTACTGGCTCGGATTACGCTAGTTTCAGAGCACCCTTATGTTGTGTGCGGTGTTATGGAAGAACTAGTCAGGAATGAGAAAAATAATTTTGGTTTGAAACTTTATTTAGTGGCTATGAAGAAAAAGGAAAATTATAGACTGTCATTTACGCTTCTAGCTGGTATTGAGCTACTATAGGAATGAAAGCACGTTAAGCCATTTGTCCTGGATGTCTTTATCTTCGACAGTCGTTACGGGGAGTCCGAAAGTCTGACAACCATCCTTACCAAGGGTACTGTGTCACCCAGTAACTGGGCTGTGGAGGTCAGATTGGCAATTACTCCATGTTAGCTGCATGTATCCGTTTAGACTGGAATCTGACCCTCAAGTTTTTAAGGTAATACAATGGATGAAAAAAGAAAAAAAATGTTTATAATTCATAAATAAATCTAGTAGGACCTAAACCAAGAACTTGATCCTTATAGAGACAAAAATAAATTACACAAAAAGACCCCGTATCAAAACACGCACCACCAAAATGAACAGTCGACGACCAAGTGTAACACAAGTAGGAGCGCATATGGTATCGCTAATTCCACACACTGCCCTTAGGGGTTGAAATAAAATAAAAACCAAATTAGGGGAAGATGACGCAACGGCACACCCCTTCGATTTTTGATAAATTCCATTATACGCTTATATCTCGATGCATTACGTACTTAGCTTGTTGATGTATGTGGGTCTTTAGTTATTCATGATGTGAGCATGATTATGGTAGCTACTTCTACTACTACTACTACAAGTCCGCGGTATCTATATTATGATAGCGCGATTAAAAGAATACCCCACCATTAGGTAATTCCAAAATATCAATTATTAGTCATAGCAATTTAATCCATTCAAGCACTTTACTGGGTTTATCCAATAATACACTTAGATTTTTTAGAAAATATGCTAGAAGTAGTTGTTCAAGCATATCGCTACGGCATAAACGCGCCAGGCTGTGATCCGGCTCGAAGGACCAAAATATACTTGCTCGAGCGATCGCCCATTTTACAACAACCGATCGACAAAAACCAATGTAATGTCTTTTGGAACCTAATCTACGGAAGTTATACTGTTGGAACTCTTTCAATGAAGTACCTGAACACAACAAAACCATCATTGCAAGAGTAGTCGATATTGAAATACGAAAACTGTCATCATTAGCCGTACTGACTTAAACCATTTAAACACTAGTCAGAACACTTTTACCCATTCAGATGCATGAAGTAGGTTAAATAACACGTTTAAAAAAGCACTCATCCGGGATTATCCAATAACCCAGTTAAATATGGTGTCAGGTTGGCAAATGTAACGAACGTACGTACGTTTTAGGGTACGAGTATGTACTCGACAATGCCTTTATACACACATGCATACCCTAAAGTAGGCAGGCAGAGCTGAAAACAATAATGTGAAAACAGTGATCATTAGCCAAACTGATTTAATCCATTCAGCACAGTCGCATTATTTAAGTACCCATGTAAATGTATCAGCATCAATTTCGAAATGCACGTTAAAAAGCACTTATCCAGGAAGGATTATCCAATAACCCAGTTAGATTCTGCCACATTGCACCTTGCATCTTTCCATTGTAACATTACACTTTCTATTTGCAGTCTTATTGGATTCGAAATCAGCACCAATTTATTGTTTGGCTTGCGAATTAAATTACTTGTGGTTTCTATTTTTAAATCTTCCGGAACGCTATTTTAAGTTGAAAATTTTACTACAGTTTCCATTCTTACTAGAAGTGTCCGTTTTTCGTATTGAAGTACCAAAAACTTTTTTGCAAAAAAAAAACCGACTTCCAAAGAAAACACTAAAAAAGTGGAAAATAACTTTACTTTCGGAAGTCGGTGACTATTGTTTGTTTCATTGACTTTTTTGCCACCGACTTCCGAAAGTAAAGTTATTTTCCACTTTTTTAGTGTTTTCTTTGGAAGTCGGTTTTTTTTTGCAAAAAAGTTTTTATTTTACCCTTTTTAGTTATGGTATCACACACAAATCCTTGTCAAGTATCAATTTCGCACTTTCTTTTACTTGGATGTCATTTTTTCCAGTTATTTTGATTTCAAAACCAAACTACTGAACCGATATTGATGAAATTTCTATGGGACCAATCGGGAAGTAGATCCATTCAGATAAAAGAAGAATTTTACAAATCGGTTCATAAATGACGGAGATATGAGGTAACAAACACAAAAAAAAAACATACAACCGAATTGAGAACCTCCTCCTTTTTTTGAAGTCGGTTAAAAATGTACATGAATTTGCACAATAACTACATAAGATTCTAACATTAAAAATCCAACACAACATCAAAAAAGCTATCGATTCCTCGGGCCCACATGTTACCCAATTTGCACAGAACTAGAATCACCCGCTGTGCTGAATAAATTATATCGCAAACGCCCCTGCTATCAAAATCATTAGCCTTTACAAAGGATACTTGATTATATAAGTTATTATAAGCGACTCCTAAACTATTTTTGTTTATGATTGCAACATTTTGATATTTTATGGTAATTGGTCGCACAAGTGTCGCTTTGTGTTTCGTGTTAGTAAATCAAGTTTGTTTTATGTGTCGGCTATTTTGAGTTCGGGTTTGATGTGTGTTGTAATCTTGACGAATAAAACATATTTACATGTTGATGTATGTCCAATTAGTGTTTTCATTTAAACTTTTCTGCTTGTATTGTATGTCAGACTGGTGACCGCTACTCTACATGCAAGTTGCAATTTTGCGTCCTATTTATATGTTACGGATAGTTAATCAATCACACCTTTTCCTAAATATAAATCCATGAAAAATGAAGTTAGCATATATACACTATAGTTTTCAATTTGTTTATGAGGGGGGTATCCTCATATAAAAGAAAATTGATATTACGCTGAAGTTTTTTTCTGACAACAGGTTAGTCACTAAACACACAATAAAGAAAGAAGACAAAGTTCCTAGAAGACGACATCGTGGATGGCGATGGAAAACACTGCAAAATCAGAAAAAAAACGTATTGCAAATCGCAGTGCTAAGCGCCATAGTACTAACTCCTATAATCTATAGGTATTCTTGTTTTCTCGATTCAATTCCTACATCCATCTGTAGATACAACCGGCAATCAGTCGCGGCGTCCCGATATAATGAATCCCCGAGGAATGATCCGTCCATGCAACAATCGTGACTTAACTCTTGATCAATTCCCAATACGTCCTGTAACGGACAGACAGTGTGATTTATTGTGTTAGATCTGTGTTATGTACAGCAGATGAAGGTATGGAAGCCTTGCTTGTGTATTCTTAACAGGTTGATAGAGGAAGATTCGTTAAAGTTGTCTTTATATGATCGCTTTTAGTGGTTAAGATCGCCCATTGTGGCATCTAATGTAGATTTGCTACAATTTACTCTTGTATTTTTATGGCGAACATGACCTGTTAGTGCAGGAATGTTTTAGGACTATTCCGAGAGTGGGAAAGTGACAGCGCTAGCGCTAGACAGCTGTCTAGCGCCATCTGTCGTATATAGTATGTATAATATATTTTGAACATAATGTTGTGTTGACAAAAGCTTCCCCAAAAGATATTCATGGCATAAGTTACCTACTACTGCTACTTTTCAATAAACACTAAGTATGACGTTGTATTTAGTTTTGTGGAGGAGGCTTTTACCCGAAGGGGGTCCACACAGAGTTATTTTATACTTTTTAAATGAAAATATCGAAACACAAAATTACTACATATATTTTAATTTACAATTATATTAAATGAAACTTAATAAACTTAAGTAATTTTTAAAATGTAAATAATAATTAATGTTTTTAATTTAATGTAATAATATATTTGTTGATTTTATAATTTAAGGTTATTTTATAATTGAAAGTGTTATTTGATTGTGTGGAATTAATAAAGCTTTATAAAATGACGTTGTATAAACACGTTTTCTCAGTTTTAAATTTCAGTTTAACGCGACTAACTCCAATAACTCCTTTCCATTTTTTTCCTATGCATAATTCAAGCACAGACTCAAAAAATACATCCTGAAACAAAAAAACACAAAAACTTTCAAAGCTTTTACCGGCAAAATTTTCCTTGTAATTAATAAAAAAAGTCCGGTCCATTAACGGGTATATCGATCTACATCTTGTTGTAACAAGTTGATCCTAACAACCCTCTGGTGGATTAGCCAATATCACAAAAAACAGGGGCAGGATACTAAATGAGGCGTCTACTGTTACTTCTGAATATTTATGAGACGAATAATAGTGGGATATTCTTGTTTTTGTTGGAGGATTTAATGTGTTTGAATGTAGAGTTTGCTGTCTTGTATTATTTATTTATCTTGGAAAAAATATAGCTGGCGACATTGTATGTGTGCCTACAAGTGTATATATCTAATCTCTTCGAAATAACACCTCACATAATTATGATCGAACTTCACTTACAGGTAAGTTCGTTTAATCATTAATTATCATACGGTCCTGTCCTTAATACGCGTTGCCATTTAAGAGTTGCGAATAAATATGTAGGTACCATAAATTAAAGTTCAAGATTTTTTACTATTTGTTCACGCTAACAGGCGTGCTATCAATTTATATTAAAGGCAAATCAAATATGAATATTATAACCGTTGTGATTATATGATTGTTATACATTGATTATAATTTGATTCCATCCGTTCTTCTTCGTGTCGCTGGCCCAGCAGAATTTTAAACATTACTATTGCAGCACAGAAGTCACTCTAACTGTTTTGAGGCTTAGGGGGCAGGATAAGAGGAAGTCAGTTTCTTGCGTTACTGTAACTTTTTTGCTTATTGCAATCTATATGCTGCTCAAAAAGATCTGTGTCACTAAAAATATTTTTGGAGTTGAAAAACTGGAATAATGACAAACAATAAATAGAAAATCCTAATCTGGCACCAAACTTAAACTGCACTAAGTGGTGACATGTCCCAAAACCACAACAGGGACACACACATACAACAAACTTATAATATATGCAGAGTTACTCTGAAACTTACGTAAAATTAGCATATGGCCACAGTGTCGAGTTCTCAGTACAATAAAGCAATTATAACCGTCATATTTCACCCGCGTTTCTGTATTTACATTTATATTGGGAGCCCGATCTGCTATGCCCATGCCATGTAGGATTGAGTTCGTTATTTTGAACTGGGCGAAAACTTTCACTGGCTCTGCGTTTGTGGGAGTGGGGGGTGAAGGTTGTTTTGTTTTGTTGGTAATTAATGTGGATTTATTTTCGGTTAATCTCTCTATGCTCTAGCCTCGCTATGCTCAACTCGTAAAATACTTTCGAGAAACATATGCGAAGATTAAGAGACATCGGCAACTCTCTCAGGATGTGTTCCCGACTACAAATCAATAACATTTACGAATAGCGCATAATTTTTTTTACTTGAATTCAAACACTTTTCTTTCGAACTGTACTTTCCTTTTTTTTACGTAGAATCGAAGAATTGCGTGCATAGCGAAACTTTTTAGTAGGTATTTTATGAGTCGAGCATAGAGGGACTAACCGTTAGTTATGTGGGAATTGTATTTTGAGGTAGCACATAGCGAGTACCTAATTTTACCTAAAACAAAATACTAACTATTAATTTCAACTTGTATTCATCAAATGATTACATTAAAATAACGCTCAATCTTTTTGAGATAAGATTATGTGCGCTATCGATTTAGATTTTAGTATTACTGGCTCTCAGGTCTTTGTCTAGTAGTGGACCCACCCGTAGGCCGCTCTCCCATTAAAAGTGACGTTACAGTGACGCTTAAAAGTAACAAACCATACAGCACACACTGAAATAAATATTGCGTTGACCGCAAGGTCTACGCAATACGATGGTCGACGAGATCTACAAAGATCTCGTAGACCTGGGCGTAGCATGTAGACTACGGCGTAGCAGTTTTTATAAAATTGAATTTATTTTAATTTGTCACAGTTGTATTTTACTAAATGCATTAACAGCATATTTATACTTTATTGGAAACTTTCAAAACTGCAAGACACATCTTAATGTTGAGAAAATCTGGTACCAGACTGGTTAAGTGAAACTTTCATTTCTGTTGGATTCAGCAATTTCCTCTCAAAGAAACATCCCATCAACCATATCGCCATACATCTATAATATTTATCCCTCAATACACGAACTACTCGAAAGGATAAAATAAAGTCGGCGACATATGCGTATTTGCAATTCGGTCCACGGTTGAGGCTGCACTCTTCCTGATTCCATTTGGGAATTACTCTGTCGCCGCAAACTCACAAATCAGGACTTTCATTATAATGTTACGTAGTACGTGTGGTGGTATGTAGTGTAAGTTTGTTCTTATGATTTGTATTTATATTAAAGTCTTTTTTCAGTAAATCGATTATATATAGAAACTGTATATTTTGGGGGCCACTGGTAAATTTGACTTTGGAGCATGTTGCCTTTTCCTTTGATTAATTTGGAATGAAAAATTGTTTGTCTTATTACTGTCCGGTCTTCAATGACTGTTTAACACGTTCACTGTCCAATGATTCCAAAGGAGTCACATTTGTACCAAACTCATATGTCCATGACTCTAATAAAATTGGAGTCATTTTAAGTAAATTTGATGTTTTTTATTTGACTGGACGTATGAATAAGAAGGAAAAGATTTCATGGACGTATGGTTAAATAACAAGGCTACCGAAAAGGCCGTATTAGTATAAATGTAATCCCTTAGAATGACTATTGTCAAGTTAGGGCGAGATTGTAGGTAGTCGTACGAATACATTTTATAACTTTTTACTGGGACAGGGAACGTGTTAATACTGGTACATGTACATATGTAAAAGTGCCTACACTAAATTACATAACCACGGCAACTAAATATATTTGTAAATGAAGTTGAAATAAATAACTAACCACAGATAATTTTAGACATTGATTAAACTGATAACTCACATAAAATTTATTTTCAACGAATTCTTTCTACAAAATACGCACCCTGCAAAGAAATCTTTTATAATTTTTATTTTATTTTAGTAGTATTTAATTTTTACACCACAAAAGTTAAAAATAACAAAACAAACTTACTTCTTCGGAGCAGGTGCTTCCAATTCAACTCCCAGAACCGCCAATAAAACTTGAAATCCCAGGATAAAATAAAAATTCACGACATGTAGCGTCCAAATAAATAACATTGACACTGTCCAAAATGGCTTTTTCACTGTTCAAGTGGGGGCCACGTTTTATCCCATTATTGTTTCTGAGAAATTGTTACAGTTTTGACGAGTGACCTGGCCGTTTTTCTTTGGTCGCTAGTCGGCCGGAATGAAAAATTTTCAAGTTGGTCCCCCTTCGTCCCTAGGGTGCCGTAAAACTCTGCCGGACGCGGGATAGTCCGGCTGACCGCCGGCGGACAATTTGTCATATTCATATGTTAACGTGTCCGTCTTTTCTTGCAAAAAGTGGATAACTTAATTCCGGGAGGCGGCGGTACGGTTATTCGATTTGCGGACATTCAAATTTCATGTCTTGTTATGGTAATACAGGTGTTGTCTCGCCTGCGGCGGATTTTACTTTGTTTATCAGTGGATTTTTGTGGCTGTCTTGAATCTGTTCGGTGTTTATTTTGCATGTGTTTCGTTTTTAATTTTTTTTTGTGTGAAATTCTTTTGGGATACTTAGTTTAGTCATTAATTTGGAAATCTTGTTGATATTAAGTAGATACACAGGGTGGTGCCGACAATACGACAATAAATGAAAACACTGGTAATACCAGTTCATAGGAATATTTTTAAACTATCAAAAAAACCTAGTATCGAAATAAAAAAATTCAAACAAACTAAGTGCACAAAAATGTTAACGAAATACAACACCATTTATAAATATTGGTTTACTAACCTTAGGTATAATTTGCACTAATTCGCGTCTGGAAATAACATTTAAGAAACGAATTTGCAACATTGAACATGTGTTTAGTGTTTATACCGATGTTCTTGGGGGTCGTTAACCTGTCAGTGCTAGCCTATTAATCTACATCATGTAGAAAATTCGGAATATGAAAAATAATGTCCTGTGACTAAACGAGTAGATATTTTCGAATGAATTTTTGTACAGAGCCTGGGAACGTCATGAGGTAGTTTAATTTATTGTCGTATTGTTGGCGCCACCCTGTATGTAGTATTTCGAACCTTTTTCAAAATATAAGTTTTTTAACTGACATGGTCATTGGTCACTAACACTTTGGTTAACACAAAAAAAGTGAAAAAAGTGAAATCCAAATCTTAGAAATACTTGCAATAATTAAAGAATTAATCAATTAAATATAATTGTAAGTATTTGGTTCCAATTATTCATAACTCTAGTGTTCACCTTTGACATAGCCGAATTTTCCCTCATATTTCCTCACAAAACACACATCGTGCACTAGGGTGACCACATAGCACGCATGCTCACGCCAATATCAATAACGTGTTGCAATTGATGACTTGTCCGATTTGTTTGGACCAATCGTTTATCACCAGCTTTACGACATACGTGTCCCGGTTTGACGGTACTAGTGTAGCGTTTGGACACCCTAATCATGTGAGTGAGTTTAAGAAAATGTTTGGGAAAGAATGATTATTTAATATTACTTACACAAATTGATTTAAATAACAATATTTTTCCTTGATTTTTATTGTTTACAAACATTCGATTGGGCCTTTCATAAGTACATTGCTAAAAAAATAATCTACAAAATTACTGTTTCAACTAATTTATGAAATACTTAACTTTAAAATTACCCGACGGACGATCAACCCCTAAAATGTAAAGCCAAATATTTTTATACAAGAAAAGTAGTCTTTTCTTTTAGCTACGATTATTTGAGAAAATTATTTACATTCCTCAAACACCTAAAAATCAAAACAACCTACACAAAAACGCAGCAGGATCCACTCTAAAACCCATTACACACGAATCACTTAATTAAACTCATTACCATACTTATCATCACCACTCATTACTTGATACCGTCATTTTAAAGGCAAAGGTAAACAGAATTTTTGTCACCATGTCCAATGAAATTAACAGTGACAGCCCGATCGAGGGCTAGATGACGCCTAACTTATGACAGACAGTCACGCAATCTTGTCACCGGTAATGACAGAATAATAAATTATGTTGCAATAAGTTATTATAATGTGCTCTAGGGCTTATGATACAGGGTGTGGGTGAGTACTTAGTTAGCGAATTTAGTAATTAAATGTTCGTGTTTTTGGTACGTAATGAAGGGTTAAGTTTTTTCGTTGTGTTTGGGTTATTAATTTAATAACTTGATAGTTGATATGGTGTTCGGTTAATGGTGGAATGGGTGACGTCATGGTGTTGTTATGGAATAGGTCAATAGGATAAATGTCGCTGTTAACTTTATAGGTATGAATTGGCAACACCATGTACATACTTATACTTAGGTATCATCATTCTATTTAATATGTTACCGGACAAAGTCGATTTCAGGCCAAACTGGATTGTCCTAGGCCAATTTTTCGTGTAACACCCACCCATATACCCATACACTACCCTAAAAAATTAAATTTCACTCCATGCTTGTTCCAAATACTTGTTTTGAAGAAAAAATGTTTATTCATTTAAAAAAAATGATTTGCATCTTGGAATCCATTTTGATAAAAGATAAGCGCATCACCTCAACGTAATTCCATTATGAATCCAATAAAATTCGATGTAACACCGGTATAAATTCAAATAGTTTATAGTAGTTTAGTAAACAAACGTGACGTCTATCTGCCTACTTAGTATGCACCCTCAGGGAGGCTCAACTAGTATAAAATAGTTAATTTTTAATTACAATTTTATTACTCACTCGCATCCTATCCAATTACCGAAAGAATGATTGTGCGCCGCCCAAAGCAAATTGAAATTAACTTTTTTTTAGTTTACATGGTTCTTCAGGGAACATACTCAGTGGCACCGAAAATATTCAATGATTAAAAAACATGAAATGCTGGAAGTCTGCAGTCATTCTTTAACGTGTGGTTAGTGTCTAACCTGGTGTCAGAGTTTTTATGCCGCCCGTGGGCCGCTGACTTAGCTTTACGTTTACATGCCGTCGAGAAATATCTCTCAGGCATGCTGGGTTCTTCGCGATGTTTCCCTTCACCGAAGCAAGTGATAATTATATAATACGCACATGAGTCGAAAAATTAGAGGTGCGTGTCTAGTTCGAACTCGAGAGTCGAGACTTGGCATTCCAACAGTCACACCACTAGGCTATCACTGCTTGCAAGTAACAGTCTGTAGTATCAAGCTATTTTGTCTGTACTTGATGTATTGTCGTTGGCAAGTTGTTGTGCGTTGTAACCTGTGCAGCCTTTTTATTAATGTTATTATTGGTTCACTAACAATTGTTGTCACTGGTACTATGACGATATTTTACTAGGCAAAAGTCTTCCCTATAGCCATAAACACCTCTCCATCTGTTGCTTTTCTAGTCAATCTCTTCGCAGCAGTAAAATGCTGTTCAACATTTCTTATACCTACCCAAAATCGAGGCTAAATTCTGGTTTTGCTGCAGCGGCTGTAATTAGTTGAGGCTATAGGCTATTAAACTTTTTTTTTGTTTTGAACGACTTCGGTGTCGGATACACCGAATTAGTTAAAAAAAAACCGGTCAAGTGCGAGTTGGACTCGCGCACCGAGGGTTCCGTACAAACCTGTGGGTATATAACTTTTTTTTATATGACGAAACTAAAAATTTACGGTTTTCGTAATTTTTCCTATATCTGTACTATAAGACGTGACTTCGTACAAAATTTCAAGATTCTAAGTTCACGGGAAGTACCCTGTAGGTTTTGATTCCCGTGCGAGTTTCGAAAATTTGCGGAAATTTGCGGCCTAAGTGGCTGTATCTTTTGATTGCGTTGACTTAGAAGGTTGATTTTTCTACAGCTTCCAGCGACAGTAGAACTAAGTATCATATAGAAATTTCAGTTTGATACCTCCACGCGTTCCTGAGAAAAACGGTCTTGACAGACAGACGGACGGACGGACGGACGGACAACAAAGTGATCTTATAAGGGTTCCGTTTTTTCCTTTTGAGGTACGGAACCCTAAAAATGTCAATCTAAGTACCGTTTCTAAAACTGGAAAATCTTGCAATGTATTACGTGCAACATGAAAAGAAGTATAACGTAAGTCAGTTTTATTGATAACATTTCGTGTTACATCTCATGATACTGAAATAATTCGCGAAATAGGTCGTGACGTCGAAACTAGCAAAAAAAAAACCCTTTGAAATTCGAGTCGCGAAACACCACAGGATGGAAATCTGTATTCCCCATGCTTTCACCCGATACGCATACGATATGTGTTATCTGTTAATGCCACTTGGGATCAGCCGAGTAGTGCTTTGTACTCAAAGGCACCTGTTTTTTGTGTAAACAAAATCTATATTTTTTTTTCGATGTGGAAAGAAAGAAATAAAAAGATAGATATGGTTCGGACGTTGGATTGAAACGTATTTGTGATGATGCATAAATCTTGATACTGGTACCATTTGTTATATATTGATACTGTTTGTTAGCCTGGGTCATCCCACTGCTGGGCAGAGGACTCTCCCAACGACTTCCAGTTTTTTCGATCCAGGGCTATTGTGGACCACTGATCATTTGTTTTGTCCAGCTCGTCGCGCCATCTTCTACGAGGTCTGCCGCGACGCCTTCGGCTGTGTCGGGGCTCCAAAAAGTGGCTACTTTTTGGCCAACAGCTCATTGGGTATGACAGCGGCAGACGTGGCCAGCCCAGTCCCACTTCTGCTTAGCGGCTTTTTCAACAACGTCAGTAATTTGTGTTTTGTAGCGCAGCGTGGTTTTCTGTAGATGGTATGTTAGTTTGACGTCTAGAATGCTGCGCTCCATGCTACATGGAAATTTAATTTTTTAAGAACCTGCATGACCTTTTTTTAATTTTATCAAGCGTTAAGAAACGATCACCGTAACTTTTTGATTTATCATTAATCAATCAATCAACGCAGCCTAGCACAGTCCACTGCTAGAGGTACTACCGCGCTAACTGACGGTCGACCACTTTTCACCCTATGCCTTGTGTTATAAAGTTGAAAAGTGGTCGACCGTCAGTGAGCGCGAAAGTACATAGGCCCCTCCCAAGCTGTGTCGATAGTTCTTAATATTTTCATACTGGATCAGTTGTTCTCCCATTGGACATACCATGCTTTACAAAAATAATAAATATATCTAATTAGTGTTTTGTGACCTTGTGACTCTGTAATAATAATGGTCCCATTTACAACTTCAGATCTTACTTCTAACT
Organism: Standfussiana lucernea; assembly: GCA_964057025.1. NCBI lineage: Eukaryota > Metazoa > Arthropoda > Insecta > Lepidoptera > Noctuidae > Standfussiana > Standfussiana lucernea. Next base: position 11,080,795 of record OZ059796.1, read on the forward strand.
GCAAAGGATCAAATGAAACGACAGAACCCGACGGCCGTCGGAAACATTTTCTATTATATTCTTGACCTGTCGATAAAAATATACAAAATAATTTGTTACCTAGATAGATAAAGAAGCTATAAATAAAATGCAGTTTTTCTGGTACCTTATATGAATCCGATGCAATAAAATCCCGGCTCAAAGCCTTCATTGAACTTTAAATAACCCGTAAACATAAAAATAATTCCCAAAAAATACAACAGGCATCAGAGTGAAAATACATACAAATGCACTTGAAACAGCGTTACCATTTATCAGTCAATAAATATGATAAAAAGTATTATTGGGGTGTATATGTGTCCGTCGGGAAACCCGAGCCGTTATTGTTTTTATTTTGCACCCTTTATACGAATGTAAGCGTGAATGTTTTTTATTGAAATGATGTTTGATATAAAGATTTATTGGCTATGTTTTTTCGTGGTGAATTGTTTGTGAGGGTATTTTGTTTCCTTATTAATAGCATGCGGTATATTCCAAGCCAAACAATGGTTTGGTAAATGCACGCCAATATCAAATCTACAAACAATTCGTTGCTATTGAGTACCTACCCAAAGCAGCTTATTCAAAAATTTGAATCAAAAAAAAAAGTAAGGACGAAAATTACTAAACTTAAAGTTTTATCTCATTTAAGTTTGTGTGTTTTTTTGCTTTATAGACTGTTATACAGCTATTAATAGAATTACCATAACTGTTTATATGAGCTAATTTAAAAAACTTAAACGATGTGCAGTAGATAGTAAACCGATAAAAACAACGAACACCCGAAATAGAGATATCCCAATAAAATACCTGATCAAAATCAACCCCATAGCAATTTTCCAATCATCGACAGATTCGCCCTACCAATAACGAACCTACTAATTTTTTCAGCAAACAAAACCGCCAATATTGTCACCAATAGTGACGCAATATTAGGGTAAACGTCCCCGTCGCCGGCACGTCCTTATTTACTTATTGTAAACTCACATGACAGGTGCCTTAATGGGCGAAATAACATGGCGGGTGCGCCGCTGGTAGATGGTCGCAGAGTAAGAAATATGTGGGGGAAAAGACAGTAGATTTCGAGCCGAAAATTAACTGATGCCAAACACTGAATGAAAGGATAACATTGCATTGATTTTTTGTCAAAATAAATAGTGGTTTAAGTAAATATTTATTAAGAAGGTGTCTTACGGTTGCATTTAATTAGTCAAGCAACAAGCATTAGTAAATCGATTTAAACAAAGTGTTTTGAGCAAAATTTCACTCTCAAATTATTACAAATTCCCCGTTATTGCTATGTTTTCAGTTTTTGAATCCTATGTAATTGTATGTAATTTCGAATGCAGGTTTGGGGGTTCAGAGGACGCTCTGAACCCCCAAACCTGCATTCGAAATTACCTCTGTGACGCCGTGTAACTGACGCAGTTTTGTGTCAACAACAACTGAAGTACATATATCCAACCTGCGACACACAGAACAGGAAGAAGCTCATGAAATGTGCTAGCTGAGTTTAAATAAAAAGTCAGAGAAACGCATGCACTCTCTCTTACTAGTTACTTATTCGTTTCTGGTCCTACAACACCATACTTAAAATACAATACTAATCGTCGTCGCTTCTACACATTAACTGCCTGATCTTTGCCCAACGTTGAACGCGGACCTCATGGGAAATCGGCTGTTGCTCGCTAGTTACGCTAGGTGCTACGGGCACGCCAACTACCTGTAAACGTAATTAATTAATTATCGATTTTCACTTACCTTTATTATATACTGTTTATTGGTTACGTTTATGGCTGGTTGTTAAATTTTCTGATGGTATTTATGCTATCAGTAAAGATTGAGCAATTAGTATTTACTTCTTTAGTTAACTAACTAGCTTAAGTTTATTTTGTAAGAGTTATTTTATTTGCGTAAATAATAAAGTAATTAAATACACATTTTTTAATGCATATTTTATACAGTTTGTAGATCACTTATATTTTAACTATACAACACGTAATTCCGACTACTTAGCTTATGGATATTTTATAAATATCTAAACATGATTTTTTACAAGTCACCAATTTTCCCAACAAAACACACAACTTCTCCCAATAAAAATAACAATCGCCTAAAACATTTACATTTAAATTCTAGACCAGAAAATCTACAATTCTATTCACACAGCTCTTAGTTGGAACCTAAAACCTGCAGCGTCTGTCGTAAGTGCCAACAATGGGGACAGTTACCCTATCTCTACGAACCGATAATAGAGCGTGAACTCTCCAGGCGATGTACGCCTGTCTCGAAATGTCTTTCGATGCTGCATAATGTGGATATGGGTATTGTCGAGTATTTGTTAGTGGATGGTAAAGTTGGTTCTGTTTAAGTTTGATACTAGCAAGCTTGATTATATTGTTGAAATATTTTAAAGCTGTTTTAAAATATAGTTGTGCATAATCTTTATCATTAATTTTCCAATAACTAGAAAACGAATCGAGCCAAATGAATAAAAAAAATATGATCTTATTGCTTTAGTAAGATGTTAAACATTTTACTAAAACAATAAGATTTTTTTTTTAACAAGCAGTATCTTTGTCCACTTTTATGTATTTTTCCTTATGAAGTATCTGTGTGTACCTACATCAATAAATCATAAATCATTGTTACCCTCTGGCACGCCACTGCCCATACTTTGAACTCGTTTATTTTAAGCATTTTGGAAATCATCTGAAGCATCATCTCGAAAACATACTGCCTTTTGTACCTTTCAAAATGATGTCCCATTATACAGAATCACCCAAAACCCACTTTAAAATTCATAGAAAACACACCATTACCAAAATGGAATTTGAATATTCCTTGCTCACATAAAAATCTGACCGACCAGCTGAACGGAAATTCGGTACATTAACTGACCATAAGGCGTTTGGCTAACCAATAAAAGAAGGTAGGCTGGCCAATATAAACATGGACAACATAACGACGGGTGGAATGGGCCCTGACAGACATAACCAGGGGAGAAGCGACCAAATTGTAAATAGTGCTGGCTCCCGTTTAGTTTGCAATATTTGTGCGGTTCCGTGTAAATGGAAAAAGGAATGCACAGAGTAGTGAACGAGACTAGATGATTTTACATGAAGAAAGCTAAATAGGATGTTGTTATGTCAACCCCTTTTCGAATTATTTTCTTTGGAAATTGACTGCATCATTCTACGTTTCGCTAAAGGTGGTCTGAACAAAAAGGATAATATTGTCAGCCAATTACATCATTATGGAGAAGCAACGTCACATATAGGTTTTAAATTATAGGTAAATGACATTCTAGGCGACCTATATAGATTATTTACATAGCGGGTTATCTATCTTTACATAAGAATCTATCACACGACGAAAAGACTGAGAAAACACAACAAATTGGTGTTAGCCCTTGTATACAAAACAATTGTAAAATGAAACACCTCCGGTGACAGATTGATTTTCCAAATTTTCAATATTTTTATTTAGTATCCGTTCTTTTCCTACTCTGTGCATAAAGGGGGTACAACACGATATCGGAAACGCTGATGTGTGTAAGTCGACGGGAATTAGACGTTACGACGGCAGGGAATTGAGCAGGCGCGCCGCACATTGTGACCGTGCGATGAGGCGATACGCCGCGATTATGTGTATTACACTTAATATTCTATGAAGTTTCAGTTCAAATATACCTATTTAATATTTTAGTAGTTTCAACTTTGGTAATTTTGGAGGACTAGCATTGAAATCGTAGTGATTTCGATACCCACATTACTATATAGGGCAAAATGGAACAGTGGGCTTTTAATTCGAAACAAAGTGATTTTCCAATAACCTTGCTTAGAATTACAGTTTGATTACGTACTATTATTTATTTGGCAACCAATCTTACCCACGGGTATCGTATTACCCAGTACTAACTGGGTTGTGGAGGTCAGATAGGCAGTGGCTCCATGCAAAATAGTGGTATTTAGCTGCATCCGGTTAGACTAGAAGCCGACCCTAACATAGTTGGGAAAAGACTAGGCAGATGATGATGATTAATGATTATTAAATAAAAATGTAGTCTCACATGGTACCCCAATATTTTAAGATTTTATTTCTTCTAGTTTAGTTTCTACGATGATTACAATTTTAAAAGACACGACATTGTCCAAAAAAGCAATCTAAACAGCACTAATAATGTAAGAAAATACATAAAAATACCCTTCAAACCAAATCTATACTCAAATTAAAGCACACAAACGGCAACACGCGTCAACAATGATCGAGTTAGCGCTAACGTCGGTGTAACATTGTCCAATTAGCTGCGTCAAACGTGCCTCATTGACGCGTCATGTGACGATAGTTGTGTGTGAAGGGCTTAGGTGTTTTGAAGGCGGATTTAAAGACTAGGTCGGTTTTTATTAAAATTAACTTAAACATTCATATCATCACGCCAGCGATCCTCGAAGGGTAAACAGAGGTGTACCTAATAGTACACCCACATTTCGCCAGTTTTGTTTAAGTCCCACGTAATAGGGGGCGAGCTTTTTGCCCTCGACCGGGCACAAATCCAGGCTCCGTGGCTGCTACTGGGAGATTCCTGGGAAAAAAAAACAACCCAAGACCTCATGCTCAGCAAGTCGCGCTTGCGAAAACTAGATCAATTATGCAGATACTTGTAAGTGAAAATAAACGTGATGACATTTTAAGCTATATAAAGTACGAAAGATAAGGTTAAATCAAAGTAAAAAAGTGCAGCAGTGTATTAAAATAAATTTGTAATTAATTCAATTATTAAAATAACAATCAAACTTCATCGAACTTTCACCAACATATCGGATGCAGCTGAATACCAGTCTTTTACATGGAGCGACTATCAAAACTGCTTGGTTGAAGTTTAATGAACCAAAAAAAAAACGCACAGCTTTTTGCTACGATCCTGAATCATCATTGACAGCTACGTCAACTCCTACTTCGTAGCAGATAGCCGATTTGCTAAGCGCTGAGATATTTCCCATGCTTAATAGACTGACCTAACTCAAAAAAATCAGTTTTTGGGAAATCGCAAATAACGTTTTGCCAATTATGACTTGCCATAATACAAAAAGACAGATATAGTTGTGACTCCGCCAAGGAACAAGATATCGAAAAAAATCCGAGATAGAAGGATGGATAAACGTAGGTATATATGTATATATTAAAATCTATTCATTGGTTTGTTTAACTCATTTTGGATCTAAACCGTAATTGGTCAGTTCAAAGTTTAAGTCGAATTTCACCAAAGAAACTTGGTTCAGGGGTTAAGTCGCTAAAAGGTAACAAACAATTTTTGGTTTATTGAGCTGAAAATGACCCAAAACTCTTCTCAGCACATCGACACGACACCATCTAGTCCACGTAACCGCAGTCCATTACGTAGGGCTGTCACGTATCGCTAATCACTGCGGCGTGACGTCACGCGCTGCTAATTCGCACATTCACACCTCCATAGGTTGTGCTGAGTGTGTTTAATGTGGGCTGCAAGGGTAATTAATGAGCTTAGTTGGGATAATTTTATATTGTAAATTATGATTTTTTTTAGGATCAAAATCGGCGTACGGGCAAGACCAGATCTATGGAAGTGAAGAAAGCGAAAAGCATGTTATTAAAGTGTGATCAAAAGTCTTGAGTGACCTAAAAATACTATGCAATCTTGACTTTACAACGACAAACCCGCGCTCTTTTCCATCTTGCCAGACAAATAATACAAAAGTACGTAGTTCAACTTTCGATTTTACGATTTTGCCTTTCAGCCCGTTTATGGGCCTCTACTTAAATTGATAGATTTATTAAGTCTTGCTTTAATTCCGCTTAATCTAACTTACATATTTATGTAGCTTGGGAGTAATTCCATCATATCCACCAAGCATTAACGAAGTCACCCAAAAACACTTACAAAACTCACTCAAATATACATACATCCCATGATTCTAATCGGCTACCAATAAATACATAACGCTAAAACCTTGTCTAGACCCTATTCTACATTATACATAGGTGACGTCAATCTGTCCGTTTGTCCACTAATAATGGGCAGTGGGCACCATCCCATGGATACACAATAAAATATGGGTACAGAAGGTCTGTCCCATACAATGAGCGAAACACACTCACGCATACACACCGTTTCACGTACAGCGAGCGCAAACGCACTTGTGACTGCTTGTCTTTTTGGCTTCGAGCTACATGCTTACGGTATGACCACTTTAAGTTTGCATGTCAAGAAAAAATGCATAAATATTCCAAACTTCCTACATTTATTTTAGCTCTGTGTTTTCCCGCCTACATAGACAAGTTGATGAAGTGTATGCGAATGTGGAGAAAAACAAATTAATGAAGTGGTTCATAGCAAACGAAAGAAGTTGTCACGAGTTACATTGACGCGAATTGCGGAGCGAAGGAAAAAAGTGAAGGTCATGACCAAGATGTTAGAATTCCGCATGGAAGCGTCTATGTGTGCTTGCACCTGTTTTCACTCGTTGTTTGAAGCTTCTGTACTTTTCTTTATTCTTGAACCATCGTCTGGCCAGCCTGGCCGATTCGATTACACCGCAGAGTCATTAGATGGCATTGTTTATTTAGATAATCGATAGCATTGCGTATGAGGTTAGCTTATTAAATGCTTGAGTTATTAATAATGCAGAATTGATTTGAATGCTTCAAAAATAAATGCATTTGTACCTGCAATGCATATAATTTATGTGATTTAAGCCATATATGAAATTTCTTTAATAGTGTAAAAAGACATCATCATCTGCCTAGCTTTTTCCCAACTATGTTGGGGTTGACTTCCAGCCTAAACTATATGTATTTTACATGAAACGACTGCCTATCTGACCTCCACAACCCAGTTAGTACTGGGTAATACGATACCCGATGGTAAGACTGATTGTCAGAGTTTCGAGCCACTGACTACCAGTCACGACTGCCAAATATCAACAAATGACAGCCAATGAAGGCGTAAAAAGACAAAGAAATTACATTAATAGTAGCTTGAGGGTCCTTCGTCATGCCGGGTGCTGCGGGTTGTTCGAAAGATATACCGCGGCCCCGGAACACAAAGGGCGATGAAGGAACATGGGTGGGTTTTAGTCAGTAAAAGTCTGACACTCCCTCCCGCTCAGCCCAGAGCGGGAGAAGTCATTTGATGTTTTCCCATCCGGAAAAAAAAGAGTCCTTCGTCAATTGCAACAAAAACAAGAAAAAAAGCTAACGTATTTTTTCTAAACCCACAATATCACGTCAACCCCAATACTACGGGATCCACCATCTAACCCTCAGGGTACAGTAATCCACCGTAGTAATTAACACGACGCCAAATAATTCATGACCGGACAAAACGAGAATTTTAATACGCAAATGAAATAATTCTTCAGATTGATGACGCGGATTCCTCGCCCGATTTTTTTCCGCACGTTTTTTTTCCGGAATTGAATTTTTAATTACGCTTTACTCGCTCGCGAATAGCAATTTGTCGGATTAACTGCTTTTTCTCTTGTTTATCGGTTCCGTGAAGTTTTTTATTGTTTCGCTTTTTGATGGATTGTGTTAATGCTAAGATGGGTCTGGAGATTTTTCGTCTCGTTTAACGACCCTCTCGTTAAACGAGACGAAAAATCTTGAATGTGATTTTGTGTAAAGAAAATATATCTACTGTTACGTAAAGATAAAGTCAATGTAAATTAATATTTTAAAGAGATTAAACTTGAAAGTTTGGCTGTAGGAGGTAATTTCCGAAACATAAAAATAAAATTACTGAACGAAACCTAGAGCCGAATGCCAAAGGATGGTTATGTTTTATTTTAAAAACAAAAACTTCAACCAGAAAAAATCAAGGCTGGCAAAATATACAACTGATTTCGATTAATAAAATCAAAGTCATCTTTTTCAATTGCCATTACAGCAGTCACCTTTATGTTTTCTACTTTATAAGTTTAAAACCAGACCAATTTATTCTAGTTTATAGCTGTAACTAGCTCTGTTTAGTAACTAATAGTTTGCTTCACCTAAACAGCACCCCCGACACATACTTTATTCTAAAACATAGACTACACTGTTAAGAATTTCTTAGTGCGCTATTTTACATTTAGTACCAAAACTTTCCCTTCAGCCAGCAGTCCGATGACCTCCTACTAATGGGAGGGGTCTCTAATTAAGGGAACACACAGGACCAAAGTTGTCCAAACTCCGGACACATTCGAGCATTATTATAATATCCCTAACTTTGCTGTCCCAAAATGACATTACATGTACAGAAACGTGTACAGTGAACGATAACTCCAAACTCGCGACCAGTCACAGAGTAAAATATTGTGATCAGAAAAGTTGTCCAAAAATACAGTATGGCAAGTCGATGAACGGCGTGTGTGTAGTCTGTGGTAAAGGTTCGAGTAAGGGGTAACACACACTGAATGTTGTTTTAAAATGATATGCGTTTCATTTATAAACAGAGAGACGCGCGACCCGGCAAACAGCCTCCCTCAGGAACTAAACTTTCCGTCCACCTAGCGACAATATTTGAAAGTTATTTCAGCATTCACAACCCTCATAGGCGCCGTTAAAATTTTCCCTGCCACCTTATTCATAATACACGCATCATCCATCTCTTTCATTCTTCAATTTACAAAAACAAGAGGGAGTGAAACAGAATTATTTACAAACTGACATCTCGAAATTAACGGTGGTCGGCTCATGATAATTTACATATTTAGGTGAAATTAACCTCGGTACGTTAAATTATATTATGAATATTAATAGGTGTGCGTATGCAAAGTAATGTATTATATTAAATGGGTAAGTGTAACCCCATCTTTATGGTTCAGATTTCTGTAGGAGTTACGATGGTCCTAACAAATAATTCATCATCTAATTGCTGGTATACTTGCTCCTAAATCTGATTACAATATTTCATTTTTAATTAACATTTTTTTAAATTTTTAACCGACTTAAAAAAGGAGGAGGTTCTTAATTCGTCTGTATTTTTTTGTGTTTGTAACCTCATATCTTCGTCATTTATGAACTGATTTCAAAAAATCTTCTTTTATCTGATAGAACATACTTTCCGGTTGGTCCCATAGAAATGTCATCAAAATCGGTTCAGTAGTTTGGTTTTTAAATCAAAGTAGCTGGAAAAAAATATGTCATCCAAGTAAAAGAAATTGCGTAATTGATAATTGACAAGGATTTGTGTATGATACGTTAACAAAAAAAGGGTAAAATAAAAACTTTTTGCAAAAAAATTAAGGACTTCCAAAAGAAACAAAAAAAAATAATGGAAAATTACTTTACTTTCGGAAGTCGGTGACCATTGCTTGTTTCATTGACTTTTTTGCCACCGTTTTCCGAAAGTAAAGTTATTACTGTTTTTTTTTTGGAAGTCGGTTATTTATTTTTTTTACTAACTGAATAGTTCACCGTCTCGTAGATATTTTTTTCAATTCCTTTGAAAATGTTTAGATATTAAACCAAACCAGTTTTTTTAACTGTTTCTACAAGGATCAGTCAAGCTGTTTTCTTGACAAAAAAAATCCGAATTTCCCTTACCATAATGCAAATATCCAAGACGTCTTGGGGACAAAAATGGCAAACTCCAAACTGGAGGTTTATTTGGTTATGTAATAAAATATTACGAGCTTTGACAAGTGCCTCGGAGCTGCCCCCTTGTGGCCTCTGCTCCTTACCTTTTTCAGTTATGGCTCCGTAAGCAGCGACTTCGGCTTTTATGTTACAAAAACAAAATAATGTTAAGATACTGAAAGAAAGTTAACATAATTTAAACGTATTTTTGCAGCCGTAGGTATTTTCTCCTGTAACTTCTACCTATGGAATAATTTTAATAAGAACAAAGGTAGTTTTTAAGTTCAATACTTTTTTTAGATTTTAGATTAGTTTTTAACTAATATTGAATCGCAGTACAGTGACACTGTATAAAACAAATAAATCACCACATAACGTAATAAGAAAAAAAAAGTACGATGAATTATAAATATTTACAAAAGGTCGGTACCCAGTAGATGAGCCCACTTTATCATAATAAAGGTCATGTTGACCCCTACAAAATTAAACAATACACAGGAAAAGTCCTTACGGCTAGCAATAATTCGGAGGGCGGGAAAAAACGTTAGGGGATTTAAATTTAATTTTCGAAACGGAATGACGTCAAACATCCCCAGCGGCAGTTCCAAGTTCAAGCGTGGAACAACATCTTTTAAAAGTCACCGTTATAAAAAGAAAAAAAAATTAAGATTGGGGCACATTCGCGAGTAACTTAATTATTTTCAGCCAGTTACTTAAGTTGTTGTGAAGGTGAAGTAATAAGGAAGATTGGTTCTTCTTTTTAATTCTATTTTTTTTATTGATGTTATGCAGTAAAAGTTAGGTGATGAAGTTTGTACTCTTTGCAGAAGAAGAAAACATAAAAAAAAAACACTTAGCCATATGAAAAGTCCTCCAGACCTGTAATTCCAAAGCCGTCAGGGCGGCCATTTAAAAAAAAAGAAAATTATTTTTGCTGTTCCCTATCCACTTGAATACTAAGTATTAGTATGATGACAGGGATCGGAATAAGTACTATTTGGGTCATTGAACCTGAATGATGATGTTAATACGGACATGCACTGGAATTCCCGGGAATATTTGTCTGAAACTCTGAATGTTGATGTACTAGATAAAGTTAAACCACAGTATAGATATCTATCAGTATTGCGACTCGGCTTTATCCTTGAAATAATGCCGCACGGTGCGTAGTAAACTCGCGTTTTGGGCTGCCCGCCTATAGTATTTTAATTTCATCTACCTACTTGAGTTTCTTTCTAATTTTATGATTGCAAACATTATATTTTTTATTTAAAAAAAAGAAATTCGTTGTTAATGAAATAAGAAGTGTCCGATAAAAACACATGTTGTATTATTTGATTAGTAGATTTAATAATGAAAAAAAACGCCCTTATAAATTTAAGACCAAGGTGAATACGTACTATGTAAAATACGAATTCCTAAAGTAGTTATCAATAAAAAACGGTGTAATAAAATAAATAAATAATATATTTCCCGGGATTCAGAAGGCATATCCATGTTATGATAACGGTCACTAAATCCCGCGAATGGCACTACCTATTCTGATCACTGATGATGACTGACGCTCTATACTTTTGAGTGTAGAGCGTGTAGAGTGCGGTTTGCCAAACAAAATATATACAGGATCACGTCAAATTAACTAGCAAAATTCCGTAGACTTGATGTTTAAGTATCTAACTAAACACACAAAACGGATGTGACTTTTCCGTAAACTCTATGGTTTACGGAAAATTTACATTCTAACCTAAATACAGCAAACATTTTAAAAATATAAAGACAAAACATTCGAAGGTACCCCGGGATATGCGACTTGTACTTGATAATTAACAGACCATCCTTAGGGAAGGACCGGTCCAACGCAATATATTATATTTCAGATGACACCCACATTGGGGACTTTGAAGGATCGTATCTGGACTCCCGGAATTGGATATGTTGGAAACAACTTCTATTGTGTGTTTCTGTCTCAATATTAAAATTTTGTATTTTAGAATGAAAATAGAAAGGAAAATTTGTGTCAAAATATACGAGTATTTCGCGTATGTGGCCATAATTTTTGTTAGAGGAACTTTCTAAAATTAAACTGGACCTCGGGTTTTAAAAACAGGAAAAGGGCGTTTTACATTGATTGGAAAAACAAGATAATTTGAACACGCACATAATAATATTGGAGATCCATCGCAGAATCATATTTTTTACTTCGATTTAACCTTATCTTTCTTACTTTGGTATAGCTGAAAATATAATCATGTGGATTTTCACAAAAGTCGCTCACATCTCACTCAATGATAATTCAGTTGCAACGTCGAAAGCGAAATATATAAAGTAAGAAACTGATTGGCTGACTGATTCACTGACTGTTCGATCAACGCACAGCTGAAACCGCTGGGTCTAGAAGCATGACCTTTTGCAAAAACGTTCCTTAAATGAAGTGTGCACTAAGAAGGGGTTTTTGGAAATTCCTCCCATAAGGGGTTAAAATAGGGGTTGAAAGTTTGTACGAAACTTCGTCCACGCGAACGAAGACGCGGGCAGCTAGTGTCTTATAAATTCTTAATATTATCAAAACACTTTTACTTACAACCGTTAATCAATATTACACCGAGACAATATCCAGCTTAATATAATTTTCATGATGGTGAACGGCAGTTTTTACGATGAACGTTATAGCTTGACTCCGCCATTACGGCAGAAGAATGGTTCTACGATTAAATTGTAAATGTTTCATGAAGTATAAAGTATCTTGTTTCGGGACAATAATGGAGTTTATTGTCGAAGTTTTTCTTCCTTTTGCTGGGGATTATTAAACTTGATCATGGCTGATCCGTTGAAATAAATGTATGGAGGACGAAGGCGCGCTGTGAAACGAAAGATATACCTAGAATGTTTAATTAAACTCTGTGTAAAACCTATGTAGGCTGTTATGATGCAAGGATTTATGTTTCAAAGTGTAGGCACTTTAAAAAATCTGACTAGAGCTTTAAACGGCAGGTAAAATTGTGAAAATTAAGCATTTTAACTACTATTTTAATTTTTTTTTACTGTGCAACCCAGCAGTACCCATATTTGTGCACTGGCTTTGCATAAATATGGGTCCTGCTCACTTTTTACCTAAGCAATAACAAAACGTGACGAAAACCGTGTTTTTTTTTTAAGTTGATGGGTTTAGGTACCTATGCATACCTCCATGTATGAATTAATAATTTTAATGTATTTTACTGTTTACCATTAATGCTATTTTTTGTAAATAAGCATTTTGCTTGTAATTACACACTATTTATTTTTTTAAATTTTTATTTCCTTTGCTATTTGTGGGTAAATTAGTGCTCTAAAAAAAAGATGTAGTTTTAGAAAGTCCAGGATATTTTTTTTTCCTTTATAGAAAAGCGTCATGTAGGTACGATATCGAGATAATATTAAATCCTATTGTCCACTATTACCGGTAGATATACCTAACCATATAAACTATATTATTATTTTCGCCGTAAAAACAGAGTGAATTAGTTTTATACCACGCATCCCAATACACAGCGGCCACTAAATCTTTCCTGACATTCTATATAAGAGCTGGTTCCCCCGTATTGCTTAGTCCGAATTAGGAATTATCGTAGCGTCAGCAAAAAGATTATTGGCAATGTCGTTGGATTTTTTGTTGTGGTATTTTTTCATTAAACCTTTTCTCTCTAACTTTATCTAACGCGAAAGCTATTTTGAACAATGTTATGTAAATGCATACATAAACATCACTAATTCAGGGTGTAATTCAGGGTTAGGCACAGCAGTACCATATAAATACTAATACCACATTTTTTTTATTCTCCATGAAAAGGGGAGCGACCGTTTTGCCATCAACCGGACACTAATCCTCTGTGGCTACTACTGAGTAATTCCCATGGAAAAACCCATTAGCCCGACCTGAAAATTGAATCCAGTCGGTCGTGCTTGCAGACCAAGGCAGAGCGGTTTGAAAATATTTCAGGGGATTCAGCTTCATTGAGTTAGCTCTCTTGAAAGATCGAGCCCGTAACTCTGAAATGTGACGTAGGACTAAAACCCAGGATGTCAGATTTCGGGTAACGGCACTGAAGTGGAGGTGGGAGCACACTTGGCAAGACGTGGCGTGGCACTGAATAGTGAGGGGTTCACCTGACATCGCCGGTTACAGAGAGATGGTAGAAGAAGTGTTGGTAGATCAACAGCCATATCGATGGATGCCATTCAGAAGATCGCGGGTAAGACCTGGACTCACGGAGCCCAGGGAAGAACAGCATAAAATGGAGGAGGTCTATACTCAGTGATGGCGATGATAAGTTAGCTTGTCCATTTTTTTGGAAAGAGAATTAATAATTTTTTTTTAGAGATGCACGTCCCCAACCATATGCTTTTCGACCAATAAAGTGAAGTTAAGTTTACAGTTTCTAAAATCAGTTCTCTAACTTTTGGACAATTTATGTCCATCTTGCCGACGCTACTCACCGTCCCGTTCATCTCTAGCGTCCGTAACTAGTGTTTTTCACACAAGTTTTATGTGCTATTATTTGCAACGGGGTATAAAAGCCGCCCTGGCCATGTTTACTGCTGGCCCAACCTAATCCTGGCGGCGTAAAGCCTGTGCCAACCCCTTTATGTTGTGTTCGACAATAAAATCTTAACTTATGTATCGTTTATGTACTTGTGCACATAAAGTGTATGGTCATGGTGCTTGGAACAATTTCTGTGATGGTTTCTGTTTGTTGAGGTTTTACGAGTGTCTGCAAACGTAGAAATTGCCTACATGAAGTAAGTACGTATGGTGCAAAAGATAGTAGTTCATACAGTGTACAGAGTTTCTTTTCTTTTATTTGAAGAATATTTCATTCTTTAGTACCTAAAACAATACGTTGAAAAAATGAAGGTACTAAATTTCAACAAAAAAAAAACTTTTACGTGTTTTTTCCATCATCTGTGGAATTAGTGGATTAGTGTGGAAGAGAGACAGAGCTATACAAGATGTCTAGCGCCATCTCATTCCCACACTGGAATAGAACTAAAACATTCATGCATTAAGACGTCATGGTAGGTCCACAGCTTGTTTTCTTCTATTGATCGACATTGGTAGACCTACTAGCCTACATATGGCTTTGGATCTATTAATGACGTTGATATACATATATTATATTTGAGATCTGCCTATTCTAACGACCTCTAGGAAAGTGTCAGCTCCCTATTCGTCTAAAAATATCTCATACAAACGCACTAGCTCTTTTCGTAAAACCTTTCACTGGCAGCTTTTATATTCCAAATTCAAACGCAAACCGCAGGATTATTCTGGAAATAGCTCGTAACAATCGAGTTTACCGCCAAGAGAAGTGATTCTGTGCGCAATCAAACTCACACGAGAACCAGATTCTGAACGTAAACGTAGAAGTTAACGTTATCGTACAAAGCGACGAAATTAGTTGTAAATTCGGAATTGGACTGTTAAATCGAGTACAGGTGTGGTAAATTGAATTTTGAATTTGGAACTGGATTATCCTGGCTTGGGAAATTACGTGACTGGGTTAATTAATTTAAGCTGGAGACAATAGCAGAAAAGTAAAATTTTAGTCGTGGTAGATTAGGCACTAGTGTTGTGTACACACTAGAAAATTGTTATATTTAAAACTTAGCGATACCATAATCTATACCTACTAATATTATAGAGCTAAAGAGTTTGTTTGGTTGAATGCGCGAATCTCAGGAACTACTGGTTCGAATTGAAAAAATCTTTTAGTGTTGGATAACCCATTTATCGAGAAAGGCTATATGACATCATGCTGCGACCAATAGGAGCGGAGCATCAATCAAAAATGTTAAGCAGACGAAGTTGCGCGGGTCAGCTAGTTATATATAATGAGTAATGATTTCAAATCCTCTTTCGTTTTAATCAGATATTTTTTTTTTTTTAAGATCAACCGGATTTTTTAAGGCATCAAACGTGAGTTTAAACGGGCAGTTCAGACACTCAAAATATCAGAACAAGCGCACTCGCACTGCTCGGGCTCATCCAACATATTATATCGTTAGATTTATTTCTAATATGATGAAATTAATTCGCGCCATATATATTATTACGATTCCTCTAATTCTGTTATCAATTTATCATAAAACTTCGAGCTTGATATGGCACGACAAACGTAGGTACCCGGGAAGCATACCTAATACTAACAACATTTTTCAAAAGACGAAAAATACCATAAAGAAAGAAACTGTCACACTTACCCCTACCACTTGCACGCCAATCCAAAAACCATTTACTGACATAAATAAAACAGGTCTCTAGCGCCCCATACCTTTCAATTCCTACCTTAGTATGTACCAACAATATTCCCGGGACCATACTAAACAACTGTCATTTTATTTTATCACCCAGCTTTCGCGTAAACTCTTGCACCAGTGATAAATTTTAATGTTGCTCGCGAAATATTGTCGCGTAGTAGGGGCCACGAAGTTTATTTGTGCCTTAAGGAATTTAATGTACGTCTGTGAGGATAATTGCTATATTTTTTGTTGTAGTGTAGGTAAGACAAGAATGTTAATTTAATTGGGAGATTCTGAAAAAAAGTCTCACAGGAGCAAAATCTCTTGGAAAATGTCCGAACATGTCAGACACGTTAGTAGCTTCAGATAACTATGACTTTCTTAAGACCTGTAATTATACCAAAATCAGTGAATTATGGCTCACATGCTCTCACAGAGAGGGCCCTTATCCCAGCAGTTTGAACATTATAGCCTGATTATTCACACACACAATCGATCATTATGCCCCAAGTGGAATCAAAGTCACATACGTTCAAAATTTCCCAAGTAAACGTAACTCCCCTTACAAGCTCACACGCCACACAACCTGTACATATTTAACCTACACACGATTAATCTCTGATCTTTCACAAAATAAACAAAGCGAGACGCCGTAAGGGAACCGTAAAATTATTCATCCAGCCGAAAATTTGCGTAACCCATTGTAAAAACGACGTTTTTTTTAACAAACTCTAAGAAGTTTCGAAACTCCGTCGCGTTTCAAATCTAACATGGGTCTCGGGAGAATCCCTGTAAAAAATTAAGTCACAAAAGAGTCCAAAAACATAAAGTTTAAATGTCCCCCTCTTTTGGCAGAGTAAACATTTTACGTTCGCTTAGGAATTGGTTGGTTGTGAATTAAAAAAGCTCTTTGTAAGCTCCGCGGTGACGGTGTTCGTACACATAAAGCAAGTTGGCTAGGATTTTATTACGTTTCTTTTATAAACAAATTGCTACTAAAAATATTAGTCTCCTCGGTCCCAGCAAGAATGGACCATCTGTGGCTGAATTGTATGAAAACTTACTTGATATTTTGTAACAACATACAGAACAACCTTTGATGACAGAAGTAAAAGATAAAAATCGTGAAACTAAGAAATATAAAATATTAAAAAAAAACTGCCTACTTTGGGTAAGTAACAAAACGACATGGAAATCATGATGAAGAAGACGAGGTAGTTAAAACATACATGACAAGTAGCAAGTAGACGTTAAGACAAAAATAATCCCACTTGCGAAATGACAAACTAAACATTCGACGGTGAAGTGCCAATTTCCTTCCTAACTGTATTTTTTTTTTTGAGAAATTCACTTTTTTATCGTTTTGAATTTAAAGGTGTTATTAGAATGTTTTAGTGAAATCTCCTAAGTATTTATGTTGATGTTTTGTTAAATCCATAATCTTCTAAATATCACAAAATTATCACATAAAAAGAATAAGTACAAAGTTAATTCCTCATATTTAACCGAATACCTACTACACTATCATAAAATATACAAATTCAGCATAATATACAAATCCCACACAATTATTATTCAAAATAAATAAATAAACTAACAAATTTTTTACTTCTCAAGAAATTAAGCGTTTTTTTCATTTTGTTTAAAATTTTGACTTTGTCAGTTAGGTGTTATTGGCACTTCGCCGTCACATTGCTATAAATGCAAAATTTTGCAAGTACCTCTTCACCTGTGGTCAGGTTACCTGTCCCCTTTACCTTAAAAAAAAGTTTCATCAAGTATCATACTGCGTACATCACCGACAGCGCGAAGCAAAGGCCCGCGCAGCGGTTAATTTCATGTTGAATTCATTAAGTTTGTAGGCGCCTTAACTAGGTGTCTTGATAATTTAATCCTGCCAGGATTGCCCAATTAAAATGTTGCCAACGACTTTTTAAATATTCAACCAGGAAGGGTTACCAACTTCAAAAACGAGGTAAAATTCATCACTCCAGGGAGGATTTGTGTGAAATAATGACATTTTAGGTGTCGATTAGGAAAAGTTTGGACGTAAAACTTTTTAGAGAAGGATTTGGGTTGTCGGGTTAGATGGGGCGTAAAAATATTCTCTTAAGTTGTTTGATGTGTTAAGGATTTTCGCTTGGAGCAATAAATTATGCATTCAAGGTGAAGCTGCAAATATATCGGTTTATTTCCCTCTTATTTCTTAAACATACACATCAGAAGGTAAGCTTGGGCATTTTCCTCGTAGTCAATAAATATCAACATCATGGCTGGCTAAAGATACCAGCAGAGTTGTAACTACTGAGATAATTCGATCAGAACTATAGCGGAACTCAAAATATAATCTAGACTCAAATAGTAGCACAGAGAAAACAGTGGAGTGGTGAATGGGGCAATAAATCTATCTGGGAAGCGTATTTTCAACAGATGTTGGAGTTCCGAGTGATCGGATCTCGGATCGAAACGGATCTATAGAGCCGGGCTGTTACCAGCTAAGAACTCTATAAAAACAAATACATACCTGATTCTGTTATGTATGTGGGAACCATAAGTAACTTCTTACGCAGCAGCTGCGAAGAAGCTTTCAAGGGAGTTATTTTAGAGACCCCAATGAACCATCTTCATATGTTTTTCCACGCTTTACCTTATGTACCCTTCGGTGAAGAAAAACCTCATGAGGAAACCTGGACTTATGCTCTGAAATCACCAATTCGCATTTAGCAAACGTATTGATCAACGCTCAAGAATGATCTGTATAAGAAGAGGCCTTCGCTCTGCATTGCGACCGTATTAGCTGTGATTATTACAAATACAATGTTCTAGCTACAATACATTGGCGGACAAAATTGATGGGTCATTTATCAGGCACTGGTAATCATGAGCGCACCCGCACAGACCTCCACGTCGCCAATTAAACGTATTTTTTATTTATTGTTATTTTGTAACTTAAGTACTAACAATAGGTTAAGATTATACTAACACTATGGATCTATGGTCTGAATTAAATAAATAAATAAAATCAAAATAACTAAAAATATTTATCACACCATTCAACGGTTTTCTGTTCTATATTCGTAAATAGCCAAGGGACAGTCGGACGTGTAGCCAGCCTGGCCGTGGACAGACGACGGACAGCGGCAACTTTTAATATTTTCATTACGTAGCGAATCCCACAGGCATCCCGGTATGATTGTACCTATGTATAGGACATTGATATGACTTCCACTTTTACTCAAGAGAGATGAGAACAAGACACAGGTGACTTGAAAAAATTCATGACAAAATTTACGTAGGCACGACTGATTAAATATTGTACTTTTATCTGGAAATAAATACTTGCCTGTCTGATTGATACACCATTTGCTTAGGAAATCAGAAAATGATTGATTGAAACTACTATATAAAGTCGCTTTGACGAGTTTGAGGCCTGTGCCACAACGTAGCCACTGACCTTTTTTCAGTTTTTCCACACAACTACTAATTAGTGCATGCATAATCAGTCTAAGAATAAGATGTTCTCACAATCATCTGGGACACAGGCTTTTTCTCTATGACAGGGAATGGGCTAGAATTAGTACGCTGATAGTGAATGCTTATTTTAGTTTGCTTATCATCAGCCTCGGTAGCGCAGTAGGCAGCGCGTAAGTCTCATAATCTTAAGGTCGTGAGTTCGATCCTCACCCGGGGCAAATCGTTTTGCTTTTCGACCTACTTTTTGATTTTGTAATTATAAAAACTTTCACTTTATTTTGATAGTTTTTTTACAAAAAGGATCTGCATTTTGATCGTTTTGTCTTTGATCAATAATTATGGTCCCGGCCGTTTTCATCTTCAAGTTTATTTGTGCAGCATATAATTTTATCTTAGGAAAACACAACTTAAAAAAACTTAGGGAAGAAAAACAACATGGAAGTAATGTACAGACGTTTTATTTTACTCATAGTCGAAAGTTTGTTTGAATGGAAAATTATTGTAGTTTTATTGCTCCTAGCGACGTCTAGTAGAATTTAGTAGAAAGTACACTGGGGTTGGATTGAGTTAGTTGTGAGATACCGCTGGTAGATGGCGCTGGCATAAAGCGCCATCTATCTTTAATTTTGTTAACTAAAATGATACATTGAAACAGAGAGCACTGGTGTTACTGACAGTCGCCATAGTTTTATTAGTTGCTACTAGAGGGCATTGTTTGAAAAGCTGAAAAAAATTACAATCTAAAATAATTTATGGAGGTATATTTTGAGACAATTTTATCTGTATCACCTTATTATAGGCAATTAATCACGTATTTTGATTTTCAGTTGGAAGCTTACCTACTAAATCAAAAAACAAAATACCTACATCATAAAAACTTAATAGGTAAGTACATACCTACTACCTAAATCCTGGTTTTGCAAAAATATGCAAAATACTGGTAGATATATAAATTACCTATGAACTATGGCGTCACCGTCGATAAATTAAATGGCGTCGCGTGACAGAATAGAGAATAATCGCTGCAAAAAATCGTACAAGCATTTGACTTCGTCCTGGTAAACAGACAACTATAAAAAAGACAATTTATTAGAGTTTCTAAATCAATAAAATATTTACACAAACGATTAAAAACAAAATCGTATTGTTTTTTTTTACAAGGTCGCCAACTGGCGCCAGTATTTTAAATTCTTTTCTGATGATGCCGGACTTATGGTAAAATAACAAGGGATTTACCTCTTTTTTATATATTTTTTACTTATTATTTGCCAATTATTTATTCTAACGACTGTTATTTTTATTGATATGGAGGTTGGACAGTCAATAAAACTGCGATCTTTGTATTTTATTTTCGACATTTACGGTATTTAACCCTTTTACCGCCGATCCAAATGTTAATCGCATTTTATTAAAACGTTATTTAATATACCATAAAATAACTGGGTAGGTACTTTGATAACAGTCGTTTCAATAAATAAGTATTTATGAAATAAGTGCCTACCCTTGTCTTGTGTTGGTATTTCAATAATATTGATGTCGGATGCAGCTATAGCACCTCACTTTCTTCTACCTACAGTATCTTCCTCGATAATACTATCGAGTTCAATATTCAAAGCAAATGCTGTGAGGAAAAATTCCCTTAACTGTCAGTGTAGATGTGTAATAAAAAACCTCTTTTGACAAAACGCTACGCTCTAACAACTTAACAACATCACTTGCCTACTTTACAATTTCTCAGAAAGATTCTAGCTTACTTTTTCAACCAAGAAAATATTCGTATGCTTACTTCAAGCCTTCAACGTAGACCAGCCACTGGCCAGTAAACTAGCGTCCAGTAAGGTCACATTTGACAGTTAAAGCAGTAAAATAAAACAGTCGCCCGCGCCGGTTTGATGGAGTATTGTTTCGGATTCCGTCACGCGTTCAACGTTTGCATGGGTTAAGGCCAGCGAACAGTGAACTGATATGGATATTTTCTATGGAATTTTGTAATATTGTGATGGTTTTCAATGTTGTAGTTTTGAAGTACAGAAGACTGTTGACCTATTTTTGTATAGAGTTAGGAGAAATGGGATAGGCACAGTGAATGCTAATCTGCTTGCTTTACCAATATCTGCGACGTTCAATCGTTTTGACAATGAAATAAAAACGTGATCGTTATCTTTGGAAGTTTCCAAAGCCTTGATCTGTTATTATTTTATTTTATTTCTAAAATATTTATCCTAATTTACATTTCGTTTTAGCCACACAACGAAAACCTGTCAGCTCACAAGCTGGCGATGGACAAAACAGTTTGTATCCACGAGTTCCTTCCCTGAGCCTTTGTAAAACCTACGTAATTGAAACGATTCAGTATGAAAACCCTTTCGGGCAGCCACCATCTTCCTCTGCTATCACATGCTTCTGCCATAATAAAAATACGACTCGTAATACATCAAACACGCAAACTGTAACCACGAATTCAACTCATGTTTCTAGACATCCCATCGAAATTTTTCATGGGTTGTTAACAAAGAGATTTAAAAGAGTTATAGAGCGGACATTGGGAATAATTTCATACAAAAAGTTTGATCCCGAATATTTTCGATTTAAACACATGAATGCAACCTGATAAGCGCCCGTATGACTCTAGACAGAACGATTTGTTACTAAGTTGTAACAAGTATTGGATTACAATTTTCTACCTACGTCTTGTCCCGTCTAGCTCTCGATGATATTTGAATTTCTTTGGTTATTAAGAAACGTCAGCTATTTCTTATAAAAGTGCAAAAACCAAATTGCATCAGCAGATTTTTCGACTTCAATTGCAACCCTGGCGGATCTAGAATTAGTTGCTGTCAGTTTATAATATCTTACACGGAGTAAGATAGTGTATTTTGAAATTCCTTCTTTTTTTGGAAGAAGCTCGTCATTTCTCTTCGTAGACTGCGTATTGTTGATATCTACGCACGTGTTTGTCAACAACAAAGCTGATGTTTCCGCATAAACATGCATATTCATTGATAGTAAAACTTCTTTACTGTTTAGATTTAATTGATTGAAACGCAATTAACCTGTTATCCTGACGTTTATGTACCTACCTGTATCACTGATTGAACATCAACCTTCTGATTATTAGAATGTTAACCCGTCATATGCAGATTTTGCTTTTTATAATATTGTTTATTCTTGAAAGCGCTTCAAAAGTTTCTATGAACGGTTCATGAGTTCTTGGTTTCTTTGCATCTTTGACCAGAAAACTTTGATCTTGTTGTATTATATCGAGCTGGTGTCCTCAACTCAATGTCCTTCCCTTCTGAAGAACTTCCTGCAATATCACATTGTGATTGCATTTAAACATGCCACGATAAAAATTGTAAAAGCGCCAGAAAGTCGACTTAGCGCAGTAAGTAAGTTGATAGTTTAGGTTTTTAGTTCATACACTTCACTTCAGGGTTTTAAACAAGTATAGGTAACTCTTTGAGCATTTAAAGGCAAATGAAAAACCTAAAATAATTATGAGAATTACGAGATGACATTAGACATCATGGGACTATTAGACCCCCAACGATCACCGTGTTATCAAACCTCGCTTCTGTCTAACCAGCATCGTAAATTAACTTAATAGTAAATTGTATACATTGCAAATTGTTTTATAATGAAATCATTGATCATGGTAATCCTTCAAGTAGACGAGCGTGGCCCTCTTGTCACGTTGCAGCGATTAACTAACTTTGTTTTAAATAATAGCTGGTTTGCTTCAAGGCGCGGACTTATTAAAGTTGTATGTTTGAGGATGTGTTTGATGCTTTAATTATATACTTCGGTGCTGGAGTAGGATGATATAGACTTAGGTGCCGACTGACCATGGTTAAGAGCTCAAAGATTTATCGACCTACAACCGAGCGAAGCCTCCTTACAAAGCGTAAGATAATAACTCTTGTACAAGGACCTTTTTTTTCTTGACGGTGAAAAATTCCTACGCATACCGCACCGTCCGGGGAGACGTTTTGGTTGTATGGCGCTTGCACCCACTAAAAACCTCCGTCGTGCGCCTTCTTTCGCCTTGGCGGATGGGCCGCGGGAACTGCTACAGCAGCAGCAGCCCGTCTGGCCACTTTGTGCAGGTATTAGCCAAGGCAGCCATGCCCTGACCACACCAGCACCAGACGGAAGGACTACGTTCCGTGTCGCCTCCGTACCCACTCTTCCAGGATCGGCTCGATAGCCCCCACGGTCCAGTGTCCTGCACTGGGCGTCTCCAGCCTCACCCTCAACAGCCTCAGGGCCAGGGATTGGGCCCCCCTACGCCACCTCGAGACCAACTCAGGCGGCAGGCGTCTGCCACTCTCCGCCTGCAGGTTCGCGCTTCGCCGGTAGACTTCGGCGACTTGTACAAGGACCTAACCTAGCTATCGGGTTCCGTATTTAAAAAATGGGAACAGAGTACTCACGTGAAACCATGAACCAAAAGGAAAAAGTCATATTAAAACATAACGATATGGGGAGAGGCTACTTTCTCAGAGCTCAATCGGGTGCTTATTTATTAGTCGGCCAATACTGTTGACGAGTAGTATTACTTCCTGGTAACAGAAGTCCAACCATGGGCTAAGCAGTTGATGTTGATGCCGGAAGCTAGGCCGAAAAATGTCTGAAATGAGCTGTAATGGCCAGAACCAGTAAAGAGAAACTTATGACGAAGACATAACTGGAAGTGGTGGCGCCAAATAATGTTGTCCCAAGTATTTTATGTGTTCACTGACATGCTTGTTTACCGGTTTTACCTTATTTGTTTACAACGCATTTCACGTTATTATTTAGATTCACCTAAAATACGTCATGATGACCGATGACGCTTGTGGCGCAGGTAATCGAACTTCGTGTTAAAGCCTCTTTTTGAAGTGTTCAGTAAATAATTTCCGATTAAAGAGATTTGTTAAATCAACAAGGAAAATGTTGCAGGTATTTCTTTTTTATGAAAATCTGGCAATATTTCTGTTGTTTCTTCCATTATCCAAAAAGATTATAAAAGACTTCAATATGTTATGTGTAGTAGGTAAATAAAACGATACGTAAATATGTCTTTAAATTTAAGCTAAAAATACTAGAAATCTTGTGTCTTACCAGGATTTTGTGTCGATTCATTCATTTTCACGTTATAAAGTTTAAACCACAATTGTGTAGTACACTTTCAATCACAATCCGAAGGATATTATAGGATCTTCCTAATTCATTGATTCATTTAACGTACGTTTGAACAATTCGTCTGCTCAAAAACGTAAAAGACGCAATGAAAATCCTTTTAATGTCGAAATGAATGGCATTGCGATTAAAGATATCACGAAACTACCCTGCTAGTCAAACATCCCATACAAACCTAATAATTTTCTGACTTCCAATTTCGCTTTCTAAACTATTTCAATTATTAACGCCATCATTTATCGAATCAAAACCAAAAACAAAGTAGACACCATTTATTTTTTCATACAAATCCTTTCCGATACCTCATAATGAGAACGGTCTCATTAGCTCCACCCTTAACAGGACAAAGGGCGGACTGTTAAATATAAATCACGATATTAATGTGATTGGTGCTTGACCTTAACTTGGCACCATGCACTTAAGGAATGTTTTAAAGAGACGCTCTTCTGATTGTTTATGGTAATTTTAATTCACTATATTCGAATATAAATTCAGATTTTTAGGGTAATGAAATTGTAGTCTGATAACCAGTCATGAGAGTTCAGATGAGGAACACTTTCACTGGAGACCTTTTTTCTTGAATATATGATTGTGGTGACGGACGGCTTATCCTTGATCAACACTTATACAGACAATAAATCGTCGGGCAGTAGCTCACCAGACACAACAAACGTGTAGTCGGAGGATTTTTCCTCTCCACTGGAGGATGAAAAAGTTTATACCCTGTAATAACTACATACCACTGAATTCTTATAATTTTTACAAAATGAGTTAGTAGTAAGGACAGCGAGTAATATAGGTGCTTACAATCTACAAATGATAGTCCTGCATGCGGATGAAGTAATAATTCCAACTGACCAAGATAGATCGACTTCATGGAATTTTGTCAATGGTATTTATTATTATAGGGGCCTCGGAAAGCACCCGGTTGGTCCCGGCTGTCATTTGTAGATTTTTGACAGTCGTTACAGGTAGTCAGTGGCCCGGAAGTCTGACCAGCAGTCTTACCAAAGGATATCGTATTACCCAGTACTAACTGAGATACGGCGGTACAACAGTCGCTGCTATGTAAAATATTGGTATTCAGCTGCATCCATTTAGACTGGAAGCCGACCCCAACATAGAAGGGAAAAGTTTGGCTAGGTGGATGATGTATTATACACTATCTACAATAAAATAAAAAGAGCAGTGGCAGCTTTTTGAAAGCGAGACACAATAAAATTAAATTAAATCACTTCTAAATGCAATTCCCATTTTAAAACTCCCCAACACACTCTACCCTTCAGAACTTCCTCTTAAACCTAAAACGGTGACGGTGCAACCCTCAAAATCACCCAATTATACCCCTTTTAAGGGGCGCCGCCCAAAGCTATTAACCGTTGAACTACTGATTTATCTACGATCATTAGGTGCATCGTTGATTAGCAACGGTTGCCAGAAAAAAAAAAGAAATTCGATAGTAGCCAGTGATTAATTACTTTGGCCCTGTTTTAACAGTTTTCTGATTAGTTACGAATTTTTGTGCTAGTCTCTTTGGATGTCAGATTGTTTTTAAATGACAGACGTTCGTTTGCAACCTACTTTTAACCTGTCGTCTTTTGTTTTCGCCTCTGCATTCCATTCTTGATCAAAGTTCAGACTCCTCAAGACTTGCGAAGAATGAAGCGTTCAGAAGAATGAAGTTTTCTTTCCGCATCAAGAAGGGGTGAGGTGCTCTTTTTATACGGGACCACACGCCAATATTTAATCTTCCTGTGAATAAAGCTCCCCATAAAACCATCCAAGTTGATAATAGCTTACTTTATAAAGCCGTGATGCTAAAATGGCGATTGTAAGATACAGGGGTATTTTGACACGAAGCAAAGTTATCTCTCTAACGAATCGATCGTGTAGGTAAAGTGATCGACATTATTAATGTACAAACTATTATTATTCAGCTTGCATCTTTTCACAAACGATGCCGACAATGATTCACTTTAATAGAACAGCGAAACGATAGAGTCATCATCACTACATTTTTTATTCAGTGTTGATTGGACAGTTGAAATATTAGACTTGTCATATAATTAATATTTGACATTAATCTTTTAATTTAATAGTGTTGATATGATACGTTAAAGTTCAATTCATATTAAGTTGTCATAAATTATTAATTGCCTCTATAACGTTCCGCGAAATAGTTTGTCATTGACGTAATTTGGGAATAATATTGTAGTCACAAACGGACTTTGTTTATATTAGAATATTTAATAATTCTGTGGAAACATCAATGTTTTTTTTTATTTATCATTGGAAATCTCCCGGATATGTTTTTTTTTTTAATTCATTACTTTGACAAGTGACTCATACAGCGTGTAACAATAAAATAAAAATAATTACTACTGTCACCTCTCAACGCCTTCCCCAATGCTATTACGCCGCACAGTGGATCCATATTGAAAATTAGTGGACATGGGCAACAAAGTTCCAATATCGATTCGATATTTTTTTATGTGATTCTTCATGATATTCCAGACAACTTTTACTCTTGTGAAATTTCTTCTAAAGTTGATCGTTTGTCTGAAAAAAAATAAATTAGATTTTTTTGTATGGAGCGAATCACGTTTATTTTTTTTTCTTCAATTGTACGAATATGTTAGGTGTATGGCGTGAGTATATGATAGCTAGGGTCATTCTCTATCCAGGAAAAAATATATCAGCGCCGGCCATCCGCGGCCGCGCGAGTAATCATTCGGTAAAAAAATAATATTTTCTATGATTTTTTTTGCCTTTTAAAATCAATTCAAAGTATATTTTCTGTCTCACTTGGCTGTTTTCACCTTTTTAGTTAAATATATAGTTTTAATAGCACATAGGTACTCACAACTAGTAATTCTGGCAGAGGTTAAGTTATTATTGCATGTTATCGGTGGCACCTGCATTGTGATTGATGACTCATTTGTTTGTGCGCTCGGCTAAATGCATAACAAACGAGTCACCGAAAAATAATTGTCTCTGATTGGTTGTTATTTTTTTAACTACCTGCACATTATCTACTGTTATCGGTAGCACCTGCATTGTGATTGATGACTCATTTGTTTGTGCGCTCGGCTAGAAGCGCATAACTAATGAGTCATCGAAAAATGGTCGTCTCTGATTGGCTGTTATTTTTTTTACTACCTGCACGTTATCTATTGTAAAATAAACATGTAATAAGTTTCTGGGTATACTAATTTTATCAAATATACGTGAAATGGTTTGAATTTTTACGGGCCAGACGTTGATAATCATTATCTACATAATCAAGCGTATGTAAAGTATAGTATAAGTTATCGTACGTATGATCGAAAGGAAATTGTGAAATAATTGTAGCCCTGAAAAGGGCTGTTTGTCATATTCCCAGCCCTGATGGGCTTTTGTGGGAATAGTCCATAGCCGGATCACTTTATTTCTTATTCCAGAAGTGGGTCCGGCAAATTTTCGGACTCTGCTATGAGGCATTCTTCTTCCTCCATAATCTCACTGTCACAGGGAGGCTCGGTAGTCTGTAACAACTGAATTGCTTCAGGCAACAACTCACTATGAACCTGTTTCGTTATTTTAGGCCTTATGTAGGATATGTGAGGATCAGAGCTTATTAGAAGTCCATGGAGGATGTCTTCGTTTGTTGCTATTCTGTCCGTTTTCCGAGTGTGTCTCTCTCTGACGTTTCTGAAGTCCTTATTACGGGCTTCCGAAGCTTCTTCTGATAAGGTACCTAAAAGAAATAAGTACATGCATTTTAATTTCAAAAAGCAATCGAGTCAAATTATACATCAAACTCTATTTATTTTTTACTTACCGATTGGCAAAACACCAAAGTGGTTACAGATGTCTGCACCGTGCATTAGAAGTTTATGTACACTAACTGGCATGTAGTACCACGAATAGTGTTGCACGTATACATCAGCTGTTTCTCTACAGTATCTTCTAAATTTTTCACAGTCAATGTTTTTGCCTGATGATATGGCTTGTAGAATAACGGAAAATCTGAAAATTAGATTTTCGTCAATTCCTGTTATTCTGGATGATGTTTTGTAATCTTGGAAAAAGCGCCTCGCAGTATTCCCGTCATTTGTAGTTCCAAAACCCTGAAATGGGGAAAAAGACTGTAATATACGACACATAGAGATATAATACACAAAAAACATAAAACGAACTAAATACATACCTGTTTGACTATATCAATCAGCATTCTAGTTTGCTCACGAAACTCTTGTTGCGTGGTATTTTTTTTAGCTTGTTTCAAAGCCTTATGTTCGCCTCGAGCTGTCCATCGTTGAAAATCCAGATTATAAGATATATGGAGAAGACATTCCATACACCGAATCTTCATATGCAGTGAAGAAATTCCTTGTTTGTAAATATCTTCACGAAGTGGTCTGGAAGTCAAAGAGTCTAAATTATTCATCTCACTTGGTTTTGCCAAGCAAATGGGGCACGTTGCAAATGATGGTACTTCAGCAATAATATTGGCCACTTTTCCATCAATCATGGTCATATGCAATTCATGTGATACAATAATATTTCCACACTGAGTAGATATTCGTTCATCAATTTGTTTTTTCATCTCCGACTCTTCAGACTTTATAAAATCAGCTGTCTCCGAAGTGAATGTGAACTTCACTGGTCGACAGTACAGAGTTGAGCAAGGTGTGGGGTTCTCCCAAACTATATTTTCATTCCCAGATAATGAGCCAGACACTAGCCGAAGAGGGACGATGCTTATCATGACTACTGATGAATCACCGAACTCTGTAGCTGTGTTTGACGTTTTCTGTTTATAGTTACTCTGCGACGAAGAACCATCAAGCCCCCATTTCCAGGTCAACTTGAGTTCTTCATTTTGAGACCTATCAACAGAATTCACATCTAGTAAAATCCTCTCCACAGTGTGGTCCAATAGCGCTTGCAATTTAATTTGAGCTCCTTTTTCGGTAATCTCCATACTCTCTTGTGGTGCATAACATCTTTTCTTGGCATTAACGAGCTTTGGATAAGATGGAAAGGCAGCACAGTTTTCTTCTTTCAGAAATTGTCGAAGAGCTAAGTACTTCCATCTCGAGAGCGCAAGTGATGTGTAAAGAGCTAAACACTTATCTTCAGAGACAGTACTTAGGCTCTGCTTTTTGAATAGTCGCTCGTGTACTTCGGATAGCGTTTCTGGATTAATGGAAAGGTATTCGACCACTTTTGCCAGATTCGTTTTGCCGTTGTCTTTCAATTTTGTTAAGTACCAGTGCTGCAACTCTTCCTCGGAATTTTCTTCTACTATGGAAGTAGAACGTCTTTTTTTTTGCTTATTACTTAAGTCTTCGAACGGTTTTCTGTGCTCCTTTTCTGTAGATGTTCCCGCTTCCGTAGTATATACTGCAAGATTAGGAACATGGGAATTCATATCCACTGGCTCAGATAAGGCTGTGTCCGAAAAGCCCAACTCACTTCTCAGGTCAACACTGTCACAAACAGGCCAGTTGAGGTTTTTTTCCAACCACTTGCGATTATTTACACGGTTCATAAAAGTTTTTTGATTTCTACTTGACTCTATCCACTTTTTATTTAGGCTTACACAAAAAAGCCGACAGAACTCCTTGATTAGGTTTTTGTCTTCTTCAGAAACTGTGGTATTCAAAACAGAAATTATACTTTCATATAGAAACATATAATTTTTCAGATCACCACCACTTCTTAATTTCACAAAAAGATCTAGGTTGGTACAAAATCCAGCCATAGTTCTAAAGTAAATATAAAAATAAAAGTATTTCACTGTGTTCACAAATAAGCGACAAGAGCGAAACTAGAGGGACTTAGTGAATGTCTTTGTATTTATAGTCAGTGTTAATTACTCAAGTAGTGAACATATTAGCATGACTGAAAATTATTCAGCCAATCAGAGACGAGCATTTTTCGATGACTCATTAGTTATGCGCTTAGACGAGCGCACAAACAAATGAGTCATCAATCACAATGCAGGTGCCACCGATAACAATAGATAATGTGCAGGTAGTTAAAAAAATAACAGCCAATCAGAGACAATTATTTTTCGGTGACTCGTTTGTTATGCACTTAACCGAGCGCACAAACAAATATCAATCACAATGCAGGTGCCACCGATAACATGCAATAATAACTTAACCTCTTCCAGAATTACTAGTTGTGAGTACCTATGTGCTATTAAAACTATATATTTAACTAAAAAGGTGAAAACAGCCAAGTGAGACAGAAAATATGACTTTGAATTGATTTTAAAAGGCAAAAAATTTCATAGAAAATATTATTTTTTTACCGAATGATTACTCGCGCGGCCGCGGATGGCCGGCGCTGATATATTTTTTCCTGGATAGAGAATGACCCTAGCTATCATATACTCACGCCATACACCTAACATATTCGTACAATTGAAGAAAAAAAAATAAACGTGATTCGCTCCATACAAAAAAATCTAATTTATTTTTTTTCAGACAAACGATCAACTTTAGAAGAAATTTCACAAGAGTAAAAGTTGTCTGGAATATCATGAAGAATCACATAAAAAAATATCGAATCGATATTGGAACTTTGTTGCCCATGTCCACTAATTTTCAATATGGATCCACTGTGCGCCGGCCCAAATTGAGTTATCAACTTTGGTGAAATTCATTGTTTTTAAGCTTTTATATATATCTTTTTGTGCCGATACGTGTTTAATAGTCAATTAATGATGCTACCTGCGGCTCTTTTTATCCGAAATCGATCGGTCAGGATGACCAGTCAAACTGACTGCCTTCGGGGGTTGGGTCCGTGCGGTCGACGGTCCATCGGACCACATTTGAGTGGCCGCAGGGTTAAGTCCTAATGAATTGGGATTGTATTTTTATAGATGATTATTGTCGTTAAATTTTAAAATGAATGGCATTGGATTTATAACTGTAAATATCGAGAGAGATTTTGGTCACGCTATTGAGAAGGTTTGAGTTGAGAAGTTGGTTGTAATTTGTCTAGTGTGCCTGTAGATAAAATGTATTGCAAAAAAAGATGGCATTTAATTATTTTAAAGGACTTTAGCAAATCTTCTTGTGAAAGGCCACAGTCGTAACATAGGAGCTATTTATTTAGAGACTTTAGCCATAACCAACGTCCGCTATATTGGGTTCCTAACATTGGGATTGTCTCTGGAATGAGATATATTTTGAGTGTCCAACTCAAAATATATCTCATTCCTACCACTGGGTATTTATTTCAAATACTTAGATGTTATAGAAACGTCAACAATCATTTTTTTTAAACATATCCGAATGCATCAAAAAATGTAACTGTATTTACGTTCTTTTTTTTACAAAACAACAAACAAATTGATTTTTTACCCCCCCATTTTTTTTAATCAACCGAAATTATCCCATATAATTTTATAGGCGCTTCTAATCATAGGGCGTGTCCCAATTTCGGGATAATAGGGCGCTCATCGCATCCTGATCTCTACTGGATCAGATGAAAATCTGTGGTCTATATAATAATAGGAAATCTTGGAAATTAGAGAATTCCTTGAGGTCGAATTTAGACCTTTCTTGTGGAGGATTGGAGGAGTGCCTGTCGTTGATGACGTCGCATTCGATGCTAAGCATTATATTATTTTTCTATCATTTTTATATTGAGTAACCTATGTTAGTACATCATATCAATCAGCTATTTGATTTTAAGCTATAAATGTGATCATCAATTAAGGATTTTCTCCCTCCAAAAGGCACTTTCTCTGAATTTGTTAACGTAATTAAATCGAGTATTATGGAATACCTACTTATTTTCGTTTAGGTAACTCTGCCCTGATTAAAAACTTATTATCCACGTATTTTTGATCTAGCTTTCATCCTCAAACCACATATTAAGGTCCCATAGACCTAAGTATTTAATTGCCACAATACACTCCTCAAGTTCTGTTGCACCAACACTTACCCTAATTCCCTACTACTTTTACGTGTACCATTTTATCACGTCAAAGCATCGAATGAGGCCACATTATCTAGTGTATATAGTAACAATAAAAGGTAGCAAAGCTGGGTGGCGAGTGTTTATGACCCAACTTGTGTGTTCCATAGCTTTCGGTGGACTTTTATTTCTTACTGCCTAACTAGCCTGCGACTTCAATTCTGACGATGGTTTTATTGTTCTGTACCCAGTCAGTATAGCGCTATGGTGATTGTTATAGTTCGTGTTGTTGTGTCTGTGTTTTGTAAGATGTAACAATACATGGAATTTTTTGTCAAAATTCTGTATTGTAATACATAAATGTTTTTTTTACATAACATTATTACAGGCATGGTGCCTATATTCCGCGAAGGGTTAAGCAGAGGTGTACCCATTAGTACACCCACATTTCGACAGTTATGTTTTTTGTTTTTTTTTCTCTTTAATTTAGTTTATTAAGTTGGAGTTTTTATCATTATAAGTACTTATTAAATAATTGTCGTGCGTTAGTCTCGCAAAAACTCGAAAATTACTGGACAGATTTGGCTTTTTTTTTTGTTTTTTTTTTTTGTATTTTGTCAGGACAAGGTATGTACGGATAAGCAAATTTAGGTATAAAAAAAATTGCTAAGTATTTTACTTAGAGTAAATTGTACCCGGCGGGGCGCTAGATTTATATAGGTACATAGTTATTAATATACATACATACTTTATTTATATAGAGGTCTAAAGTGTTGTTAACAAAATAACATTGCCTACCTATATGAGTAAGTACATCATTCAATTCTCATTATTCAGAAATATCTTTGAGGATTTACCTGAAGCAAAAGTTTCCAACATATTATAAAACTTATAAACTAAAATATTATGTTGAATAATAAATACGAAATCACTTGTGACGTCATATTGCGTCATTCGTTTCGAGGTCAAAGCATGCGATCGGTAATTTCAATTACTATGTCATCGGCCGAAATAGCTCAGTTGGGAGAGCGTTAGACTGAAGATCTAAAGGTCCCTGGTTCAATCCCTGGTTTCGGCAATACTGTTCTTTTTGCTTTTTCGATCAATTTTATTTTTTATTTTCATTTAGTAAAAATAAAACAGCAACGATGTTTTAGTATGAATACCGCACTAACATTAATAACAGTAAAAATCAATGTTTTTTTTACAATATATATTAATATGTAATTGTCTGAAAACAATGCATCGTTAATTATGTAACTAGATAACACTACATATTTTAATATAACGTAACGTTTGTGGTTGAAATTTAATGACTGGGAAATACCTACAAACGGATAAAATATGACAATTGTATAAATAAGTTCGTTCAAGCCGTGTTAGTGAACGTAAATACAGTTAACCGGACATTCGTTCAGTGGTAAAAATACATTGTCAACGTCTGTACCGATGTGACAGCAGTCAGGGTGGTTATTGGAGTGTTTCCACTGCACATTCACTCTGATGTCCGTTTGACTGTACCAACCGTACTACTAATAATTATATCAGCGACTTTTTTTTTGCCAAAAAGAAGTAAGTAGGTATTTATAACTATACTAGCGACCCGCCCCGGCTTCGCACGGGTGCAATGTAGATACTAATGTTTTCTCTATTAAAATATGCATGTATTATATTATGTACATATAAGCCTTCCCCTTGAATCACTCTATCTATTAAAAAAAACCGCATTAAAATCCGTTGCTTAGTTTTAAAGATCTTAGCATACATAGGGACAGACAGACAGCGGGAAGCGACTTTGTTTTTTTTTTGTCACTACATAGTATACTATGTAGTGACAAACTGATGTACTATGTAGTACTATGTAGTCTAGTCTGTATCTTAGGTAATGGTAATGTGGCCTCTTACAATAAAATTCTATATCTTTTACAATTAAAACATCTGCCTTCTTCCAATCTGTTCACAATCTATAGAAGAATTTGCAAATCATCCGTATAAAATAAAGAATCCGTATTTTAACCAATAGGTATCTTAACTCATTCGCACCTAGAACATACGCTTAACCTGCACTTAAAAAAGGGCAGAAGCCATAAATTCACACATTTTACAGCACTCCAAAGTGCAGGTATCATACAACAATGAATCAACCAGCTAAATACGTAGTAGGTAATTACCAACGCCATCTGGTGGCCATTCGACGGAATCAATTTGAACGACCAGAGAGAACTCTGCTATTAAACATGTAATAATGGGCCATTTATTTTCTTGCTGTACTGTGGTATGTAGTTGTGATTGCATAATTTGGTGGCTTTGGTGCTATATTGAATGGCTTTTCAAGTTTTAAAACGGCGTAAAGAAGCATGTATACGTTTGGCCCCAAAAAATCGTTCATCTAATTCTTCTGCCCTTAGAATTTTTAGCCTACAAAGTTTCCACTTTCGGGTCGCAAGCCTCCTCTCTTTGAGAAGGAGTTGCCGAACTATAAGGTGCTTTAGAAGAATAAAAGGTACTAAAGAGTTGGTCAATCCTTAGGTTCCCAGATATATCTAATTATGATTTTTTATCCCGAGAAAATTCCGAACATTTTTCTTTTAAATTGTGCAATACAATTTAAGTTAGTAATTACAGTAACTGAACTTATTATTTTTCTTTCCTAAAACGAAATTTTATTTTAGTATCAACGGTTTGTTATTTTCTCATTGTTTTAAAATTCCGGACGTTTTCGAATTACCCCCGTATACACACGACACAGCTAAAATTCCGGACCTATGACAACCCTACTAGTCCATCCCAATTTATTTGAAACGGGTGCAGTATGTCACATACGTCAGTTTTTTTATAAATTTCTAACATACAGTCAACAAAATAATATCCTACCTATAATCTGTTCCTCTGGACATTTTAGGGATCCAGCGATAATCAAAAGCACTAACATTAATACTAAACCTAGCAAAATGAATAAGAAGTAAACATGTGTGAAGGTTGAATAGATGGTAAGCGATACGGTATACAGTGGGAAGATTAACCCTAATCACAGGGTAGCTTAGAATTCGAACTCAGTACATTTGTTGCTCTAAGTACCCAATTAGAACTACCTATGTTAGTGATTACTGGTTAACCAGAAATAATTTTAGCTCAGAGCTGTTACTTCAGCTTTAGTCGAAGTTTTCAAGACAAAATCTTTTGCTTTCCAAATAATTTAAAATAAACAGTTTTAAAGTAAACTGTGTAACTGTCTCATTGGATACTTCCAGAATCCTTGATCGAAGATAAGGTTTGACACAAATCTAATACCACATGAATTCTTACTACTCATGCGTTTTTGTACCGATTGTCAAATCTCTGCATTAGCATAGAAAATACTGGTGTTCCGCTGAATATTGCATTCTATAAATTAACATACCCAACTTTTATTTAAAGATTAGTAACAGCTCATCCCATCTACTATATTTACGACGGGAAGAAGAACCAATTTTCTAACCAGAACAAGAACAACATTCAACATCTGTACAAAAACTAAGTTATCTTGGTAATGCATCAGTAGACCGGTAAGGACTTTTGAGGAGCAGCCGGAAGACACGTGCGCTGAAGTGCACTCGTGGCAGTTGTGGCGTGTTGTGAGGCCGTGACGTATGAAGTGCGTTTGTAATAATGGTGTAAACAGACTGTGATTTTGCTGTTTTGTTATGTATTTGAAGGACTCCCTTTTATAACAATTTCCTCCCGTCCTAGTTTCCATCATGAGATCCAGTCGCAACGGAGACTAGCCATACAATTGCATCATCATCTGCCTAGCCTTTTCCCATTTATTGGGGTCGGCTTCCAGTCTAACCGAATGCAGCTGAATACCAGTATTTTAAATGGAATGACTGTCTATCTGACCTCCGCAACCCAGTTAGTACTGGGTAATACGATACCCCTTGGTAAGGCATGCAGGAAATATTGTAGTGCACAAGTGTATGCAGCACAGGCCCACCTTTTGTTAATTCACTGTGATAATCCAATGGGATGGTACTTCGACTCGACCGGGTAGAGATCATGCGCACGATCAAGAGTTTTGCGTGCTATCCGAGGCCTAGGGGTATCCCACCACCGACTTCCTGTATCTGACCTACTACATCCCCTTGTAGCTATCAAGTTGCTTGAATTGTGAAAGAAGGTAACAAAAACGACCCGTGTTACAATGATTTCTCCCAGAAAGAAGAATTGTTAAGAAGAATTTTGTGGTGACCAGTGAAGTTAAACGGACTCCATTCTCAAGCATTTCGGTCATTTGAGGCGTAATAGGTGCCAATCGATTTACTGTTATTGCTAGCATAGGAAACCATACTTTAAGCTGTTTTGGTGACGTCAGTTGATTTTAATCGTTCATGAACCTAAGGATTACCTGTTCATGAGTGTGTACTTCCCTATATTAGTTACTTATTTGGTTAGGATATTAATTGCTATCATATTTCAAAGTCGATGAAAGCAGTTCCATAGCCTTTTGCGACAGCAAACTTAAACTTTCAATTCTACGAAGTTATGATTTCTGGCTGACCAGAAAATGTATTCTATATATTTATATTATATATTATTAGAATAAATAAAAAATGTTTAGAAACACAAGTGCACATTATAAAATAAAATAAAAAAAACATAAATCTAAACAAAAAAGATAATATTGTGTTGGTCGCTCTCACGGCTGCGCCAAATAGACCCAGTTCAGCAAACTGCCGAGCAGCTAAAGCCTGATGCTGGTTTTCAAATGGACCTGAAATTAGGACTATCCTGCTGTATATCCTGCTGTGTATGCTTAAAGGGAACGCTATTGGACGAACAAGTTAGGATATTAAATTGGAATGGTTGGTCACTAAACGGTGTTGCTCCAAGGCTCCTAAGACCAAAAGATTGACTTGGCTTGAGTGACTTGGCTTATTTCCCTCCAGAAACAATAGAGCTATGTCCATTGAATGAATGAATGAATGAAAATATTTATTTCAGAGTAGCACACATGAATTAATACAAGTCCATATTATGTTAGTAGGTAGATACTTACAGCTATGTTAGTAGAATTTAAAATTATTATTATTTTGGACATGCATGAGCGACCAGTGCCTCAGGATTTGGCTGTCCACTCTGTCCGACACCACGCTCAGAAGCGTGTTGGTGCTGCCCTTAACCCGAGACCGCAGGGAGGCCGTTCTTTTGCGAAGCACCGCCTGGAAGCCGTCCGTGCTGTGGTCGGCGAACATGCCGGAGGCACTGCACCTCCATGGGAGCCCCAACAAACCCCTGAACGCGTTGTTATACTGGACGCGCAGAGCATTGCAGGCTTTCTTAGTGTAATTGCTCCACAGGCTGCACGTGTATAACGTTTGGCAATAACTTTTGAAGAGTGTGACTTTAACGTCACGTAAGCATCGCGCGAACCTGCGAGAAAGCATGTTACCCCTTACCGACAATGCCCTGCGCTCCCTATCCATGTCCATATCATCATTCAGTTTCTCATTGACCCAGTGACCCAAGTACTTAAATTTGGACACTTGCTGTAGGACGGTTCCACTTAGTGTGATCGGAGGAACAGGGTAGGTTTTAGACCCAGCCTTAAAAACTAGCAGCTCGCATGTTTTACTACATTGTACTTGAGCCCATGGGCCATTGCATATCGTTCACATATGGTCAATAGTGACCTCACGGAACTGATAGAGGGGCCCAGCAGTACCATGTCATCAGCATAACTAATATTGTTCGTAAAAACACCATCCACTGAACAACCGACAGCACTGCTGAGCTCCTCAATCATTACATGCCACGGTTCGAACTAAGTATGTGTAGTGTGGAAGTGTTCATCGATGTCCCGAGGGTTCATCAGGCTTATCCACACGGAGTTCTAAAGTTACCCCTGACTAAAGGCCAGTTCTCCCTGATTTTGGATTTAACGTGGTTTGGATTTAATCGTGTTACTGACGGATACAAACACAGATAAGAATTGACGTGACTACGAGTATACAGGCATAATTTTCAAAACAATATAATTACTTTTTGATGAGACGACAAAAATCTCACCAGTTAAAATCACAGATTAGTTAAAATATTTGCTTTGTTGTCCATAAAGATTTCCTTTGTTTTGAGTTTAAAAAAAAAACACGTGTTTCTCTGATTTCGGGGATGCCCAACAAGCGAGGTCGACTGATGACCTTATTAGGTAAATTAAGATAATTATTGCACAAATATTATTATCAACGGTGGAGAATGCCAAGAGAGTTAGGTAATGCATCCATTATATTGTAAATCAGATATAAAACTTAGTCTGTTTGTCTGCCATTTTACGTCTAAAGCATGAATGAACCGATCCTTTAGAAATTGACATATTGGTAGCCGGGGATCTGGAGTAGGATATAGGTCCTGGAGATGTGTATAAAACATTATTAAATACAAAAAACAGGACGACGAAGTCGCGGGCACTAGCTAGTTCGCTTATAAACGAATGTCTTTTCCAAATAAAAAAAAAACATTACCATCACAAATTTTATGAATAAACACAAAGTTCTCAAGAATATTAGCTTGCCTAATTAACCGTTGGTAATTAAAACCGAAAATACAAGCACAAATTAATTCAGAGACTAGTCGTAAGTATGTATGGAGAATATGAAATTCTCTCACGTTAAAAATAAACCGATAGTCGATACATATTACACATATCTACATGATACAAGATCGAAAATAATTACGCCCGATCATCGGCCATTAAAGCCCGTAAATTACGCGGGTAACGTAATACGCCCATACTAATTATTAAGCGCGGTATGTAATTGAGGCGTCTTAAATATAATAATAAATTTACCTACTTGTTCGAGCCAATTATTGTTAAGGGGCAACACTGATGAAGGTACTTTATAAGGGGAAGAGTGGGATTTATTATTTTTATGGACTGAGCAAGAATTGAGAAATCTGGTGGTATGGGCACTTGCATTTTAGGGGTATGCGGAACAGGATGTAAAGTTCTTCATACCCCATTGAAAAGGGAGGATCCTCCTTGTGTCTGATGGGCTACTAACCGACAGTTGTTGTCGGGTTCTTACATATGCTTTTGTTGCGGAATTGATTGCGCGATGCAGGGTTTTTAGTTCCTAACTTGCGCTATAGATGCCGCTTCATTTATTTTTGTATCGTTGGCTGTGTCGCTACATCATACATACATGGGCTTTATTCTCTCTTTAATTCAGACCTTGATAAGTCCATAAGTTGCTAGTAGTTAGTAACAGATCGTGCTTATATGCTTATGTTAGTGTGATTAGTAAGTACTTAGTTTTAATTATAATGAACCTATTACTAGTTTCACCCAATGCCTTTGGATGGGACAGTCCGCTATGCCAACAATCATTCCAAAAACATCTAGATACATAACATTTTATTTTTTTCGACAAGATACATAGTATCTAAGTTGTCTTAGATACTACGATACTACTGATACTTAGTTGTTATGTGTCATAGTTCCACTATTGAAAGATGCTATCGTAAATCTGTGTCTATTTTTGACTCGTATAGGCAACACGGTTGATTCAGAATGATTAGATAATGTTGAGGAAATAAATAAATATTTTTGCATACAAAAGATAAAAGGTATTATTAGTCAATAAAAAACCCAGTTTTACAATTACTTTAGATATAAGAGGAGATTTAAAAACTCGGTGTTTCGAATCAATCATGGATTTATGATCAAATAGTTTGACAGCATAATTTTCCTCCCACATTTGTTGATCCTATATGGGAATAAAAGTACCCTTAACGAAGGCAATAGAAAAAATTCTGCTGTTCTATACAAAACTGCAATACCTACACGTCAAAATGTACTGAACAGCAGATTTTTTGTTTGACCGACGAAAAATTTCTATGTGAGGGGGTTCAGAATGGTGTACTGAACTTAGTAACCGGCTCAGCGTCGCTGTACCTTCTACCCTGTATAAATACATACTGATATATTAATTTTAGAAAACCAGTAGTTACCTATTTCTTTTTATCACAATGTTGTCATATTTAACACAAAAGTTGTCAGGTAGAGAATGGCTCGTGGCATAAATAAAGTTAGGTGAAATTCAGGTGATTCCCCTAAATAAAAAACCTGCAACTAATGAATATATCTTTCACGATAACAGTGTGAAAGTGATAAGATGTAGCATTATTTTCGTTCGCACGTCATGTCTTATTTAATCTAAGTAATTTCCGGTTAATCCTACCATCCATAATAACCAACGATGCACGATAACATAAGATTATATATCTTTTACTAAGACAGGCATATTTTTTATAATAGATATTTTACTTTAATGTTAAAATTCCGTAGTCCTATCGACCGGATGAACGGACTAACGAATCGAAAGAGTATAAATCCTAAAATACATTTTGTATATACCACACCCAGCCAATCCAATTGATTCATTTATAATACCTACATTTATTTGGCTTAGGTGCGGCAGTCAATGTTTTAATTTCAGACAGTGATAGATTAGAAGCAAATACGTCAGAGAACCAAAGGTTATATAAATGCAAAGAGATTTAGAAGACATGAGCAGACACTGGAAATATTTTCGTACAAAAATTTTGATTCCGAACATTTTCGATTTTGACACACGA
The DNA here is from genome assembly GCA_964057025.1 of Standfussiana lucernea. NCBI lineage: Eukaryota > Metazoa > Arthropoda > Insecta > Lepidoptera > Noctuidae > Standfussiana > Standfussiana lucernea. Next base: position 11,121,880 of record OZ059796.1, read on the forward strand.
ATGCTACCTGACAAGCGGGTGTATGACACAAGACGGAAAGGTTTGTTACTAAAATAGTTACAAGTTTTTGGATTAGGATTTTCTTCGTCTTGTCCCTTGTTCTTTCTCTTCCTTGTTCTTTGTTCGTAAGTAGGTACAAAATCGGTTTTTCGTAAAAAAAAAACGGAAATATTTGGAAACTGCAGCTTTATGCCACAGCGTTTTACCAACTACATATGTATGTTGGGGACGGCTTAAAGTCTAATCGGATGCGGCTAAATACCCGTATTTCACATGGAGCGTTTTCACCAAAACCAAATGAAGATTCCATGAGCCGTGACTAGGAAATACAATCTCGTTTTCGGGAGCTATCGCGAGAATTAAAAAAAAATGATGGACGTCAAACAATGTTAAATACATTAAAGTTTATTGAAAAAATTCGTAAAAATAAATGTTTATTTCATAATACCTACCATTCTTATTATTTTTTCCTAATTTATTCAAATATTGTGATTATTTGCATGAATAAACACACAAAATTGCTAATCTCGCGAGATCTCGGAGTTGGCGAGATCTCGCGGTATTGTTATTCGTAAACTCGCGAGATCTCGCCTGAGCCCCAATCTCGCGAGATTGCATTCCCTAGCCGTGACACGGGCTGAAATTTATGCAACAATGGAAAAGGTATCATTAATAATAAGTTTAATTGTTTACCAACGTCTTACCAAGGGAACCTAATCTTCTTTATTTAACAAATGAAATAAAGAAGATTAGCCAGTAGGATTAGATTAGCGAGGACCTCGTGGCTAAATAATAACAGCCGCTCGGATCAATCTTCAGGCTAAGCCGCGTTTGCCTAGGTTAGTCTGTGGATGGGTGACCACCCGTTACATACCGAGCTTCCTCCGTGCCTGGGAAAGCACGCTAAGCCGCTGGTCCCGGTTAACATTTGTAGATCTTTGACAGTCGTTACAGTAGTCAGTGGCCCGAAAGTCTGACAACCAGTCTTACCAAGGGGTTTCGTATTACCCAGTAGTAAATGGGTTGTGGAGGTCAGATAGGCAATCGCTCCATGTAAAATACTGGTATTCAGCTGTATCCGGTTAGTCTGGAAGCTGACCCCAACATAGTTGGGAAAAGGCTAAGCAGATGATGAAATAAAGAAGATTAGCAAATATTATTATTACAGCTAGGACACAAGTCTCATCTCCGTTAGAGATGACAAGACAACATAACATTAATAAATGACGTGCAGAGTAGCCAAGTCTGTTCAATTGAAAAGTCAAACTTGGCAATGCAATAATGTCCGACAAGCTGATATTCTCATGTTTTGTGTAGAGACATGCATTTCCACAACATAAATATAACATCCTGTAATCCCAGAAGGGTTAGCAGAGGTGTGCCTAATAGTAACGAGTTTCCCTACTGTTTTATATTCACTTTGCTTTTATGAGTATGATTCACTTCGCTGTTGTCAAATTGGTCGTATCTATTTATATCAATATACAAACTGCGACAGTCAAATCATTATCATGTTACTGCTATATATCAGCTCACAGCCATCAAAGTATAATCTAAATCAATCTGGGATTTTTTTTGTATTTTATTTGTTTTACCAAATTCCTTAGATTTTGATAAGATTGTGCATCAAAAAGATTTCGATGTAGTTTTATTTTTTGTCTTGGAAAGTACTATCGGCGATATGGAATTTATTTTGCCTATGGACGTGGTGAATAACCTCATCTATCGATGTTTTTAATTGTTAGGTATTTCATGCTCCTCAGAGATGACCGGCAGCACAGTGGTCACGTGCTACCGTGCACACTTGCACAGCGAGGCTCAGGGGAGATATATATAGTCGCCACAGGGATGTGCCTAAACAGGCGTTTCACAGAGGGGGCTCCGGACAGGTCTTTTCAGAGGAAACGGTGCCTCCTCTCATGTGCGGATTGTGACCACCGGGGTGGTTTTAGTGAGGTAAAAATCCCACACTCCCCGGTCTTATCCCCAAAGACCGGTCGACTTTTGAAGGTTTCCCCCCGAAAACTAAAAAACAAAAAAAAAGGTACTTCATGCTATGATTTTACAATTACAAATAATGTTTTTCAACACATACATACATACGTACTATAATAATACCAACTATCACTTTGGTCTAGAATGAAGATCCATGAAGTCCTGGGCTCGATTCCCGGGTCGGACGAACTGCCATTGGGTTTTTGAAACAGGTAATTTTCCCAGTAGCAGCCACGGAGGCTGGATTAGTGCCTGGACAATGGCCATAGGCTGGCCCTTAATTACATGAGACTTAAACATAACTGGCGATATTTGGGTTGGACATTGGGGAATTAGGTAGCTACAAGACTGCCCCTGCCTATCCCTTTCGAGATTATAGGTGTGATGCTATGACATTATGTTAAGTTATGAAATGACCAGCAATAATGTGTTTTCAACACATTTCTACTGTAAAACTACCTATGTTATCTAAGGATATTATATTCAGTAAGTACCTAAGTCAAGTAGCCTGTAGTTACTGTCGATATTTGCAGCAACTAACGACCGAAGTCTGAAACCGTTCAACTGATCTCACGGCTTACAATACACTTACTAGCTGTAAGTAAAGGGTTATTATCGTAATGTTAGTAAGAATACGACCCGAATGGCGCAGCGGTAGTGAGGCTGCCTTACGTTCATAGGGTTCCGGGTTCGAGTCCCGGTAGGAGCAAGTGTTTGTGTGATGAGCATAGACATTTGTTACCGAGTCATGGATGTTTATATGTATAATAAGTATGTATTTACAAACAAAAAGTATCTATGTAGTATATCAACTATCTGGTGTCCACGACACAAGCCTCGTTGCTTAGTGTGGCACTAGATGGCGCTGTGTGTAATGTCCAGCGATATTTATTTATTTAATAAGTAAGCAAGCTTACAAGAAAATATTGTGTTCCTTACTGAACGAATTCTCTCATTTCTCCTCCAATCTTTATCTTATATGACAAAACCAAACTATGGGTGTACTAATGAGTACAACTCTGCTTAACCCTACAAAGATTACAGGCGTAATTTTATGTTATGAAAATACAAAGATCTTCTTTATCGTGTGGTTAGTGCCTAACCTGGTGTCAGAGTTTTAATGCCGCCCAAGGGACTCTGACTTGGCTTTTACATGCCGTCGAGAAATATCTTTCAGGCATGCTGGTTTCCTCACGATGTTTTCCTTCACCGAAGCAAGTAATAATTATAGGTAAGTACAATACGCATATAATTCCGAAAAATCAGAGGTGCGTGTCTTGGGTTCGAACTCGAGACCTATGACTTGGCAGACCAACGGTCACACCACTAGACTATCACTGCTCAAAATACAAAGATAGTTAAGCTTAAACACAAATAACTTCACTTGCATTATTAGGTGATATAAATACCTAAAGATAAGGAAATAATACTTTTTAGGCGCCAACAACTAATGCATTAAACTATAGTCTATACTGAACGCAGTCATCGCAATCCATACTAATATACCTAAAAGTTGTCTATTTGACTGTCGGTATGTCTGTCCGTTACCTTATCACGCCATCCACGTAAGGTGGGTGGACCATGGAAGGCCATGCTCCTTCGAAGGCCAATTATCAAAATTTCGTAGTTATTGCCATGTGATGACAAATTCCTTCTATCTACATAAACATCCATCGAACTAGAAATCACAGACGCGGCGGTGAATCGCTCGCGCCACTATTTTGGCAGTACGGTCCCTTGCTTCATTGATATCGGAAATCGGCGACGTTAAAATAAGGTGGGTGTACCATAGAAGGCCACTCTAACAAATAAATAGTTATTATTCGTTTATTTACTGGATAAATGAAACTAACAAATATTTAAGTAATACTTTGTTTTATTACGTAATATATAAACCACTTCTTTTTATTGTAGATTTAATGGCTATTTATTAACTTTTAGTTTTAAATGACTGATTTATTATAATGGCCTTCTAAGGAGCCTTGTTCCTAGCAAGGCCATTTTTAAGAGTTCAATGAAACTTAAGTTTAATCAATATTGATCAAATCTGAAATTTAAAAAAGTGGTTTATATTTTACGGAATAAAACAAAGTATTACTTAAATATTCGTTCGTTTCATTTATCCAGTATATGAACGAATAATAACTGTTTATTTATTAGAGTGGCCTTCCATGGTACACCCACCTTATTTCAACGGGCAATATGGGGACCATGATCTGGGTTAGGACATAGGATCTTTTTTATCCCGGTAGTAAAGTCCCGTGGGATCATTTCTGACCTCCATTAACAAGTAAAATAATCTTAATACTATTGTAAATGCGAAAGTTTGTATGGATGAATGTTTGTTACTCGATCACACCAGAACAGCTGAACGGATCGGGATGAAATTTGGCACAGTGATAGATTATAGTCTTTTTACATTTTGGTTTTTCTCACACATACACATAAATATTTCCACGCGGACGAAGTCGCGGGCATCAGCTAGTAATCTATAAAATCAGTTAAAAAATGACGATGACGAATGATGATTAGTCTTTTTAACCAGAAAACGCATGCGTAGGTGCGCTGGCGCCGATGCTCTAAGAAACTCATATTGTATGCTAATATCCCAAGATTTTAGAATGATAATTATTAGAAAAATAAATTTGTGAAGCGGCTCATACGCGCCGCAACTCGTTCGCGTAGTGGTAACTGTCTTTAATATAATAGATATTACTTATATACCGGTTTGACGAAATTAAAACGGGCCCTTGAATATTCAGGAACACCGTTATATACCTACGCAAATGCCTGTATGTAATTAGAGGTGTAAGCTACTGGTTTATGTTGGTTGAAGCTGAATCTGTTGCGTCAAAGCCGATCGTATTCGCTTTCTTTATTGTCTGTCGTTGTTTTTAGTCATAGGAGGAGATTTTGGCTAAATAATAACAGCCGCAGATCACTGTTCAGGTTAAGCTGCGATTGCCTAGGTTGATCTGTGGATGGGTGACCACCCATTACATACCGAGCTTCCTCCATGCCTAGGAAAGCACGTGAAGCCGTTGGTCGCGGCTGTCATTTGTAGATCTTTGATAGTCGTTACACGTAGTCAGTGGCCCGAGAGTCTGACAACCAGCCTTAGCAAGGGGGGTCGTATTACCCAGTACTAATTGGGTTTTGGAGTTCAGATAGGCAGTCGCTCATTGTAAAATACTGGTATTCAGATGCATCTGGTTAGACTGGAAGCCGACCCCAGCATATTTGGGAAAAGGCTAGGCAGATGATGTTGTTTTCCGTCGTAGTAACGGGTGTCATTTTTTTAGAAATACATTATAGTAACTTAGTATCATGCTTGTTTTGCCCGAAGGGTTAGGCTGAGACATTTGATTTTATCTCTGGAAGTAATATTTCATAGGTCATTGCTTAAAGCCTTAAATCTCAGGTCTTTGAGACACCCTTAGCTCCTTGCGTTGTTGATTGTTTAAGAGGAGTTATGTGGTCACTTCCATATTATAAATAGACTAGCTTATGCCAGCGGCTCCGCCCGCGTGGAGTTCGATAATTGACCCACGGGATCGTCCTACCGATATGAAAAGTAGCCTATGTGCTATTCCAAACTATAATCTATCTCTGTGCTGAATTTCATCCGATAAAGTTCAGCCGTTCTGGCGTGATTGAGTAACAAACATCCATCCATCAATCCAAACTTTCACATTTATAATATTAGTAAAGAAGTATAGATTATTGAACTATCTAATTATTCTATATAACTCTAAATATAGTGTCCCAACATACGCTTCGTCATTGTCTATGTACTTCAACGAAGTGTTAAATGTTTTTGCACTTAACTAGCTATCTACGATAAGAATAGATCTGCTTGCATAATAACTGTTTATGCTATAAATTGCCATTGAAAATACATATATAAATTAGCACTCTGCACTACCCTTGCTTACTTTTCCATTCGTCTAAAACCATCAAAGAGGTGCAGCGTTAAATCATTGTATACCACTACACTGTAACATTTCTAATTTATTTATTTTATGATAGGTAGCTTCACAGCTGACAGTAAATAAACATAAAATGATTATACTAAACATTACGCCAATTACGAAGTACACAGAAAAATAATAAGATAATCAAAGAGTGACTCTAATTAATTGTCGTTAAAGTTTATAGTGTGTATCTATGTGCGTGTGGGTATCTAATATTATTAAAGAAACTATAATAGTTCAATATTGAAAGCCCTTAGATCTAATAAGCAGTTCTTGATATCATATGGATATGAATCAACGAAAAATAACTTCAACAGGAGGTAATGAAAAATTATGCCCTGTTGATGGCTATAAACTCGCCCCCTATTACATGGGACCTAACCTTACTGGCGAAATATGGGTGTACTGTTAGGTACACGACTGCCAAACCAGAGTAATAGAGGCGTGATGTTATTTTATGTAAGTAATAAAAAGCCCACGAACGAGCAATGACCTTCGCCATAAAACCAGTGACTCGTTTAAAAAACGCTAAAGAAAGATTATATAAGGAAAACGATTAACCATGAAAACCTACATAATCACACTACACTTAAACACTGTTGCACTGATTATGAAAGAATTCCAAGGACCATTCCTTTGACCAGACATTAGGGGACTCCCTTGGGCATCGATACTTCCGGACTGATAACGATCTTGATAACGTTTAGATAAGCTAACTTCAATCCTAACACACCTGATAGCGTATCTTCTATTTATTATCATACCTTGACATCAAGTACGTTATGTACAAATGAGAAGTTTAAAGGCGGCCGCATACAGCCGATTCTAAAACCAATGACAAAAACCATTATTTTTAAAACGATTTTGAATCTGATAGACATATTACGGGGTCGAAAAAAACTGCTGTTCCTTATTTATTAAACATTTTGACGTTTAGGTTTTGTAGGAAACAGCATTTTTTTTTAAATTACCGATGTAAAATTTATATGGGGGGTTTAGAATGACGTACCAGACTCAATACGTGATAACCATTTGTGCATCGCTGTCCCTTCCACTTTGTAAACTTTTCTGTAATTTCTGTAAAACCAAAACCTTTGACTTTTCCAAAGACTTTGTCTAGGCTCTATATTCTTCTCCTTCATCTTCTCTTCTTTTCTCCAATCAAATAGTTTAGTTTGTTCAATCACTTTTTTTACACTATGCTTGCCTTTGGCCGTAGGGTGGAGCAAGCTTGCATAAACGAAACCGATTCACTCGAACTTTCAAGAGATCCAGATTATATTGATCGAGATGTGTGTGTGCGATGTGTGTGTGATCATCATAGCACTTTTTTCGAAACTTTAGTCGCGTAACGCCTTGGGATTTTCCATTTTCTCTTCTATTTCAAAGTCTTTGATCACGACTAAGCTGTTGAATTGGTGGATTGATAGCTAGGTAGTCTGTAAGGTATATATTTATGACGCAAAGTTGCTTGAGAATAAATGAATTTTACGTTAGGTATGTTATTTCTGATAGTCGACCATCTGTGGGCACCTTAACTATCTCAGCTATCATTATTACATGAAAAAATACTGTTACAGAAATATTAATTAATCGATTGTTAATTGATTTGAATTCAGTTGCTTATCTAATAATACATCACATGGTCACTCGTAACTGTCGAATGTTATGTTAATTATCAATTATTTGTTATTAAATTGATATGGTTTTGTTAAGTACTTGTTTTTGTTTTGTCTATTACCCGTCGGTAATAGACAACAAGATCGGATTGAATCATAAACTGAAAAAGTGTGAGTATTGTGATTTTTTTAATGTCTTCTTGTTTTTTTGAAAGATAAATATTTAATTTGTTTGTGAGTACCAAGCAATTGTTTATGGTCCTATTATTTTTTTAAGGATTTCTAGAATGTTTAGATCAGATCTTCTATCGATGACCGTCTAAAATCCAAATGGAATCCGAGTAAGTTAGTGAGGAACTTATCTCAGAAAAAACGACAATTATTATTTGTGAAGTATGTACGTATGTACCAGATATACCTAAACCTACTGTTTGCTGTTAATAAACTTACTGTTATGCTATAAACACCTATTTTCCTTGATTTAGATCCGTATTTACATTAATGCATGAATGGGTTAAGGAAAATCATGGTAGGTATAGACTACACTACTCGAAAATCGTACAATTTACTTTAGAAATAACTCATTCAGTAATAGGTTCTGTGAACAACTCATTAAGGCTTTACAGAACTAGGCTTAGCATCCCGTTTTCCTCATTTTACCAACTACGTCATACGTACTAAGTTAGTCATACGTAAATAAGACGATTTTTGCATCGAAAATACAATTATCTTGTAGCATTTTAGTAAAAAAAATTGCAAGCAGAATCAGTGTCATCCGTAGTTATGAATACATTCTTAAAATTATGAAAATATTATAAGTGAAACGATTATTTTTTTATTTTAAAATCGACGTATTTACGTTCCGTTTAAACTGCGCGGTCGTGCTAAGACCTTTGGTGGGTGATATCTTACTAGAATCAAAAACTCCCACATCCGAATTTGCTAGAGCCTAGAACCTTCTAACCTCATGATATAATTGAAATAAGTCACCAATCATAAAAAGAATAATGTCCCACCATAACGATAAATGATAAATGATAAATGATAAATGATGTTTATTTTGCAAATAGGTTTTTACAAACACTTTTACACGTCTTCTTTTTTTAAAACTAGATGAGGCCGGTGTTTCGTATCTGACTACTCTGAGAAGAAACAACCGAAACAAACTCAGAGGTCATAGTCTCTTTTAAGGTCCAGACATAATCTTGATAAACTCACATGAGGACTATGCAGATGAGTGTCTGAGATTAACCTAACCGTCCATTGAAAGATTCATCATAACTTGTACCAGATAACTAAATGATTAAGCTCAATACCAACTTCCCACGGTTTAAAGACACTTTCTTTGGTTCCCAATCAATATTCCCACACCCATGTTAAAAATACTCAAATTGCTTATTTAAAAAACATAGTTAACAGTTAAAAAGGTTTTATAATATTATCATCCAATATATTTATAAATTCACTATAAAAGAATTTAAAAAAAACTATTAAATAACTTCGGAGATTGATACAATTTGTTTTGCATATTTTTGAAGTAAAATAGTGGGCTTTCTTCAAATGGCATTCCTTCAACTAATCGTTATAAGAAACTGAACCTCGTTGGCCTACTGACTGCTGTGCCTGGTCCTGTGTTCGATTCCTAGGTCGATCAAAGTATTATTGGGTTTTTCCATCAGAAATAACCCTGGAGTCTGGATTTGTGCCTGGTTGATGGCAATAGTCTCGCCCCCTATTACATGGGACTTAAACATATATTTAAAATTATTTATTTATTAAAAAAAACATAACCGGCCAAATGAGGGTGTTCTACTATTAGGTATACATAAATATCTGCCTAAACCCGCGGAGATTACAGGCATGATGTTATGTTATATTTTTTTGAAAACCCAAAAAATTAACTGTAGCAAAAGTCATAATTAACATGTTCACGTGACCCGACAAGGGGCATGATTAAGTAACTTATTGTTTATTCAGTTTGCACTAATGAACCAAATTCTTTGAATAACAATTGTTCATCACTTAGCAACGTGCTCCTAACAGCTGTGTTTAATAAGAAGATAATTATGTATTAATATTAAAACTTATGAATTATCTTAACAAAATATTTACAGTTGCGAAACAAAATTAAAAACCTTGATGAAATCAGTGTTTGCAGATGAATTATTCATACCCATTGTTTCAGTTGTACTCGTATTAATCCAAGGTTAATCTTTAGGATATGTAGCAGGCTTAATTTTATGTTAATCCGTTCACGTAGAAGAAAAAACCTTAAAACTTAAATTAAGATAACTTCCAGTCTTACTTATCTATAGCCTTAGATGGCTTATGAGTCATAAGCTTTAATAAGTCTTATGACTCTCGTCATAAGCTATGATTCTCGTATTTAAGCCCATACGTACATAGGTACTACTTCTATGACCATGTAATAGGTAATATAGCAGCCTGCCACATTTTTTTAAATATTAAATGGGCTTCCTCTTGACCTCAATCTTGTCCTGAGGACGGAGATGAAGTGAACGATGGAAAGAGCTAACAAAAGAGAAGCCTATTAACTCGCGATTTAAATAGATGAATTTTCAACCCTCGCGCACCAACGATAAACCACCCTCAACTTCTTTCTACTTCTCTTCTTCCTCTTCATCCTGTCAATCGTCACGCTATCTTTTACTCTACTTAAGGTTGGATTCTGTGAGGAAAGAAAAGGTTCTTAACTCACAGAATCCAACCTTCTTAAGGTTTCCTCTCCCTGTTCATCAGTCAGTTCAAAATGGTTCCACTAGTCATTGGTTCTAATGAAACCTGACCATAAGCCAACGGCGCTATTCAAAAACCAAATTTTATGAATTGTGCGTAATTCACAAGTGACACTATATTCTAGTGCTACTTATTAGTCTGCCGATCCTACTAACAACATAAAGCGAGGAGAAATACAAGTTCGTGAAACCAGCTCGCCGTTTCACGAACGCCGCTCATGTCGGCTTCCTATAGAAGCGGTAATTGAACGATTAAATCTGCTCAAGACTTTATTGATTACAGTTTTGGAACTTAATAAGGGTAAGGTCGATCTTATAAATATTTGATTGTCCTGGGCTAGGCTATTGTGTCATGAAATACAATGAATGATAAAGTTACCATTTTAGTATTAAGGTCATAGATGGTGTGATAATAGAAAGATATGAAGCGAAAGAACGGAAGAGATGCCATGCCAAAAATTACAAATCATGGCTCCTAAAAGACAGAATTTAAGCACGGAAGTAACTTGCAAAAATCAATATCAATATAGTAGAAAAATGGGCGGAAGGTGCTTCAGTTTTGCTAAAAATGGTAAATCTGAACGTAAAGTTGAGGATAGTCTTGCAAAGTCGGAAGTATAGAGGAGCCTTACGGCATAATCCTATATGTCCAACAAAGATATGCGATAAATCTTTGAGTGATTCTAAATAAACTAAGTTTATAAATCCACCAATCTCACGGAACAAACTATTCTCACTTCCATAATTAGCAGGTTGTTTAGTCTATAAAGCGGTCTCTATTCTTACACTCGGCATTATCATACGTTGTGCAGTTCTTTCTTCCTTTTTACCGTTTGTCTTTTGTTCATTCTTGTAAAGCTTCTGTAATAGTTACCCCAGGCCCATGGTGAAAACAGTGTTTTTAAAATTAGAATAGAATACAAGAACATCAAATAATCAGCCCATACCGATTTCGTCAAAAGGGCAGTCGCTCCATGTAAAATGCCAGTATTCATCAGCATCCGGTTAGACTGGAAGCCGACCCCAACATAATTGGAAAAAGGCGAGGCAGATGATGATGACCGATTTCACAGCTGGGTTAAGGTGGGTTTAGACTAAACGAACAAAGAACTAGAGCTAGAACAAAAGCATTCTTTCTTGATCTTTTAGTGTAAACGAAAGCTCGATTTCAGCGTTTACACCAAAAGATCAACGAGCAAAATGAGAACAAAGCACTAGAATTCTTGCAAGACGTTTAGATCAACCGAACGAATGCTCGGAGAACACAAGAACGCTCTGAAGAGACCGCTCCGGGAAGCGAGCACATCCGAACACGCAAGAACGCTCTAAGCAACTGTTCGCACGTTCTAGTGCCGTTTACATCAAGCAAGCGATCATTCTTAGAATATTCTATAGAATCTTTGAGATCGCAAAGTGAACAACGAAAGAATGCTCTGCGTCTGTTTACATTCAAAGGATTTGATAGGGTGGGGTTAGAATGAGCATTCGCTCGTTTGATGTAAATCGACCTTTACAGGCGTCTACCACGTGGGCCCAGTGCCGGTTGCTAGATGCTCTATTTGGTTCCATGACATGCTGGTATCCTCAAAATGTTTATTCACCGTTTAGAGAGCAGTGAGGAAGAAATAAATTTCACAAAGAAGAGTGCCGGCCTGGATATGAACCCACGATTAAAAGCAGTGTCACCAGTGTTAAAAATACTACCTTTGTGGTCATTAATCTGTTTGCCTGATGGTGATTGGCGATGGGCATTTCAGCCTTTCAGGAAAATAGTCTCTCTTACCTTATCACGTGAGTTCTGACGATATCAGTCTGACATCATTGCCTTTACATCCTTTTCGTGTTTATTTGTTTATAGAAGCTTACGGTTTCTAATTGTTGACTAGACGTGAGCACATGATCAGTAACTAATTAAAATGTACACACAATGTGTTAGTTCTCTTATTAGATGAACAAAGTTTATAAATTATGGATACGGGTGTGTCTTATACTACGTAGTATTCTAAAGCTGTTTGGGAATCATCTTTTTCGACTTTACCAGAAGTCGGTTCAAGTATTAATTTTCGATTTTGTATTCTTAATCCCATTATCGGGTAGGTTGATGTTTATTCATATTTTCAAGATATTTTTGTTACGTTTCTATCGACTCTAGTATGCGAGAAATAAATAGAACGTAGAAAGTTTAAATATGGTTGCCTAAAATTCCATATTTTCTTTTGTTTTTGGACGGTCCAACATGACACTTTTTTTCCTTCCACAATCAATCAATCATCCCAGTAATATTGGAATTATCCAAAAGAAACCCATAGTATGTTAAATACATATTAATTTAACTTATAAGTGATTTATTACATCTGACACTACGCGAGGTGATAGTTTTGCGGTTATGGGGTATCGATTGGTAATTCGATCGTTTTAGCTACCGGGGATATAATTATATTGTGTCTATTAATAATTCACAACTTTGTCTGTTATAAAAATAGCAGGATGTTGCCAAGTTAAAATCAAAAAGAGAGAAATAACGTGTACCTAAAGATATTTCGACTAGGGTACCTACCTAAATAAAGAAAATGAAGACAGGTTGTGGCCTTATTTTAAATCTAAAAAAACCGCTCTACTTTTCATACACAAAAGTTCATCGGAAGATATAACGACAAAAAATGGGGTCAATAATAAATATAGTCTTCTTAAATGCAATGGTTAACAATCTGGTAGCCCGATTAATTTTGAGTGATAGCATTCGCTTTAAGAACTTACACAATAAATTATTTTTAAATAATGTCCATTAAATATGCTCATTACATGACGGAACGCCTTCCAAAACTGTCGATGCATATTTTAGTAGCGCGATTTAAGTACAGTTAGTTGCATAGATTATAAAATAAAACAGAGACTCAACCTCATCTGCTGTTATGCTTGCTTACATCTTTGAAAACTCTAGGAGGCAACTAGGTACTAATTCGATTAATTAATTCATTTGCTAAGTGACCTCATGTCGGACCATGTGATAGTAATAACCATGCAATAGAAACTACTTAATATACAGGGTGGAAGGGCTACGACGCGAAAACGGAAACTACATACTCAATACATCATTCTGAACCCTCCACATAGAAATTTTTCGTCGATTATTAAAAAAAAAAAAGTTTGTCCATATATTTTGACCGTGTATGTATTGCACTTTTGTAGGAAACAGCTGGTTTTTTTTTAATAACCGACGAAAGATTTATTTGTGGGGAGGGGTTCAGAATGATGTACTGAGATGTGGTTTCCATTTTCGCGTAGGTGTCCCTTCCACCCCGTATAATAGTAATCTAATAATATTATTAAGATTTCATGATTAAAAGTACAATGTCCAGGGGTCTTAAATGACTCGCACAAATATCTATCTGCATTTAAGATCAATCAATAAATCGTTTCATAGTGACCAATCAACGGAGAAACCAAGTAAACTACTTTGATTGGATATATTACAATTCCAGTGTCGATAATGTGCATAATGATATCGCAATTAAATCTTTCAATTACTTATAGAATTCTACGAAAGTATATTATTAACCTTCGCTGACAACTCTTTAACTCTCCAGCCCCTAGTATAAAAAGAAAAAGGGTTTTACAGCTTCATAATTACATTTAATGAAAAATAATCTCTGTTACCATCTTCATCTATTAAGCACCAATTACAAAGTATCCCATCGATTACAAACAAGCATGCCGTTTAAAAACCCGTCGATGCACCGTCTACATCTTCCCTTTGGTCTTTATCTATGCTAATAACGTTTGTGCATGTTCATGCAAGAAAATTCAGTAAAAAATCGTATCTTTACATCCATTAGCTCCTCATATCATATGCAAATTGCTGACACCAGAGGCCTACAATTATTACGAACGAGCGGCGATTTCTCTTAATTTTAAGCATTTTTAGCCTCTCTTTTCTTTAAATTTTCTTTCTTATCTTGTAAGTTTATGATCACATTATGATGTACATGTTATAAAGGTGATGATTTTGGGTGGTCTACCATTGAAATAATGATGTTATTATTTATACTGGGTTTTTAATGGTGCGCGTGCGCTTCAACTGTCTCATCAAGATAAGTTTGTTTTCAACGAGCTCTCATTACCATGGTATCAGATGAACGATTGACTTTTAAACGTTTATCTCTGTTTGGAGATTTTATTTGATTGTTTTCAAATGTTGATGGATAATTCTATGTTTTGGATTTGTAATGGTTCTTAAGAGCTGGATATACGCCAATGACCTTGGTCATGTGGGCGTTTCGACGATAAAGCCCCCCGCGTGCGCCTCGATTACGTAAAAAAATCCATATAAATAATTAAGAAAGTTATTGGCAAAAATAAGCCAAAGGTCCCCTCGGCATTACTTAATATAATATATTGATGGCAATAAAAAGATCCTATGATTGATAGTTTAGGAGAAAAATGGTAGTTAGTTACAAAAACAGAGGCTACTTTGCGTATTTATTTATGATGTTTAAATTATATTTTTAATTTTTTTAAAGCCAAGAGGACATGCTTTACATTGTGTAGATTAATATATATTTTTTGGAAAAAACATCCGGTGATGGTTACGGAACAAAAAGGTTCTAATGTATCCTAAATGAAGATCAATTCACGTATATCCACGCCTTAAAAACAAATGTTACTGATTTTGTTCAGTATAGACATTGAGCATGACATGACATTGAGTTGAGCATTTTCATTTTTTGTAATTATTTTAAATTATAATGACGTTCCTGCCAATACTCCATGTCACAGCGAGTGAGTATTTACTTGTAACATTATTTTCTATTTTGCACGAACTAAGGAATTTATCTATATAAAGTATAGTTATACATGGTTACTGGTAACTCGACGTATTAATTTGTTGCATTTTAACCTTACGATTGATTTTGACGTCCTGCAAGAAATACGTCGAGTAACCAGTAACCCTGTATATTGAACTAGAAGCATTATATGGCCAAGAAGTACCGTAATATCTAAATAAAACTCCGCGGAATAAGCGCGTAATTAAAATATCCCTAACTAAACCGGAAATATTAATTTTAATCCAGATAAAAAATCTTATAAAAATGGAAATGGCTAATAAATCAATGTTAAGAAAAGATATTTTTATAGTGATATCTTATCAAAAACATACGATTGAGTGGATTACTTACTGCCTATTATTAAAATAGTAACTATTATAAAATAATAATAAAAAATAGGAATGCCTTATAGAAAAAAATAAAAAATAAAATTTAAGATGAGTTTGCTCTTGACTCTAGTCTAGGTCAGAGGTGACAGAAACAGATTCTATATAGCATTCCTGTCTTTACTTAACTAGGCATAAGATAAACACTTGTAGTATCTACGTTACGAGGGACAGCCTTTCCCATTCAAACTTCTTTCTTTAACAGAAAAACTTTGCCATCATTATAATGATTTCATCTAGGAATAGTGCAGCCAAAAATACCAACAGTCTATGAAAGTAAAAGACTCAAATAATACATCATTCATCTTCAAATATTGGTTGCCCTTCAATTATTTTTATTTTGTTCTTTATGTTTCTTCTCATTTAAGAGAGCCTAAGAAACCTTACACGCGGGTCAGAACCAAGGATGTAATGTGAAATTTAGATTAAGAAAATGGATTATAAAGTAGAAGAAGTCAGAAATATTCGGTATTATTATTATTCCTGTCAATCTCTTCAATTTTGTAGTAGTCGGCACTCGTCGTCTCTTCTGATCTAAAATCTTCAAAAAACAGCCAGATAAATCAGTAAAACCCTTGATGTCAATCACCACAGTTCATCTACCTTCCCGTTATCAAAATTCTGGTGAACTATTTCACTTATTACGGTTATAAGGGTCATAGAAACTGGTTGCACCAATCGTGGGAACCCGGCCTATTTGCCCGAAACGTTTGTTGATCTCTTCAAGACGACCAAATACTCGACGCCTTTTGTCCAAAAACGTAATGGGGATAAACAAATAAAAATAGGAGGACACTTCAATGGACGGCGCTAGATATTTCGGGAATAAGAGAATGCATTGTCTAGTTTTTTTTTTGTTGGGTTATTAATTTTGACAGGCCTTGAGAAATGGTTAAATTAGCTCAGGATAAGAGAGGACTGGCCCAGAGATTTCATTTATCGATTTTTTCAAGATGTATCTCTTGGCGTCCTTTTCAATCAGAAGTCACTGAAACTTAAGTGTAAAATTATGAATGTAAGCATGCATATAATACTTGACGTTTACCCTAGAAAGAAATTATGCATGCTAAATATACAACGATTTATTCACAGAAATCTCGCCACACTATTCAATTTCTCCACCCAACGGCGGAGCAGTTATTCTAAAACTAAAAATCATCAGCATTCTTCATCGCCTCGTCTCCTCCGCACCTCTGTGATGCTTCAACATATCCGCGAGGAACCTAATGGACTTGTAATACCCGACGACTTCAAACAAACAAGTGGCGTTAAAAGGACAAAGGGCCAACACAATACGTTTGAGTGTGTGGGTTAAGTTGTAAGAGGACGCGGTGCAGAAGATTGTATTTTTGCTACGGACTTGCAGATTTTCCTAAATGTGTAAATCATGCAACAGTTACAACGGATGAGCAGCAAGGTTCTAAAGTAGGCTTCCAATTAGGATTTAATAATGTACAATCCTTTTTTTTACAAAACTAACCACAACATTAATAAGAACAACCTTGTGTTGGTATGACTTTGATACAATGATCAACACATTCTTTTTGAAAAAAATCTCTGATATTCAGCTGCATCTGGTTAGACTGGCAGCCGACCCCAAAATAGTTAGGAAGAGGTTAGGCAGATGATGATAATGTTAATACATGAGCGACCCTCTGCTTTGACATTACGTGTGACTGTAATGTTCTCACCGATGAGATCTCTAAAATCGCTTCCGCTTACATTTTGTCCCAATCTACTGGACACTGGACGTCCAATATTTACAAAGTGGAGTATTTTTTGTCAAGCCCGAATGGAAGGGTTGAATGGCTGAGGGTATATGGAGTGAAGGCAACCTTCCTAAGGACATGGAAAATTATGGTCGAGAATAATAGGACACCATTGTAGTTGCGTGATGGGCTGTGCAGTTTGTGTTTAAAATCAAATATTGTACGTCTTTTATGCAGATGTTGAGAGAATGTTGAATGTTGTTGTTGTTGTTGTTGATGTTGTTGTTGTTGTTGTTGTTGTTGATGTTGTTGTTGTTGAATGTTGTGTTGTGTTGTTGATTGGAACGGTGAATAAAGAGATCTTTGCTCACATATCACCGTTTGTACCCATGGGCTAACGTCACTCCACATTTGGTAAAAGGTACTTATTTGACTCTGAAAGTCTAATAAATACCTTTTCTATCACTTAGACGTGCCTCGTTGGTCTTGTAGTGGCAAGCGCGACTGCTGCATGAGGTCCTGGGTTTGATTCCCGGTTCGGGCAAACTGATATATGGATTTTTCCATCAGAAATTTCTCAGTTGCGGCCACGGAGTCTGGATTTGTGCTCGGTGCTTGCTCGCCCCCTATTACATTTGACTTAAAAATAACTGGCGAAATGTGTGTACTATTAGGTACACCTCTGCGTAACCCTTCGGGGATTACAGGCGTGATGTTATGTATTTATTTGGCTCTGAAAGTCAAATAAATACATTTTCTATCACTTAGAGTTGTGTGATGAGAGTCTTAGATGTATCATGAATTCATGAGAAAGCTCAGATATATGTCGAGCATCGTCAGGCGTACGTTGAGCGTCATCAAGTGAGTACATAATCATACTTATATATAATACATACTACGTTTCCTCTTAATCACTGCTAATTAAATTAGTACGGTTTAACTATGTGTTACATACGCAATTGTCACAACTGTGGTCCTTGTATAGTTCAACTACTCCTATATACAATAATTATTTCTATCATACGAGTATCAGTATCCTGTTATCAACAGAATTACCACCTTAATCTTTAAAACTGTCTAAACCATCGAGCGGACATTGGCATAATCACCTTTAATGTTGCCAGTGCTGGGCCATGGCCGTCCTCACTTATGAGAGGGAATGGGCCAATCCGGCCCAGTGTGGCTTGGTAGATGTCACATATATTTTTTATTTATTTATTAGCTTACACAACAGAATATTGGCATGTATAACAGCGGTTCCCAAACTAGGCAGAGCTTGTATCTTGGTGACCCAGAAAAAAAAAATGTATGTATAGTCAATTTCTTCGAATTTTTGGGTCTAGGGCGTGTCGATTTCCTAGCCTTGTTTATTTCCCAGAGAATGTAGATTAAATTGAATTGATTTATTTTGAGAATTATGATCATAAAATGAATACCACCATACCAGCCTCTTCATAGGCCTCTCCTCAAACAACGAAGGCACGAGTATTGATCACCACAGTTGCTCGCTCAAGACGGGTTGACGATTTAAGACTATTAATTATATCACTACATAGAATAAAACGAAGTAGCTGTCTGGCTGTCCCTATGTATGCTTAGATCTTTAAAACTACCCAACGGAGTAATTCAAGAGGAAGGTTTATATGTATCATACATGCATATCATAGTAGAGAAAACATTAGTATCTACATTGCACCCGTGCGAAGCCGGGGCGGGTCGCTAGTTAATAATAAGTCCAGGTTACCTCAAGATATTTTCCTTCACCGATGTTAGTGATGTCCAAGATAAACTTATAAAGTACATATGAATTCAAAAAGCCATATTGGTATCTTCCCGGATTTGAACCCACAACCTAGTGCATGGAAGGCGCGCCCTTAACTTCTGGCCATCACGACGATTATTTGATTGAATTATGGCCATTAGGATCATACCAAATAATCATGGAAAATTAAAAGAGGAGCTCAAAAGTAGGTACTCAGGTAGGTATCAAGCCATTATAGGTCTTATTGGAATATCCAACAATTTTGCCTCTTTCCCGATATGACCGTAAAATAAGTACGCTTTGGCACATCACTTGTTTGCTCTCCACTTCAATTTCCTTGTAACCAGAGATTATTAAAGGCTCGAAGCTGTGAGAGGGTTATTATTTGGCTACTTGTAACTCTTGAATATGATTTATTATTTGGCTCGATTGTTCTCTTTGCTAGCTAAAGTTCAGCTCTATTGTATCTGTAATTAAAAACATATTTTTGTTTGCAGTTTATGGTTTGGCACTACACAACTGTTTTTTTTGCGAAAGTAAATAATTTTGTTTCCGGGCCGTGTCAGCTAATCAAATAATATATTTATTTTAGTATTTCTTCCATTGCGGGCCGAATTCTAACTTAGGTAACTACTTATAAACAGTCAAACCTTAATACATACTAACTACATATTTAAGTAGATACTAAAAAAGGGACCACAAAGTTTCGATGTCCTTACGATCTCTTGAATAGCTACATCATTCATTCAAATTCTATGAACGCTTTTTATAGCAGATCACTTAAAGATAAAAACTCATACACTTTTGTATCCACCTAATTGTACTTAACCCTCTGAAGCCACGTGCGCTCCAGGGTCGTCAAACTGGTCGCTCTTTCAAAAGAATCCATTTACTTACGAAAATATTTTATGAATAAAAAAACTGTTTTATTTGTTCATAAGGTACTGGTTGGTGCAGTCTAAGCCAAATGTTTGGCTAAGGTGTTAGCGGTCCCTTGGCCGGTAACAAACTTCTCGATTAACGTACGATTCGTTTTTGGAATATTTTTTTGCCTCTTGGGAAAGCGGTCATAAACAGTTGAGCATGAAGTCCTGGGTTCGATTTACAAGTTAGCTATTTCTCAGTAGCAGCCACGGAGTTGTGTCCCGTTGATGGCAATGGGTTCGACATAACTGACGAAATGTGGTGGTAGGTACACCTTTGTCTAACCCTTCGGTAATTACAGGATGATGTTATGTTATGTTCTGTGTTTTCAGGGTCTTATTATGAAGGTTGGTAGTTTTCTATGGGTGAAGTGTTTATATGCTTGTTATAACCATGATGATAACACAATAGGTAACCACCTATTGCGTTTTGTTGTGAATTAACTTGGTTATGTTGTGGTGTGGGTTACGTATTAATTAGGCGATGAATTTTAGTTGTTTTTATAAACGTAATTGGGCATACCGTTCTTCCTGTATAATAACAGTAGTATATTAATAAATATAGTATATTACATACAGTGATGAACACTGATATGCATGATACTAATAATGATTTTATTAATAAGTAATTTTATGTTGCTACGAGTATAATTTTTGGACCCCATACTAAAATAGTCTTATCTCAAAGTTGCAATCGATATCCGCGAGGAAATCGAATTGTCCAGTGTAAACATATTTGTGCTCCGGACTGTACATTTTATTTCGAAGCAATTCGTGAAAACACTTAATATAAACAAACAAGCCTGATTTACCGTAACCATCTAAAAACTATTCACACCTAAAAATCCCGATAATCTGCATTGAAATGCATCATTTAATAAGCTTTTAAAACCCCTGGCCACATATTTAAGTCTATCGATGTACACCTGCATAAGCCATGGTATGCACTGGCACGTACTAAAGGCTAGTTAACACATACATCAGTACATATGTTAGTATCGACAAACATATTAATCGACGGCATATGCGGCGGTGTGCTCTTGCCCGAACTTGCTTCGAACACAGAGTAGACAACGGCACAGAGGCAGCGGTCTTTTAAAAAAATATGTTTTTCTTTAAGGTGAGGATGTCGATAGTTTTATCAGAGATTTAAGTACCTAAAACACGTGAAATGTGAATTGAGAAAAAAGAACAAGCGGGGAGTATTTTTCTGCAATCTTTTTTCTCGCATGTCTGACGTTTACCTACCTTGCGTATCGTCATTTGTGAGGACTTGTTTATTTACTTAATACTTTAGGCATAAAAATGTACAGAGGCAGACTGAATGCTATGGGCTTCTTTATTGTGCCTACTATGGTACAGCAGCGAGCAATGAAATGAAAAATAATGTGTATGTGTATGTAATGTGTGTGTATGCAAAATTCAAAAGCGATTCTTTCCTGCTGTATCGTGTATTTACGTTTTACCGTTTTCACGAAAATAGTATTTTGGAAGTCATTACGAAATAGGTGTTACCTCAAAAGTAGAAACCGTAATTTATCGAGAACTTCGCTTTTGAATTTTGCTAAGTGTTTACATACAAAGATTTCCATCTAGGGTTTCTCTTAGCAGTAGACACATATGTATATTTTTAACTAATATATACATTGGAATACAATGTATTGAATATCATGTTTATGTTACGGACGTAAGTACGTAAAACCGAAACTGCAAATGCACGCGATTACGTCTCGTGTTACAATTTCAACCGATAACAAATCGTATGATTAATATTTCTAGGTAATGCGTTCTTAATATTATTCAACGTGTCTTGTGCATCGTGAATTTTAGCAATACATCATCACTATCCCTTATTCCAATTTATTTGGGGTCTGCGCAGCATGTCTTCTTCCTCCATACTTCACCTCCTTTCTTGCCAAGAAATTTTGTGCTCCCCTAAAAATTATTAATTGGTTATTCATTTTAAGCACTTTTATCATACCTACCTGCTTTTTTATAACTGATTAATTAACATTTTCATCGTCTGGAAATTTAGTTACTTATCTATTGCTTACAGGGGGATGCTTATGTAATCAGCCTATTACAGGCAAAACAGGCCTCAACAGGCCTTTTTCTGTGAGTGCGTCATGATGCACCACGAGGGTCCAGTATGGATTAGTGGATAGTTAGGCGATTCTCACTAGAAACCGCCCGACCGCGCGGACGAGCGGCGCACTCCGTCTCTCCGCGCGGGGCTCAACGTCTCTCCGCGCGGTGCACTGCCCATACATTTGCTTCGCCGCCGACGAGCGTTGTCCTGTCAGAATGACCTTATAGTAAAAGAATAAAAACAAATGTTGTCGAAGTATTGAAGAACCAATTCAGTTTTGTTCATGAAAAAAAACTTATTAAGTATTCTTAATTTAAACGTAAGTTTATTTATATGATGCAATATAATATATCGACGTTACTGCGTGTTAAAAAATAGTGACGCAAATTCTCACCTATAGTAAAGATGAAGAAATAATATATTATTACAATACGCTCACAAAGGCGTGTCAAATCACGACAAATGCCTTCAACAGTTCACATTTAGTTATACAATATAGAAAACAAAGAATACTTTAGTAAAACTAAATTATGATTATTTGTATTAAAATGATGTTACGCCTGTAATTATAATAAAATGATTTGGCACAGAACATATTTAATACAAGTTGATAAGGGTGTTTTTATGATTCGATTCTGTTTAATTACCATTTAATTTTCTTATTCACAATTTGGTCCTTCAGCAATTTATTTTCCTCCTGAAATTATTTCCATTGTCTTCTTCAATAAAGCCGACTACATCACTATCACTAGTTTAAAATTTTCATACATGAAATCTAAATTCAGATCTGCTTCCTATCCTAGGACAGATGAGGCAACGTCTTCTTGTTCTAGTTTTTTTTTCAGAAATTGTACAGTCGTGTTGTCGTATATCCCAATGCCAAAGTTACCGGTTGCTTCTACCACTATTGGAAAGCGCTCTAAAAAAAGCCAAAATCTAGGCCTGAGGAAAGTGGATGGTGGAGAGCGTATTACACAAATGTACTAATTTTGATCTCTGAAAGTATCTTAGCTATTCAAGAATAAGTGAATGATTCTGAAGAATATTCAGTATTCAGGGACTATTCCTCAAACCAATGAGTGGGATTAATTACTACCTACTGATACATTTAGTTGCTATAAAGAAGTATTCAGAACGAATAACCCAGTGGAGGGTTGCATTGCCGCCTTAAACAACAGTATTCGACGTACTTCTGCCATAAAGCGAATCTGTCTTAAAGCGAATCTATCGTAAAGCGAATCTGTCGGTAAGCGAATCTGTCGTAAAGCAAACAAGGGGTTAATATCTACCGGGTAAAAATTCAGGCTTCGTGTTGCTACTTAGAAATTTCTGATTAGCCGTTATCATTTCAGCAAATAATAAAAATATCAGTAGCAATACCTACATGTGCTGAAAGTGAATCTCTCGCGGAGGTCAACATGCCAAAACTTATTATTAAAACAGTAAACATAACGATTAAAACAATATTTTTCTTACCTCATCTTGTTTGAAATCCTCTTGAAAATGTTGACCAAACACTGTTGTACCAAATTCTGAATGTACTGACCACTTTAACATGCATTGATTGCTAACTTTACATTGATTGCTCCTGGCACACCTCAATTGGCGTTAGTACTTGTACATTATCCACAAACATTCAAAATTAAATATACTTCTATTGCATGTTTTTATAGGACATGTTTTATTAAAACACTCAGCAAATATAGGATGGATTTTTGATTTGTGTATAATGTTTTTAGGCTAATATTAAATGCTAGTGGTAGTCAGAACTGTTATTTCGAATTTCTCATCGAAGCTAAATTTATCGTTATTATTTAGGTACTCTCTCTCTTGCTCTTCTTTGGTAAGCGTCATTGATCTCGGTAAATACTTTTCATTCGCTTTTTAGGATTGTGTAATACTGTATATCTGTTCATACGTCTATCTATAATACGTCTGTCTATCTGCTCATACGTCACAAGGCTCTAGCTAGTGTCTATAGTGAAGTCAATTTTTTTCTGGTTTTTCACTGTAACATATGTCAGTGTGGCAAACACTTCAGTATCATCAGTACTTTTTGAGTGCTACACACATTTTTTTTGCAATCTTTTTTAACAAAATAAATGTGTATTTTGGTAACACATTTATTTTCTTACGTTTGTTGTGACACCACAATATTTACAAAGACTTTTCCTAGACAAGTAGTTGTTATCTCTGTTCTTATCTTACTCTGTAGCTAGGTGCTAATCGGAGAGCGCACACGCCGGCGACGGCATCACGCCCTGTTAGCCCCACTTTACCCTGTTTGTTCTAAATGTTACATTTTACCCGCAAACACCCTCTTCCGGCGAGATTATTGGAAATATCGCCTTTTTTGTGGCCGCACCCGTCTTGCTACTTTTGGGTAAATATACATTGAGGCGGGTATCAGATTTCTGGAATTTTAATTCTTATATAAGAAGGTTGGGCTTATACTTTATCTCCTACACCTTTAGTATTTACTTTTACTCTGCAAGGGGCCAAATATTTTGTTGGCTTTTATTACAAAAAAAAAATAACAGACTAACTGCAGGAGAAATTGTGAAGCATGAAAACTGCTTGTAGTGGTTTTTCGGTGCAGACTTAGGCTGACGAAATTACAGTTTAAATATAAATAAAGATGTTGTCAGGGATAAATAACACAAGAAAAGCGAGTTAAATATGATTTAATTTCGTAATTTTTCTTAGCAATTATATTTCGTTTTCAGCATCTGAATACTTAGAATTAGACACAGTAATACATAAGACAGTGTCTAGTTATTATAACAAACAATTTATTATGTATTTAAGCGCATATTTTGTAAACTATTTTACACATTGTTTGGAATGTTTCAATGTCTTTTAACGGTCTGTCTTCTATGTATTATTTCTATGGAATAATGTTGGAATGTAAAGCAACAGATACACTTAATACATTGACTGAATGGTGACAACGTCTCCGCGACACTTTATTGCCTAATGTCGAACATTATAATGAGTAGAGAACATTTAAGTTCATTGTGTTCCTTCCAAGTATTGAATTATGAGTTCGTTTCAAACGGTGCCAAGAAGTTAATGACTCTTGTCTTCAGCGAAAAGTTGAAAAACCTTGCTAGCTATGCCGTTATCGCAAACGACGGCTTACTCACTCCGCTTTAATGTTCCACATTAATCGATAACTTTACCTTTAATTTGAATATACACTGGGTACATGATACAAATATTATTTTCACTAAATTTTTGGATGATCTTTGCAATCATTTTCAACAGGTATACAGTGCTGTACGCATTTGTTCTGGGGTGGGCACATTTGTAGGTAATTTGGTGTCGACAAATTTCCCATTTTCACTAAAATTATATTTGAATACTGCTTATAAGAAAATTACGTCATATTCCATATGTTCCCTTTGAAAATGACTGCACAGTTGGATAAAGTTCTTTATATTTTCTTAAGTTAAATATTTTATCTACTCCAAGTTTACAGACAAAATTAACACACTAGTTATAATGCGAACACATAGATACACTGCCACCACACTATGGCACAGATCTTATTATAATATTAAGATTATAAATGTCCTTTATATGTATTTACGGTGACGAACATATGGATAACAGCAGAACACTCGATACTGACGGCTTCTATGTTTCAGCTCAAATGGTTACTAAAACTGGCAACTTTATTATTGAAAACATCATAAGAATCGCCAGAAATCGAGAAGATTTCGACAAAAGAGATTCAAATACCTATCACTCTCATACAAACTCTTAAAATAATATATACAAAGCGCTCGAAATCATACAATCAAATTCACATATCGACCGGAAAATATATTCAAATGAACATTAGTAAGGAAAAGTTTCAGTACATGGAGTTATTAAAGAAAACTAGGTCATAGCGACTGTGGCTAATCACAAGAGAGCGGTTGGTCGGATAGATTAAATACCCATAATTAAATACAAAACATTTTAATACAACTTTACATCTAACACCTACGTTTACAAATTTCTGATTAACTTTTGTTTGATAAATAAGTAAACACAATTATTTTTATTATATTTACAAGCAGATAACACGATCCGTACTTAATAGTAAAGCGTTTTAAATAATAACACACTGAGAATTGACGTAAAGGCGTTTTGCTACACTGATGGCGAGCCTGCCGGTGCTCTCGACGGTACAAGACTTCCGACGCGGCGCGTTGCCGGGTTGTCGCCGCGTTGTCGCCGCGTGGTCGCCGCGCCATTGCCGCGTCTGCCGCCTCCACCAGCGGTGGTCCGGCGGAACACTCGTGACTGGCGAGACTACTATTTGCTCTTTCCACAGAAAACCTTTTTTCCTTTTAGAGCACGAGTCCGACCGCTAGCACAAGAGCAAACGAGCGCCACGATGTTACACGACCTTAAGGAATTTCACAGCTCCGGACGTCGTCCCGACTCGGCGTTTTTTTCCCCATTCAAATGTTTGCTCTCTCGCTTCAGCTACCATTCATGCGGCGTTTGAAACGCCGCGGCCACCGCGGCCGAGCTAACCTAACGCTATCCAGTCCACGTCACTGTAATAATACTGCGATAGTTGACTAATACTCTGTCCACTCACTATGTCCATCGACAGCTGGCAACGGAACGCGCGAAGCGTTGAAGCGTAAATGAGCTGCTAATGTGTTGAGGTGCTGAGGGCCTACGTGCCGTCGCAGTTCCTCCGCCTCTGGGCCCTGCCGTGGTGGTGGCGCGTGCCGTGACACGGCGGCTTGATGGCGTTGAGCGACGGCCGGAGCCTACGCTGCGGACGCCACTTGGGCTGTTCGCCGGCGCGCATTTGGTTGTGCCTGTTTATGTCGAAGTCGTGGGCCTCCTTCATGAAAGAGAAACACTTGTGCAGTCGCTCCGTGAGGCGACTCTTGCCGCGCCGAAGCTGCAGGCCCCGCCGGTTGAATCCTATGTAGCGGTCTTCGTTCTTCACCAGGTGGTATCTGTTGTAGCCGTCCACAAACTCCTCTTTGAACAGGCAGTTGGGTTGTCTCTCCGCTTGGAAGCGTGTCTGTTGGCAATGAAAAGATTTAATAAACACCAGGAATTTATTAACTTTAAAATTAAATGTAACTGAAGTGAATTAGAGCTTTGGGATAGAATCAAGTATAGCTGCTACTTACCAATCGTCTGCCCACTAGCCGGGACCGGTTGAAGCAAAGGAACATGTCCTGCATTGGAGAGTGGATGAGCAGTTCTAGGCTGAAACCGCGCGTACTGATGGTGAGATTCGCTGAAACAAAAGAAAATCACTCATAAAATAAACCATCAAAAACCACAGGTCAAAAATTTGGGTCAAGAATGGAAGAAATGCTGTATCGACAATTAATATTTATATTACACCCATTTGTTTATTAAAAAACGCTGTTCACATTAAGAAACACTAATATTACTACAACAAACACCAACTAATGAAACATAAATCAAACTTTCTTCCCGGAGCGGAATTAATTAACTCATAAGAGTAGGAATTAATGAATAGAAAGTAAATATTCAAAGAATTCCCGATCTTTACTCCTGGTTGAAGTAATAACGACACCCCAGGTGCATATTTTCTAATTTCAATCAACGCCGATGGCCATGCTAACGTAATAAATTCAATTTATATTGTGGAAGGGTTACGAACGAAGTCAGGTGCAACAAACTAATCGTTAATGATATTTGAACACTAATAAAGTACAAAAATAAAATGTCGATAAATATTAATCTATTGCCGGACATTCAATACATGACGGGTTAGGAGAGGCATACATGCCGTACAAAAATTTATATTTCTTTTGAATATTATATTCTGTGAAGACCGTGTGAGTTTTTATTTGTCGCCTCGGAAAATTTTAATGTAAATTATTGTAGTTAAATACATGGTAAATTAATATGTGTTTAATGTGACAGCTGCTGTTCATTATCTCAATTCATTTATCCATTTAAACAAGAGTTCTGGCACTAGGTCACATCAAATATAAACACAGACACTTTGTCTATACACCAGCTGAAGTTTTTATCGTACCTATTAACGTAATATCTACAAAAGCATTATATTTTAATGACGATTAAGTTATCGACATTGACATTACGAACTGAGTGATATGGTGAAATATTTTATTTTGACCACACACATTGTTTTAAATTGAATTGATAAAGAAACTAATGTATCTGGAGTTTTATGAGGAGTTCTGATACTGAGACGAATTATAAGTGGAAAGATTTAAATGTGGTATTGGACGCTTCAAGTCTTTATCAACGTATGTATTCCAATGCCAAATATTTACGATACGGTTTGTGCTTAATATTTATCACTGAAATGCGCATTATTTGCCAAACAAAATAATATTTTTCTCACGTTGAAAACAAGGAAAAGATTTTTCAAAAAATAATTTAAACTGTCTCGCCATGTAAGCGGACACAACTATCGATAGATAACATATAAAAACTTTTTTGCAAAAAAAAACCGACTTCCAAAAAAAACACTAAAAAAGTGGGAAATAACTTTACTTTCGGAAGTCGGTGACTATTGTTTGTTTCATTGACTTTTTTGCCACCGACTTCCGAAAGTAAAGTTATTTCCCACTTTTTTAGTGTTTTTTTTGGAAGTCGGTTTTTTTTTGCAAAAAAGTTTTTATTTTACCCTTTTTAGTTATCGCATCACACACAAATCCTTGTCAAGTATCAATTTCGCAATTTCTTTTACTTGGATGACATATTGTTTCCAGCTATTTTGATTTCAAAACCAAACCACTGAACCGATTTCGATGAAATTTCTATGGGACCAATCGGGAAGTAGATCCATTCAGATAAAAGAAGAATTTTTCAAATCGGTTCATAATTGACGAAGATATGAGGTAACAAACAGAAATTTCCAGCTATTTTGATTTCAAAACCAAACTGCTGAACCGATTTTGATGAAATTTCTATGGGACCAATCGGGAAGTAGATACATTCAGATAAAAGAAGAATTTTTCAAATCGGTTCATAAATGACGGAGATATGAGGTAACAAACACAAAAAAAAAAAAAAAAAAAAAAAAACATACAAGCGAATTGAGAACCTCCTCCTTTTTTAGAAGTCGGTTAAAAAGGAAAAGTCGTGGTATGGAATTCGAAGACTAAACTCTCTGGGTATCGTATAAAAAGAATTAATGAAAATAAAACTATGTACTCGGAACACGGCCGCCTGTGACACCGGCCGTGTCATTTCAATTAACATTAAAAGAAATAAAAATGCTTTGACTCGAACGGAACATAAATTCGTTATAATTTCGGTGTGACTTGTGAATGGTCGTGTGTGTGTGTGTGAAAGTGGAAAAATTGTATGGTGTGGATATTAGAAACAAAACTTTCTTGACAGAGTCGATGGATCGACAAATATTTCGAAGTTCAATCAAGTTATTTCAGATAATCAGACTGGAATAAAACATTGATCAAATTAAAATTTTAATACGGAGACTGACATTTTAAATGAAAGCTGAAACTACATTGCGTAGTATTTTATTAAAAACTTCTACAATTCCACAATCATTGCACACGAAAAAATGTTAATCTGTAGTATTAAGGACGTAATAGCTTACCTAAATATTTTCATTTGCCTTTACGACACTTGTAAATACGGCAAAGATAACAAGAAGCACTAGTGTTTTAATGTTCTCTATCATCTAATCCATATTTGTACATAAAGACATCGTCACGTGACGTTTTTATGTAATTAACTTCTTAATTGTTAAGATTACTTAGTCCTTGGATATACACAGGTGTTATTTTGTTTTACAGAAAAACACAAACTCACTTTTTTCAACTGAACGGCTGCTTAGGCAGAATCTATAGAACGCCACTTGCGATCTTCATTCATAGTTTTTCTTATTATTTGAAACAGGTTATTTTTTGCAATTTCCATTGCTCATCATCATGTCATGAAAACTAAATAAACCGACAATGATTATTACAAAATTTTGAATATCAAACATTAATATTACTAACAACACAATTATGTATTTTTCCGCCACTTGAACATTCAAGGTACCGTGAACAGTAAACTAGATTCGTGGATTTTTATCAAGTAGGTATAATTACATAACAAGCGCCTACTTATCATAGTTTATGGTGACAACTGATAGATAAAATATTTAATTTTACAAAATCATTGTTTACATGTAGACCTAGGTTTATAATGCCTACGAGTATTACTACATCACAAGATAACATATTGTTCTAGGGATAAAAAAATATGTTTGAACGATTTTGGAATAATGCTTGAAACTTGGGAGCTATTATAACATAACATTCATCTGCATTAGACAGAGTACCTATAGTACATCTACTGATTACTACAAACACACATTTATTGTGCGAACCGCCAGTCCTACCCCTGATCCTTATAATCTAGATCTATTCAAGTTTCAAATGAATCGGTTTCTTCTAGGCAAGCATGCTGCATCTTAGGCCGCATTATTGCTTCACAGGCGAGTTGCAGCCAAACGCAAGCCTATTTTGTATGAAAAATCATACATAATTATTGAAGTTAGTCAATAGCAGGGTAGTGTTGAACTTAAATAGAAAAGCACTGAAGTAGATAAATGGAACGTTTATTAGAGATAATAAAATACATGAAGAAAAACAACATCTTTTTTTACGACATTCTCTCTGTCATATATATTTTATGTTTTATTATTATTACAAACTAAACTGTCATCATGCATGCCAGTCATGAGATTAGAACAATACCTCTTTGCTCTAACAATAATTTTCCCTAATCTTATAACATGGGACTTAAACATATGTATGAGATGTTCAGTATTAAAAGCGAGCTTATTCTTGTCAACTTGACACGAAACTCCGATCTGCTACTAAAGAAATTCTAATGAATAAAGAAACAGCAATGTGTGGAACTATTTTCATTTCACATCATAGTTTTCCACGACCAAATATTAGTTTCCCATGTTCCATGTTTACGCAAAAACCTTTGTAGGTTGACCTACGGGCCGTATGGCCGACTTAAGGTCGATGGGACTTTCTTTCAGACGTAACGAAGCGAGTAAACATTGCCCAACCTCCGTAATAGGCTAATTTTGTAAAGACAACATTATCTCGTCTCAGTAATGTAAACATGCTTTGAAGTGCCGACCGACGCTTGTTATTTCACTTGAAGCTTCTTTAAAGTTAGTTGAGTCAATTGGTTTGCTTCTATTTGGTAGGTAATTGGTGAATGATTAGAGATAGGCTGGTGTACTTAGATAAGTATACATTCATGGACTAGTCAATGCTTTTAGGTGGGAAAGTAGGTCCTACGTTGATTGACGAAAGGCCCGCGAAAAGTAGGTAAACCCATCTGTTGACACATGAAACAAAGTTGAAATACTTTAGTAGATAACGAGTTTAAAGAGTATCTTATTATCTATGCTCTAAACTGGATAACATCTCCCTCCTTCTCACTTCATCAATTCAGCAGAACACCTTACTCCAGGACAGGAACAGCAGTGGCCAATCTGGAAATTTTTAAACCGTTTGCGGTCCCAGGTTGATTCTGTAGAAATAATCTGGACAATGAGGTATCATTGCCCCTGTGGAGCCCCTCTGCAGGATATGCCCCACCTCGTTTTATTGCCCATCCTGCACAGTGACCTGCACCTTGAAAGATTTAAAAGAAGCCAAAGAAAGAGCTGGGCTATATACTGGTCGGATATTATTTGCGTCCGCAAAGAAGAATACTGGAAAACAGCGGCAGAATTAAGTACTGTTACAAAACTTCTTTGAAAAAGACTTGTAACGAAGAGCTCCACTGAACATTTAATTAAAAGGTCACAAACAAGAAAAACGTGCAAAGATACACCCTTTTTTTTTGGCCAGGAAACCATCAAATGACCTCTCCCGCTCTGGGTGGAGCGGGAGGGCGTGTCAGACTCTTACTGACTAAAACCCACCCGTGTTCCTTCAGTTGCCTGTGCCAAGTTGCCAAAGATACACCCGACATTTGGAAAAACAAGCCAAGAAAACACTCCAGTCACACCGTACAAAAGTAAAAACTGATCTGAAGAGAAGTTTCAGTTTCTTCAAAATCAAATTCAACGCACAATATTATGAACTTTCTAGAAAGTAAGTATAAATATTTGGAAGCTAGCCGGCACTATCGGGTCAATGACTGGCTATCGAGCCGATAACGATATCGCCGTAATCTTTGTACTTGTTACCTGAATTCTCTAGAGCTACATCTCTATTATCGCGTTTACAATTACTTATATATAATTTTTATAGTGTTCATCACGCCGGTAGTCTCTAAAGGGATAAGTAGACTTCACTTCAGTTTTGGTTTAGTCTAATTGCCTATTTCTATTAATCGGTTGCAATTCGGGCAAAAACCAATGTGACTTTTTCAATTCTTATTTTGTTTTATTTATTTTGGATTACCAACGAGTTACATTACATTAAATCATTCATTTAATTAAAACTACTACAGAATACGTTGTCCTGTAACGCACACTCAATTATAGGTAACCACAGCTTGCACATTATCGAGTACACATGCTCTAAATACATAATTAAAATTAAATTAATATGTACTATCTAAGTTTATCTTGGACATCACAGAGATAAAATCTTAAATCGCCAACTCGTCGAAAATCCAAAATCGCGGTCTTTCCCCAGCAGTGGAATAGGCATAGGTTGGTATTATTTTTGACCGGGCACAAATTTAGACTAAGCTGTAATTCAGAAATTTAATTAGGAAAATCTCAATAGCACTTCTTGCCTATCGGTTGAACCTAAATCCTGGTCCCGCTTTCGACCAACGCGAGGCCATTATTTACTGTTTATTACTGTAGATCGTAAATTGTCACGTTTGAACAATATCGATATGAAATTGAATCGACAGTCATTTGTTAGGTCAAAGAGCATAGTACGAACCACGTACAAAATACAATTATGTCTATAGTCGATGTAAGTATGAAGTGTTGTTGTCGTCTTTAGCCCCACTGTACATTTTTTAAACCGATTGGAGTTTTTCATTTCTGTGATTGGCTTTGAATTATTTTCTTAGTTTGTAATTAACATTGGACACAATTAATTATAAGCATAGTTGAGCGTGTTAAAAATATCTTAGGATCTATTCTTTACGAAAAAACTTGAGTGAGAAAACTAGTTTTTTCTGTAAGCAATTTTATGAATGAAAGGTACATGCCCAATTTATATGCCTACAAGTAATTAATTACGAGAATAACACATTTGCTATATAAGCTCGTTATTACGTAATTTGTGGATCTTTAGTTGAAGATGCCAAAAAATAATCCTGTTAAAGCACACATACACCGAATTATCATTGTTTTGAAAAATAATTAGCTAATTATTTCGTTCGTGATAATCCTCTTAACACAACAATAAGATGATTTCAGGGAGTGGAGCTTATGAATGAAATTTTTGATAACAGTTCACATGAGGTCTGATAAGAATCAGAAATCAATACATCAAGTCTAAGGTCCACTTGCATCACAAATATTAAATGCATATACCCCTAACCGCATTTAAAATATCGTTCCATTTCTATCGATATCTGTATAGGCGAAACATAAGAAATACAGTAGCAACATTTTTTCCCTTCATATATCTTGCGTCTAACCTATCCTATCTTAATTATATACTAAAGAATGAAAGAAGTTTTAAGGCTTTCTTTTAATAATAGGTAATATGTATTGTTTTTCAGTTAGGTAAGTAATACAACATACTTCACGGTGACTTTTTCTATAAACTAAATAACATGAAAAGCTTTTCAATTTCCTAGGAATCCCCTATAATGAATAAAACAATAAGTAGTAACTAAACACAATGGTCTGAAAAATTACTAACAAAAATACCTACTCAATAAAAAAACAAATAAATGTCTGAAATCGTGTTTCACAAGTCATTAATGTTAGTATTGTTCGATGTTAAGCAGATATTGTTATAAACTAATTTATGCAACGTGTGGTGTTGCCAGTTTGTCTGTTATATTCGATAGTATAATACGACTTTGTCTACAGCCTTGGACATTGTAATCTCGTTGTAAACATTGATTTACGTAAAGATTTGACGTATCCAAGTTATAACAATGTTAAATGAGTTTGTCAAAGTTACGTTAAGAATATGTCTTTTGTATTTTGCGCTTCAATATGATTGTAAATTAAAAAAAAACATTTGCCTCAGCAACATTTTCAAAGGAAAAAAAAACCGACCGCTCCAGTGACAAATAAAACCACCGATCGCATAAACTTCTCTAAAATACCGTCAATAATACGTCCATAAAATTAAAAAGAGACATTCAATACATAAAATTAGAATTAAATTCACGCCGGCGCCAGTCCCATTTAAATTAACCAACCGGATTCTCACATACTAATTACCGTTGTTGATAAAGCGAAATCCCAGTTAACAGAGCCGTCGTAGACAGATAAACAGATATAAACTGGTAAGCGCGTACGACGCGTCTTAGCCCTGCGGATAACGCGGGTAATCTGACCAAATCCGACAGGATACAGCCGCTGCGGTAGGTAAGTATTTGTCGGGAATCTTGTGTTAAATTCCAGACCACTTTAGTAGCGGGTGCGTTCGCGTTGTTACTTCCGACATTTGGATGCTCAGGGTGAAATACCGAGGTAGTGGAAGCCAAAATTATATTATAACAAAACCTAAAACGATGATGCAGTGACGATTCAGAAACATCATCATCATTTTGTTTCGCTGATGTTATGCTTATAAAATGTATTCTGAAACACGTAGACCCACAAATCTAGCGCCAAGCCAGATCAAGAATCTAAAAATATAGGTCACACTGCTCAGGACTGAAGGACCGAGTATAAAAAGAAGGTGGAACTGATTTGCAAAACAATGCACATATACTTACTTCATTACTACGGATAGTCCCGAAAGAAAATCTTCAACCTTATCTTTTTTCAATTTCCGATTCCCCATATAGGTACAAGTTTTCCCTTGCACCGTCACGTAAAGCACAAATTTTCCGTCTCCGGAAATTCCGTGACTATGGAAACGTGCACCTAGCGCCTTCTCGGCGACAGGATACGTACCCACAGAGGCACTATAAACAGGGATTATGCGCGCTATTGAAATCCTTTAGTCTGCCTCTATCTTAATCTTAGACGACTTCATACTTGTGTAAGTTATGAATTGTTCCTTGGTTTGCTTTACTTTCTACATGGTTGGATACAGTGAGACTTTGATTAGTAGCGAGTTTGTATTCTGCTTTAACTTGAGTTTTTCAAGAAAATTCTTTTCAAGTACCAAAACAAAATATTTTCAGTTGGTATACTACTTTTGTGGAATATATTTTTAGGGATCAGAAGGCATTAATCAACAAACATAACGTAGTAAAAGCCACAGCTAGTGAAGGGTTTTCAGTGCATTTTCTAGAAGGCGTATATTTATACATAGACTAGAAAACATGGAGACGAAGTGTCCAATCTAAAACACTACCACAAAACAAGTGACCACAACTCTCAGTAAAGCTAATGAAGCTGAGACTCTCAATAAAGAAAGGAATAATAATATTGTGTATTACGTAAATGTCACAGGATTTTCCGGAACATGATAAAATATAAAATGAGTTTCAAATAACTTATGAACGTCACAATGTTGACATCTGTTTCAAAACACGTGTCGGAAGTATCAGTTCATTTATTGAAATTTGATATATATTACTGGGTTTTTGGGTAATTATCATAACCCTTAGTCATCATCATACAAAATTCAAGGGTAAACTAAAATCACACCTACCAGGAATACATACGATTGTAAGAATTCATTAGCAAGGTGTGAAAAAACAATGAGTAACATGACATAAATGACATTGGATTCACTGAATTAATACCGATTCTAATAAACTTTATAATGGAATAAAAGTACCTGCACATTTTGAATTGGAATCAAAAATACGTGACATATTCCACGATTTGTTTGGACACTTGTTGTAGCATCGGCGTTTAACAAAATGTGTATTCATTAAGAAAAGTATCAATATAACAGTAAATATACAAACGAGTTGTTAAATATAATTACTGTACATTCCTATAAAATCATATGAATAAATAATATATTCATTGAACTATGCAATAATCGTCTATTATGTCTTAGGGGTGGTACACACACTAACTCGGCCGACTTTCGATTCGGCAGAATTTGTTGAAGAAAAAAGTCCACCAGAATCAATCACTTCACATGTCATATTCGGTTTTTATTCGGCTCGTGCTTGCAGACCGTGAGGAAACCGTCATGTCAAAGCACCAAAAAATTCGAAGACATTGTGACATCTATCTACCCACACTGGGCAAACGTGGTGGCCCATTCCGGCTCAAAGAAGAAGTGGCCTGTGTCACCAATGTGTGAGGCGTGTGTGCCCAGCAGCGGGCACATCAAAGGCTGCTTATGCTTATGCTAAGACCTTATCATGTTCGGGGCATCTCGGCACAATACGAGCTGACCCTTGGTTCCCGAACGAATATGTACATTTCTGGTGATTTTGCCGAGTCATGCCGACCTGACTTTGCGTGTAGCACCCTTTATATTGAATGGATTCCGAGCTATAAAACCTTCACACATCTTTTCCTTGTCAATCTTCCTTGTGTCTAATAACACCACAGTTTACCTACATAGCAAGGATCCTGACATTTTGAGGCGGTTTCACATCGACGCAGACGGTTTTGTAACAAACGTTTAATAATTCAGTGTAGCTATTTGAATATTACAAATATCAGTGATGGTGCGTCAAATATCAGTACTTCAAATGTCAGATGCTACTGGTTTTCCGTGAACTTGGAGTGACAAAAAAGTGTTAAGAATACATTTTGTTACATGATGATTAAGCTAATCATCTCGTTTCTGAGAATAACTATAGTTCATTTTAGTTTTCCTAATGATCTTTTTGAAACGTCTGATTCTATTTGCAGAACAATAGAAGTCGCAGACACTGGAGAGGTGAAAAAAATAGTGCAGAATCTTTAGGTTATTAAACGAACATCGGTTAATTACGAGTACCAAAATCCCCAAACGATTAAACAAAGATCGTTCATTACTTGTTTGTAATTTATTTTATTTTTTTATAATTTGAGGTCAAAATTAAACCTTTTATTGGAATAATATCATCAAAATATGTTGCTTTAGATTTTGGATGAACATATTTAAAGTGTAATAATTTATTTTGATAATCTACCAAAAATTCAGTGCCTTAGGTAAATTAAGGAATAGAAAGCACACAATTCATTTACATTTATTTATAACTTTTATAATAAATTATTAAAACTTACCTACTATTATACCTACTAAGTATTACAAATGCTAATTGTTCCTAAAATACCCTATCCCATCCACAACGGATTCAATCTATTCGCATCCTAAGACTTAGCAATACATTACTTTAGCTTAGATACCAATATCAAGTTACCGTCTAGTCCGACTAGATTATGTGACCACAAACATAATGTGGCATTGACACTAATACGAGATATGCCTGATACCTTTACAATATGCTTAGGGAGAGCAGGTACGAATTTTAAGGCGATTTTTTCACTACATGTTACTAAACAGTGATAACTTAGTGGTGTGATCGTCGGACCGCCAATTCATACCATTCAAGACATTCACGGATTCATGTGCGTATTGTATAATTATCACTTGTTCCGGTGTAGGGAAAAATCGTGAGGAAACCAGCATGCCTGAGAGATATTTTTCGACGACAAGTGAAGCCAAGTCAGAGGGTGGCATTATTATTCGGAAGAAGAAGAGGGTGGCATAAAAACTCTTACACCAGGTTAGGCACAAACCACACGAAAATGAAAGACAAAAACGGTTTTGACAGACTATATACTGAAGTATCTGACCTCGTATGATGCAGGACGAGTTGGACAACACCAACGACGGGAAGCCTTTTGCAGCTAGCACTGAGATGATGTAGGCTAACATTAACTGCTTGACTTCGAATCGCCAGCATCAGTGCTACGCTTTCGTAGCGAAGCAAAGATTGTTTTAATGCTACGATAGATCAGAACCAATTTTTTTTTAATACTACTATACCCACCTGATTACCATTCCTTCTGTTTGTAATACCAGTTACTATAAAAGCAGTGGCACAACTTCCGCCAAGAGTTGATTGGGGGGTGGAATATTTTCACGTATAATTTGTTCTGTGGTACACCCCTAAGTTATCAGCGTTTGCGTGGAATCTGGCACATGACACACTAGACGCCCCCTAGTCTGATCTCTAATATTCGCAAAATAACGATAAGGTCATATTGTATGAATAATAGTGTCAGGTATTCAAGTGATTATTGTGTTTGTTCAAAACATTTTCGCTGATAAGACACTGATAGTCAGACATCTTTAGACTGTCTTTTTTTTAAAGTGCTTGAAGACACTAAACGCTATTTTGCCAATTGTTTTCCCAACTGCAGTGGTGCCCAAAAGCAGAGTAATATTTTTGTTTTTTAAATGGTCGAGCTTTCTTTTTCTCCTTCCAATCAATCTGCACCTAGTGTGAAAATTCATCCATTGATAAATTTCGAACCCAAACCACTGCACACTGTTCTATATAAAATACCAATAGGTTGAAAACTTATAGGTATCTATGATTTGTTTACTTTTAAAATAAACACACCTTTACCACAAACATTGACCTAGTGACGATACATGACTAATATGTATGAAAAATCTAGACTTAACGGGAGTGGGTAAATCAATGACGATTTTTCAACGAAAATCTATGCCAATACTGACATTGACAACTTTTGCAATATAAGTCTGTCAAGCAAAAATAATCTCTACAACTTAAACAATAGAAGTGTTTCGGACTGTATTACGTTATCGTGTGATATGAATAAGTATGGATTGTCGTAGGAATCGGAATCAGGTCAAACGCATTGTAGATAAATGCCAAATTCAGCCAAACTTTTCAAGATACGATAAAATCGGTTGTTTCGATGTTTTGACAGTTTTCTGATTATATTGTATGGCAGAGAGTTTATTTATCAACCGTGGCTGATTTCCTTGTACCTACCTACTATATGATAAATATAGTAACATAGATTTTTTTTTATTTTGTTTTATTAATAAGGGCGTCTTTATTCAGTTTCCAACCTCATTTTTGTGAGCATCATGAGTCTCTATTATTATTTACCAATATTTACATATGCCTTTAGGGAAAATGTTACAGTAGGTGTCCTTATGGCAACATTCTTATCTCTGGTTACGGCAATAATTGGGTCACTTTATTGACCTTGCTCTCAGTTTTGTCAATATTGTTAACTTGACTATACTTGATATTATAAAGAGGAAAAATTTGCTTGTAAGATTGAATATAGGGCTTAATCTTCGGAACTACTGATCAGATTCTAATTTTTTTTTCACTAACGGGAAGCTACATTTATTCATGGGTGCTATAAGCTATAAATTATATTTATATAATGATTATAAGCCGAGCTATCACAATTTTTCGGACAAAGTCGCGAGCGAAGTGCTAGTTCACAATATTTATGGTCGGTATTTTCCTGTCAATATATTTTTTTAAAATCGTCGAAAAATTAATTTGAAATAAGGACCGATAGTTTAAAAACTTTCTACGAGTGCGAATATAAAGTGGCGGCCGAAAAAAGCACCCACTACGCCCTCCGTTCACAATAACATATCCAACAAAGTACGAGTGTTTACAAAACAGCAGTTTTTTTTCGCGACATCAACACTGGAAATACACGCAAGACCACCCAACGAGTAATTGTTGAACACATGTTATAATGACAGCAATAAAACAACAGATAAACTGTATCTGTCTGTTATTTTGATAAATTAATTTGCCTGAAATTCCTATCGACTAGTTATAATTGAAATACGTAATAAAAACGCTGATAACTACTTTGGCACATAGTTGATTGTGATGCTCATATATAAAAAAAAATGCTTGATTAAGTAGTTGTAGTGTTTTAATTTAAATATAAAAACACAATAGCGATTAATTAAAAAATATCAATAAAACATTGAAGAGCACTACCAACATTTTGTTTGTTTCCCTTTTGAAGAAAAAACAAATAAAACGAGTGTGCAAGTCACGCCACTTATCTACTTATTAACAAAAACATCGACCGTTATCACCAAGTTTCTTGTGACTAACTAGGTACTGCAAACAAACCGTTCATAATCACTACATTTAAAAGAAACCATTTTGGTTCCTGTAAACAAAATCATAGAAATAAAACAGAAAAAGAATTATATGTATCAAAAAGTCATCCAACCTTTTTGCACTTTCCATAGAGTTCTAAACGCATTCACAGGGAAAAAAAAACAACAAAGAAGCATAAAATCGAATTTAGAACGTCTTTTATTTTTTCGAAGCGCGCAAATTAAATTATTAATACCCTACCTATTCGATTATACCACAGATTGAAGCTAAGGATCGTGCGTGTGGTATATTTTTTTGCGAAACAGAGGAACTTATGGACCTTTATTATTATTATGTTTTAAACGTAACAACTTAATTTAGGTAGGCGCCGTACCGCCTACGTCGATTGATTTCATATAATTTTCGTTCCGCCAAACAATCTTTCGATGAATTGCCACAAAAAAGTATACCATCGTGTGAGTTATCAAAAGTTTAAGAGCCTGTAGTTTCGGTTGAAATATTTTTTTCGTAGGTATCTACGCGGTACGTACTACGAATTCATTTGATTCTTTTTACTGTCAGCGCAGATATTTTGAGTATTTTATTCTACTCTTTACATTGTGTTCGATAGCAATAAATCATTTTTGACAAGTCAGAATAATACTTCTTTAATAGATCATTTATTATTTGTAGTGAAAGTATATTAAATAAAAATAATGACAACTGGTTTCTTACAAGAATGTGATTCATGTTCCACTGTTCTACATTTAAAAGACTAATCGATTAATAAAATCACACCCATTTGTTTTTTAAACCTGCTCATTGATGACACAAAGCGTCATAAATATTTAACCAAGTTCCATTTTCAAAAATATCTTTTTAAAGCCCGAGGCGTCCGCACTGTTGCCGTTAGTTCCAACCAGTCGCCGTTTCTAACACGATGGGAATAATTAAATTTCGTTATCAGTGCCTTCGAATCTAATTTTAATTAAAAAGCGTCACATATTTCACGCAGTATTCGGTGGTAGGCGGTGCAATGTGTCCGGAGAGTACAAGCGACCAAATTCAGTTGAGCCCTATTCCATTAGTATTTTCGTACAAACAGTCATTATCTAAAGATCATCCTTAACCGGCGATGCAATATTAAATCGTTAAATTTAATATTGGCTGTGTAGTTTCTTTTATTGCTTCACAACTAACACATATGCTAACACGAGTCAAGTGATTAAATTTTTTACTCTGGCAACAAATAAATGTTTATTCTCACACGATTATTGTTCATATTAAATTAATGGCTTTCCGCTCTGTATTATTTATTGATGTTATGTAAAAAATGTACGTAATGTATAACATTATTGACTGCGGTACTTTTGTAAGTGGTAATTTTGATATTAGAATTTATGTTCGATTACGTTTGTAATGAACTGTCCGTGGGTGATGCAATTATAATAAAGCAAACATCTTCATAATTAAATTGCATGTCAAAATGCTGATACGAAACTGTCGCAGACATTATTGGGTCACTAGTTGTACGACCGACGTACGATGTAATGTGAACTTCACAATAGTGAGATGGTACGCTTTGCATAAACACATCTAAAACACACAAGGTAGCAAAATCAACTTTGTTTCCGCAGACATAAAGTTCGAAGTCCAAGCGAGGATAGAGGATATCAATTAGGTAGATAAAAGACACCACAACAATGTGCCTGCATGCTTCGTAATCATCAAATTCCTTTCTGTGATTTCGGACAAAGATCCTTTTGCGTTTACTAATTATAATATGCCAGCAATACGGGCACATAAGTACGTAGTCAAATAATAATCAGAATCGTGAAATAAATTCCATCCATTCACTGAATATTATAGTGCCACTACTTTCAAGATAGTATGAGTAACAACAAAAAGAGAAGACTTAATTGGAAAGCACAACTTGGCACTTATCCAGACAACGCTAGGTAAAATAAAATAATGAATATTTAAAATGCAATTTCAGCAAAACACGACCAGATATTTCAAAACAAAGTATGAGCAGGTTCTGAAAATAATTTTAACTTAAGAACGACGGTGACAACGTCAGAGTAAAAATCACACCTTAGTATGTTGGGAGATTAAAAAGAAAGAATACTGTGCCAGCTACACAAAATGCTTCGTAATACGTATAATAAGCAAAGTCCAAAAATAACGAAAGGAGAAAGCAAATTTAAACAAGCGCTGACGTTCAAAGTTGCGTCGTCCTAACACAAACATTAAGTAATTCGCAAGTAAGAATACTATTACATATTCGCGAGACACTACTTTCGTCAAATAATAGAAAAAAATGAAAGCCCTTCACTTTGCCAAGCTCAGCTTAAAAGCCAAGTCTTGTATAAATAGAAAAAGTCGTCGATTTATCGCCGATGTCGTTAGGGGAGTTTTTGCAAATGTTTTTGTTGGAACTGGGAGGAATAATGATAGAAAATAACCAAAAAAGTTGTTAAGACTTAAATTATCGCTGGGTTTGTAGCAAAAAACATCGTCGTGCGGCTTTTTGTTATAAATCATTGCACTAAAGGTTCCTAACAAAATTCATTCATTATGCACTTGAAAATCTAATAAAAACTCATGACTGTACAGATTCAGCAACCGTATGAATTTTGCTGTCTGATAATTTGGAATTATTAAAATCCAGAATTTTAAATTAAAAGAAAATTCAAAGTAACCTTTACTACAATTTGAAGTCCAACATGGCTTATATTATAATCATACCACCCGAGACCAAGAAACAAATCTGCTAAATACTGAAAACACCTATGAACACAACAAACTTGACTTTACAGCTATTGCTAGATTCCTGACAACGCTGATATTCCTCGTTTACAAACAAAGTGATGAAAATACCAAAACAGCATACATCCATACATAAGTCCTTTTCACCAATAAACCTGGTATAAAATATGCGAAACGCTAAGAACAGTCACATTTCACAGTCATAACTTCGTAGCAATGCTGTACCCGTTACTATATCGCACAGTGGTCCGTACCTGTTGCGGTGACTGGCCGTTGACCCGTCAAGTATTGACATATTCCTATAGTTTCTCACGTCTAGCCCCTACACACTATTACACCGCATGCTTTTACTGTGTTAGCGAATGCAGCCTTCACAGTACATCTTTGAGTTCCACTTCTTGTGTAACTTTCTTTACTTGTTTAAGAAAGGTTCCTTGTGTTACATTTAGTTCTCATGTATAAATTTAATTCAACATAAAAAATAGTATCGAGTATTCTACTAATAGTAAAAATGCGTGAAAAGGGTTTCTACAAGGGCCAATACTTGGTCTTGTTCTAAATAAGATCAAATATTTCTAGTAGTTAAGACAGTGGAATGTATTCATGGCATTCTATCGCTGATATTGGCAAAATATATAAGAAGTTAAATAAGATTTCTGAGAATATTAACATCGCTATGGTCGTCACAAAAAACCCCATAGTTACGTTAATCCTCTTAATTGGTCATGAAGTATCTGTCAACAGATGAACACAATGCTTAACAGCAGACAAGATAATTAATTCATCAAGTCCACAGTTCATTATTCATGTATTTCCCCGTATGAGTCTTTAACTATTACTGCGAGAATAAGCAGCTGTAGAAATGTGTAATGTCCCACCATTTTGGTTTTATTTTCAGGAGGCGACTAAATTAATGTAAGCGAAAGGACACACCTGGCACCTTCGAAAGCAGTGGTACTCAACCTTTTCATTTTCATTAACAAAGTATTTAAGTGGCATGGGCAGTGCAGAAATATAATCGATTCATTAGAGAAACAGGACTTCCTCGTTTTGTATTTTATTAGTTTTTGCTAAACTATCCACGCGGAACCTGCTACAATGTATTCAGTGCCTACATGATTGTCGGCACAGCAGCTTTGAAATTTTTCGCCAATTACTGAACAAAGAAATTAGCTGCATTTTATTTATATCGTAGGAGATCTAGAATCACACGCTGAATGTATGTTAACAGTGACAGTTTTCGCATCGATGACCCTTACTCCCCTACATATACATGTAACAATTTCATGTATA
The DNA here is from genome assembly GCA_964057025.1 of Standfussiana lucernea. Classification (NCBI taxonomy): domain Eukaryota; kingdom Metazoa; phylum Arthropoda; class Insecta; order Lepidoptera; family Noctuidae; genus Standfussiana; species Standfussiana lucernea. Next base: position 11,166,119 of record OZ059796.1, read on the forward strand.
CAAATTACTTTCACGGAATCCACTGCTCCCTAATCAGACGACTCGCGGGCTGCATACCTCTGCTGTATAACAACCGCTTCCGAACTAAACGGTTGATTGTCGTCAATTACCATTACTAATTCAACAGCTAATGTCTGTATTGTCCTCGTGTTCGTAATTCAATTGGAGGTAATTGATAATTGTAATCGGACATCGTGAATCATATCTCGTGTTTACTTTGCAGTGTCAGGATCGAAACGGTTTTATAACCTGGATTTTGCTACGTATTTCCTTGTTTTGATTGATTTTAGCTGTATTGTTAATTGTTTTGGTTTTTATAATGTTCGTCAATTTTATTGTTGGATTACAGCTTTTCGTAATTTGATACTATTCCTGCTTTTTTTTAGTACCTCAAAATAATGTCCATCTACGTTGTTCAGTTTTATAATCACAGTTATGATGGTAATTTTACTGCATTCAACTTTATGAGTATTCTCACAATGGGGATTTGATGTCCTTAGCAAAGTATGCTGTAAAAGTCACATACTAACTAGGATGTAAAATTGTAAATACAGAAGGTACTTACGCTGGTCGTTTCCATCGGAGCGAGCCATGACGGTACCGTTTGGAAACACGTTGACGTACATATGGGAGCACTGGCTGTAGAGGCGAACCGACCGGACCATCGATGGCACCGCACCGCAGATCACCACCTGAACACACACAAAACCACCTTTGTAATCAAAATAAACAACAGCGACAATCTGGAATCAACAAATTCATTGCACAATTAGAAGAACGAACAGCACAAGATTAGATTTCAATTTGATGGAGCGCAGGAATGAATTCGTTAACGATTCAGAATATTCTAATATGTCCAGCTTATCGTGAATCAGGTTTGTGAGGGTGCTAATTATGAAAATTACCAAGCACGACAAGATCTCTTAATAAACATTTAGCAAGACTACCTACGGCCATTAAATTCATGAACTTATTGAGTCATGTTGTGTGTATTCTCGTAATGAAACACAGAACTGGATATTTTCGCCGCTATCGGCGGTTAAACAGACTGATGGTCATGCTAAATTGACGGCGCGATAACACTGCGCTTGTAAAACTCTGATTTACGCAAGGATTACTCACGAGTTTTAATGATTGAAGACTGTGTGACGTACACTACGTAGAAGAAAATTAGTTCAGAATTGAAAATTCGATACAAAGGAACAGATGTCTTAAAACAGAGTGCGGTTGCATTGGCATTTGATTAAGATAATACTGGTGGTATACTGGTGGTGGGGTACTCCTAGTCAAAGGAAAGCGTGTGATGTAAAAGTTAGTGAAGATGTTATAGAGAAATTTTCCAACACTCTTCAGCTGCGTGTGGTCCATTCCACCTCGCTCTAACAACTAAGTGTCAAGTCGTTTAAATTAGTTTCCTTATTCTGTTGGTGCTTTCACCGGGATTTTAATGGCGCCAGTGTCGACCGACACCTCATTACGCAGATATTGATCAAACCCTATCTCCATGACCTTGCGAACTTCACGAGTTGAGATGTTGAATATTTTACTCGTTAACCCCGAAACACGATGAAAATTCCCTCTAATTTTCACAGCCAGATCTAGATTTGCTTTAAAAACTCACAGCTGATTAAATTACTACGTGTGTTATCTAGTATTACTAATCAAATTATAATGCAACAACTACACAAACACGCCCATGCAGTGATAATCTCGACGCTTGCATATTTCAAACGGTGTTACGTGCGCTCAGAGAAAATACTACTACTTACTACGAGTATAGTCATATTGAATTTTGTAATTATTACTAGAGCCACGCGTCGCAGGCACCACAATAAGGAAACAATCGATCGTATTAATGGGTCAGCCGTGCTTTGCTAATCCGTCAGACTGAGGGTTCGGATTGTGGCGTTTAGGCAATAATAAATCCTATTTAGATGTCCATCAAAGTTGATTTTTCATATTTATCCACAGTTGTTTTAGGTCCTTTTATTACTGTACGAGCGGTGTCATATTCAGGTGGGAAAGCATAGGCTACCGCGACGCGGTCACTATTCAGCCATATTGCATTTCACGGGAACTTTTGTAAACAATATCGCATTTACTTTTTAGTGTTGAATGTTTAAGTTATTCGGATTGTTGTCGTAGCCATAGCAATTTAGTAAAACCAATACATGTAAATGCAAATGAGATAGATAAGGTTGTTAGTTTTGTAGAAACGTGTACGACTGTAGAGCTTGCATTACGAAACTTTAATTAACAGAAAATACTTTTAGTTTTTAAAATCGTGACACAGAATCATATCATGTCAGAACGAGTCATACTTAAAAATAACGGTCCTGTTTCCAAATACGATGTGAGAGTTAATTATGTTAATGGAAATTACTGAGATTTTCATATACTTTTAGGAAGTGGAGAATATTATCTTTCATTGGTGTTTAATAAAGCGGTAAAGTATGATCTTATAAACCTAGCCAAGCTAGCGACTAACTATAAACGGTAATAATATTTACAGTAAATAAATAAATGTATGTTTATCTCAATTAGTTGTACCATCATGTGATATTAAACTTTGTACGCTTGATTCTATTAAGATAATTAATCGAGATATCATATCTAAATGTTGTAACCATGTAATTTATGCGTTACACGCAACGATATAAATATTTAGAGAACAAATTTATTTCGATAATTTGTTTCTGTGGTATTTAACTTGATTTTGAGAGTTTTTTTTTTTGCATTAGGATATTTTTGTTTCTTTGTTTGTCTTCAAGAGTTATGAGTTAGAGTCATGTCTTTAAGAGTTTAAAGTTCCCTGTGATCCATACAAATTCGTACCAAATCATTTTTATAAATTCCTTTAACTTTCATTTCGAAACTAACTGCGTCTATTGCAATATTCTTTTAACATTAGCATTCACTAAATCATGTTTACAGTACATGTATTGAGAGGAAGGTCGATACCATCTATATATGCAATTATCGCGTATTTGGAGGTCACTGATCGTTCTGTCATTGGGCTTATCTTAGCCGCTCTGAGTAAACGCATTATGGACGCTTGATTACATTTCAACCAACCAAAACTATCCTGTACTTAGTGTATCGGAAATTTTCACGGTACAAAGCACAGATACTGGTGCTCAATACTATGTAATCTTCAGTACTTGGCTAGCTACTTCAACGCTTGTTAGTATTTCGGATATTAATATTTAATCAGCCGCTTATCGTGTTATGTAAGCTTTTGATTGTTTTTCGGTACTTATCGTTTTATCGGTATAGCTTTGGAGCTTTTTTTTTTTGAAGTAAGGTAAATTAAGGTTAGGTAAATTAAGGTTGTTTTATAATAGAACTCTGTTATTTTTAGAATTATGGCCCAAAAACAGAGCTAATTTCAACCCTTTTCACGTTGAAAACGAAAGCCTACGAATTCGAGCTATAAAGAATAAACCTTGACTGATAAAACTGTACCTTTAAACATTAAACTTATTTGTATTTTATATAAATCATCATGTTCTGGAAGGTGTGATTTTCAGTGTAGTAATCGATAATGTAATATCTCTGTCACAGCTCATATAATAAATACCTGCGTCGAGTTTAAAAAGAAAATTTTATCGGAAATGACTGTTACTATCGTTTTATTGTGTCTGTCCATAAAATCCGGGTTCATCAAAATTTATTGAGGGATTTACGCCATTTTGATTCGGACAAAAAACATGTTAGGTTTTACTGATGTTATTCTTCCGCCTTTTTATTTGGTTTGATCTTTAGAAATACCATAAGAGTCGATGTATGTAAGCTTAAATATATATTACTCTTAAAAGTATTTGACGCTTATTGAAAATGTTATGTCGGCGTTGATAAAATCGCTAATCATAAAAAGGCGTTTATCAAACATTATTACGAAATAGACGCTTTTGTAGACAAAGCCTAATCTTTCAACACGGCTGACCTAAATCCGATACGTTGTAATCACTTCCTAACTTCTCTATCAAAGATTGCTAATCTTGGATTAGCTTGAAACGTTCGATTAAGGGGCTATCTGTCCAACACATGTATAGGTCACCTCACTATTGTAGAAATAGAAAGTGTCTGAGCGAAACTGTCCGGAGAGATTTCACTAGTTCATGCTATATGGCTTTAAATGATTTATTTTCACACATTTCCCTGAGCCGGGTTGAAGAGCAATAAGCCCTATCAGTTGCATCATCGTTTATAGACGCTCTTTACCGATACGTTAAGAAAAAGTACATTACATTAGTTTCTTTAATGCAACAAATCTTGGTCCAGAAGTTTTGACAACCAATAATTTGAAACATACAGAACGCATAACTGGACTGACCAGTTAGTTTCTTAGTCAACGAGGATAATGGTAAGCTGTAAGTGAGACCTCACAATGAAGATCAGTTTGATTTCCAAATCCTTATAAACATATCATTACTTACGGATTAGACCGGCCACACACGCGACAAGATAACGTGATAATAATTGTTATACTATGATAATGTAACAAGCTGAGGTTTTAAATATTTATTTACTTTGTAAAAAATGTGAGGTTTGTTTTATATGTTGTCTTAAACTTACTCGAGCGATTTATTGTATGAATATTGAAATACACGTGGAAACCTTTCTAATAAGTTAATAACTTTGCCCTGGGATATATTTTAATTTAATTTTATACGCTTTATCGGAAAGCTTAAAACAGGTAGTAAAAATGAAAATGATAGAAAATTTTAATAAAATGTTGTGTCAGAAAAAGAACCTCATATAAAACTAAGAGAGATTCAAAAGCAAAAACATATCACAAAAGTGTTGAACGACAAAACGTGTAAATGATTTGCGAAGATCCGTTAGTGGTCTTGCATAAACCCGTCTCACGACATTTTTTGGTAAAATTATCATTTTGTCGCATTTATGTGAGAAAGCATTATTGTTTTAATCTCATATTTTTGATTGAATCCGGATTTCTTTTTAAAACAAGGATATTGATTCGATTTTTGGATCTTTTTTTTCGTTTTTGATTTATGTCCAAGCTCATAATCACAGAGGAATACATAATTAAGTTAGTTTTAATGTCAGTTTTTTGTGTATAATTAGCATAAAATCATCACGTAAAGCGTGAATCCTTACTTCCGCATTTTATGAAAAAAAATCTGTTCGATTTTCGAGTTAGAGCGCTTCCTGCTACCTGAATCGAATAAATATAATATTCGACTGCATTCCGAGATTTCAATGCAAAACAAATGTTGCTCAATTTATTATATCGAAACGTTTACATATCGATTACATAGGTACGTCAACCGATACCGGGTAACAGATAAATTTGGAACTAAACAGCCCAATATCGGCTGTAATTCTTGCGTAGAGAAATTTATATAATTACTTATTCTGTATTCTGAATATGATTTATACAGATGTATATTAATGATTGTTAATCAGTTCTATCAAGAAAAAGAGAGTGGACCGATGACTCATCATGTCTTGTTTTGACTGATGACTGATTTGCTACTTTTTATGGGAATCGATAATAAACATCGATGGCAAATCAAGTAATAATGACAAAATTGGTGAAAATGATATTGATGCGAACGTTGCAACAACCATCGCTTTCTTACAAAGTGAACTTTGAATAGCACACATACATGTGAATTAGTCATACGCAGCTTTTAGTGGTATCAATGCACTTGGTATCAATAATCTTTTTGATTCCGATAACCCAGTTATAGGACATGTGTCGCCAAAATGTCGAGTGTTCTCAAGTGGAGGCCTTCACATGGAAGCTGTCAGATTAGCGAAGTACAAAAGATAGTACTGAGATATTAAAGATTGTATCTGTAACATGGGCTTTTGAATTGCAACAAATTAAAAGAAGCAAAATGTGATAAGTTGATAACAATAAGGAAGGATTTGTGGTAATGCATATTAATGAAAGTGTTGCAATCATAAATACATCAGCTTTCAAGACTATACTGATAGAAGAAGGCCCAAGATTTTGTTTATTTATTAAAAAAATCCACATCTCTTAGAAATTTTATCTTTTTATTTATATAAAAGATCTATCTATTCATACACGAAATATTTTTAGAGAATCATTTAACGGCTTTAACGAAGCCATAACAATAGTTAATTATACAATACATGCAGCAGAAACAAACATACAGAGTGAAGTGAACCGCTAGCATAATCTGAGCATTGCTAAGTGTACATCGTGGATGAGTATGTAGGAGCGTGTATGAGGAGTTGCAAATGGGTGTATGTTATAGTGGTGTGTGGTGATTGTCTGTATACCTTCTGGTATGTTCAATTATATTTATTTAGTTTACATTTATTTGCCAGTTCGTCACATACTGACGTTGTTAATTGTTTCCTGTAGATACCTTTTTTAGTATTAAATATATCAAGATGAGAGAATCTTTTGTTAAAATTACTTAGCATCTTATCCATCACTGAATTTTGAGCGTAGTTTGTACCACTGTGTAGTCCATCGAATAACTGCGTGTGCCTAGTCCGTCGAGACGGAGCACTTAATCTTATAAATTAGTTATTTAACGCTACTGTCAATTTTCCCACTACAGATATTGTAAAGAAATAGCATGTCCAGAATCATACGTCTGTTCTCCAATGGTAGCATATTATGATGTTTGCATGATAGCCAATAATCTGCAGATCTGAAACCAGTGTGATAGTTAATATACTTAACAAATTTAGATTGTTTTACTAATGTGGGCTGCTAGTCAAATCTAACAATATATATCAATAGCTAGTTGTTTAGGCACCAAAATTTCAATAATCACCTCGATAATTAAATCATAATTTTGAAATAGAAAGGTTTCTATATAAATTTCTATTTTTTTTCCAGAGACTTACGTGACATTTTCCGATAGCACAGTCGTGCTAGATAATATGTAGTTTACTTACTAATTACTACTGGCCTAAATCGTGATTTAGTATTATTATCGTATCATCATCCGAATAATAATCCTAATTAGCATCTGACTGGACTTTGAACAGTAAAATCTCGGCCTCTTTTTTGATGCACATTTGATTTTTTGTCATAATACCTTGACTCACATAATTTAGAAATGCAAAGGCAGGAACGGAATATGATATTTATGGAAAACTCGACGAAATACCGATAACAGTTACAGTTCGGAAAAACGATACGGCTAAACATATTGAGTTTAGAAGATTTAAGACTCTTGTGAATAAGCACGAGCCAAAAGACAAAACTATAAAAATGAATGACAAGAATCAAAACGCCTACAACAAATCAATATTGATGAACATTGAAAGCTTAAAAGAAACTGATCCTCATTATAATCGATCCAATATTACATAACCCATGTTTTGTGGCAGGCTTTGTAATTGAAAAACTAGCCATAGGCGGTATTCAATAAGAGCAAATTTCTTCATCGGACAGCGTGGAGTGTTTGCGTATGTAATCATAGCAAATGATAGGTGGCCGCTAAACTCTCTGATGTCCCGTACTTTGAATATGATGTGTTCACGGAAAAATAGGGAGTCTTTACAACTTTTAATAGAGTTTTCAGACTTAATAGACTTTACTTCAAACCTGATTATAGGGTCTCTAGTGAGTATTTTATCCGTGTGTGTTATAACCTTAATGATTTTATCAAGCGAAGGAGTAGTCGTATCTATGAAGCTGCGGAGTATTAATAACTTTGACCTTTAGGGGCCCGTCCTGACCATGGGCAATAAGAACTAAGTTAGCTTCCACGAGTGCTACCATTTCAAACCAAACAAAACCAAGAATTAAACTGGCTTTCATGTTTTTGTCTAGGCTTAGTTGTTTGCCCCATTTCCTTAATTAGGCAGTAAGCTGACCAATTTTATAGTTTCCCAGTAAAGTGTCAATCACGTGATGTTTTCTGACACTACGTTTTTTGGCCATACCTAATAGTATATGTGGCACATGTGATAATTACGACCACTAAGCCGCAGTCACGTCCATACAGACTGATGCTATTTACTAGAATTTGGGAGTTTTGTCAATGGTAGTAACTTTACCGATTCAAAGAATTCATTGACAACATTATTCCAAAGGATCATTAAAAATTACACAATTTGGAGGTTCTTTATAATAGTAATAAAAAAACTTACCTACTTAAAAACCAAAAAAAAACAAAATTCACAACTTTTTTTTAATATCTCAACAAGCGTAACAGCCCTGATAATAATCAACATCGCAAATCAATATTACGTTATTGAACAGATAATTGATTGATTTAATTAAATGACTGAGTGATTGATTTATTATCGTCGTGCGTCCGATAGTGACGGCGGGACACGTCACGTCAACGTCTAGACGTCCGTATCGAGCGAATGCGGAACCCTGAAGTATATTTGTCTACAATCAAGAACATTAATATACCTGTTAGAAGCTTGGAAATCGAACTAAGTAAACATTGTCTTCGTTCTAAAGAATGTTATTCAAAAAGAGGCGTAAAAGCTGAAGATCTTCCTATACTTGGAATTGGCAGAAACTACAGACGACCACCTGGAACTATTCTTACATACCTACTTCTTTCGTTTTGTCTAAGTTTATATATCTAGTCATACACGCACGCCCGTTGCAGAAATTACACACCAACTTTCTAAAGAAAATTTTGGAGTTGGCGGTATCAACAAACAACTTGTCATACCATCAATTTAGCGCTGTACTAGTACCTCATACTAACAATGTTATATACCACCCGTCGTCATTGAAATAGATAATAGCAAGGTTCTAAGCTTAATTTATTGTAAACAAAACACAACTATTAGGTATTAACGGTAACTACTAAATACTGCGGTTCTTGCACAATGTGTCCAACCACTTAGTACTACGAAAGTATTCCGTAGCATACAATACCTATTTGCAAATTGAAAACAAGTTTACAAAACATGTTTATAATTTTCAAGAAAATAAATTGTAAGTTTGTTTGTAAGTAAACGCTAATCAGTCACGGTGTTCCAATATTTAAAAGAAAACAATACTTTAAATAAATTACAAAACGATAAGCCAACGATACATACAGTGAACGTACTTGTTGTAATCAAGAGAAAGAAGATTGAATAATTTAAAATACTTCATCCATATTATGATAGATAATGAAATGAAATATATAGGTATATTCATACTATTGACAATTTCAAACAATAGTACGAAGGATAAAACCTTTTCTGCAGTAACAAGGTTACGGGGCATCGTTCTTTGCAAAGGGCCTACAATAGTCCCTTGCGGAACTCCCTCTAAGAAACCTACGCCCAAGACATGACAAAAACAGATTCTAATACTGAACGGCTAATATGCTAATGCAGATCGATTTCGATCATTCAGGTAGGCTCTGTTAAAGCTACAAATGTCTTAGATAGGCACAAACGCTACATGTAACCTAATCAAACGCGGATTACAAATTGGAAATACCGAAGCTTAGTTATTTACTCAACCTCGGTGTTCTTAATCTTAATTGTTGACTTGTCGAAATATTTACATAATTACATTTCATGTTATCGTTTCGTAGACAAGATGAATATGCAATCTTAGAATTAATTGTATAATTGTATTTATTCTGAAGCATGACGTGTTTCCGTAATAGACTGGTATTTCCTCAGTTTTTTTTTGTGTGGCTTTTTGTATAAATTAGAATATGATACGATCAAGAGAGCATCTCTAGGAATAATAATCAACATTATAATTGCATGCTTGCACATTTTGTATGGAATCTTTATGCTACAAAGTATTTCTTAGAACTTTTATCGCACTAAAACGCGTCGTATGCGCTTCACAGCTAACCGGCAGACGTTTTCTCATTACACCTAGCTAATGTGAATAAAATGATGGCTGCGATTGAAATTACTAATCCTTTTATACCGGATAACTGACCTTTTTACGTGTTACGTAAATTGGTTTTATTAAGAGCTTACATACTTGGGTTATGAGTATACCTAACCTAGATAGGAGCGAATCAGGCAAATCGACACCTCATGCTAATTTTCAATCATCGAGTGAGAAATTTTATTTGGAAACCATACTAATGGTTTCATGTGTGTCAAGTAATGGTTTGATTTGAATTTAACCAACTTCGATAATTGAGTTGTTAAGTGAAATAACCTTTTGGGTCTTCGATTTTAAACATTCAAAAACTTTGAACATCTTCTTTAGAAAAGAAGATCTTCTTTCAGAATTGTAATACTCGTTGCTAAAGACGAGACTGGGAAACTGGAAGGGGCAAATTGGCATCAACTTTCCAAAAAAAATTTTTACTGCCTGTAGTGGGTTGTTCGCCCACTAATTTAAATCAAATTGATTATAATTATACAGTAGCGAATTTTATAGACTACCACGCTTTAAATTATAAGTTTATGACTACACCCGATAACCTTAAAACATCTGACTTTATTTTTATTTAATTAAAACCTCTCACAACATTAATAAACTTTATGATCACATTTAATTTATTTTATCGCAGATTAATTGAGAATTAGTTTTAAAATTTATGTTCTATGCCAAATGAGTTACTAATTTTATGTCCATTAATGCAGTACGATTTATTCTTTTTTTGTTTAAAAACCTGTTAAGTACAATAAAGTAGGAAGATAAGAGAACAGGTCACGCTATATATTAGCGCTTGTTATTATTTTACTTATGTCATTGCTATTTTTTGTTCATAAAAGTCGCAATTTTGTATCATCTTAGTTACTTTTTCATCGTTTGACGTTACGGTTTTTATAAAAAACCCCCTTCCCTTTTTTCCCTTTTTAACAAGTGTGTCCTCGGCCAGAAGGTGCCTGAGCCTTAGCTTTTTTAATTAAGATATTTCATTATATGTTAAAGTTTACTATGTGTAGGTATTTAAGTAAGTTGTTGAATTATTAAAGGTTAAATATAAGCTGAATAGATTTAAGTATTAGTGTCTATATTGGTAGTATTAAGATATGTGTTTTAGTTTAAGCTTTGATGGTGTCCTTTGATTTTTACTTTATTGTGGCAGCGATGTGTTGTTTACACTTTTTTTTGTTTACACTCTGTTTTTTATAAGTGAAGACTTATCATTGGCTGTCAGTCTCACGTACTATTTTTAATCGGTTTTGTTAGCTGTTAGTCTTCCATAGATGATAAAAAAAATAAAATAAATAAAATCTAATTTACTGACAAATTCATATAAGGACGTGTATTAGGGAAACTTGTACGAGATATTCGAAAAATGTACGATTTAAGAACACGATCAAAATTAATATGCTTAGCAAGTCAATTTCAGTCACCTACAGCCATTTGACCGCGTCACTTAAAAGGAAGTACTAAAAGCAAAGTATGATTGAGATTATCATTCTCCTGGCTGTGATTTCAATTAAATAATTCTAAGGAGTAAAACTTACCATCAGGAGGCACAATATCTTCGCAGAGACGGCAAGCTGTGGTAACCTGAAACGGAAAAGAGAAACACATGAGTATCTACATTCATATCCTAAACTAAAGAAACACAATAAAAAATGTTAAGGGGCATCCCCGATAAGATGCAAAGGAAAAAACGTCATCCTAATTTCGATGTCGTTCACTCGGCGATGGAATAATGAAAGTCTATAAGTGGCACCGATGACTGAAAGGCTCCAAGAAAACCTGTTGGGGTATGCAGAAGAATGAGGAACTGCTCGTAAGGGAATTTTGAGTATGAATGTATAAGAGTAGAGGAACACCAAAGAAGCATTGGATGGTTGTGAATGATGATAAGGATTGAAAGGACTACTGACTAATAGAAATGTATAGAAGAAGCTGCAACGACCTTCAGTAAATTAGGACGAGGCCAGGAAAATTTTGATGATAATGGCGTAATGAAGGCATGACTAATAATAAAGATATTTAATATTTATAGTTACGCAGATTAAGACCAGAAAGTAATCTTTTTCGTCAGGTAAAAAGTGTAAACAATGCCTTCTGTATTTGTCTAGTATACGCCTACGCGTAGATAAATGTTTTATGGTTAACTAGATATTTATGTATATTATAATGCCACCTCTGAATATTATTAAGGCATTTATTAGAATTGATAAATTGTTTATTATCAAAGCTAACAGTGTTATTGTTATATTTTTCATAAACATAAAGAAGAATGTGCAAAAACCAGCAAACAAAATCATAGGCAGGTTTTTCCGATACTAAAAGGTTGTTCACTCTTTCAAACCAAAATAGTATCCCGCATTCATGAAATAGTGATATTAAGAACTTCCTATGACTAAGCATATGGCTGAAACGTAATTTCAAGAAATTCCGGAAAAATTAGGACTAATCCCCAAAACCTCAGGCTAACCTAAATTAACCACGAAATTACCAAAACCGTCATAATTGCAACTGTAAACTTCGGCACAAAAGAGTTTTACGTACTGAAAATACCCATAATTTTGGTATTTCCATACCATAAACAAGGTAGGTTTACGCCGTAAAAGAAAACAAGAATGTAGTTTCTTATCTTAGCGTATACGTTGGTACGTCCAAAGACGCAACGATTGAATAGATTAGCTATATTTTTTATTGAACATGCTCTTGGCTAACACATAACGTACAATAGCTCATAAAACATCAGTACTTGACGAGTCTTACGACATAATAAGTACTACTTACATAAATACCTGTAAATCTGAAAAAAAATTGGCATTGTTGTATGTAAATATAAAGTGTGTATGCAATATAATATGTAGCGTTAAGTGTTAGTTTCCCTATGAGTAATAAAGGTCTTCTATGAAAAAGAAACCATCCCTCCTGCTTAAAAGAATGGATAGGTAAAAAAAATTTTTGTCCTGGTATTGAACCAAGCAGCACATGGATTATATTATCGGATTATTGGAAGACCAGACGTAATAAAAGTAAGCCTAATCAGGTCATTGACACTGAAAAACCAGGTTAAAGGCATGTTCATTAAGTAAGAAAGGAATACTGCTAAGTTATTCCACTTTCAGAATAAGGACAAAAAATCGGAGTTGATGATAAACTGTAGTAATTTCAGAGACACCACAAAAAAAAAACGAAGTAAGGAGTATAACTGCCACAAATTCGCGTGATCTTAACGAGTAATATTTCAAAGAGCTGAAGCGAAACTACAGCTCGAATATACTAATAGGCATCATCATTTGCCAAGCATTTTCCCAACCATGTTGGGGTCGGCGTCCAGTCTCACAGGATGCATCTAAATACCAGTATTTTACATAGAGCGACTGCCTATCTGACCACCACCAGCCAGTTAGTACTGGGTAATGACTTTCGGGCCCCCGGGACAGCCGGGACCAACGTGCTTTCCAAGGCACGAAGGAAACCTGGTATGTAGTATGATTGTCACCCATCCAAACCGAACGAGGCAAACGCGAAATCATGGTAATAAGTTTGAGCAGTCACAAAAAGACACACTTGAACAGGCATAAAAACCAAATGTGACCTCAGTACACATGCACTCACTCACCGATTCTCATAGTTTGTTAACATAAAAAAAATACAAATACAGACTACTACAGACAATATCTAGATTCCACACAAAGTCATTAATCACTGATAATCTTACGGTCTGCCATTAAGTAACGTGATATGTAGGTATCGCCGCTACCGGGCACAGTCCGTAACAAAAACTTGGGTTCATAGGCCAGGTAATCATCCATAGGTAACTTGGATGCTTTGACGTGTGGAGATTGAATATTGGCGAAGATTTGTATGTTTATGAACGGGTTTGCGGTACGGACTGAATTTACCGAGAATTTCGGCATTGTTCTTTAGAAAAATCCCAGTAAACCTAATCTTTATCAACTCACCGTATTTGCTGTTCACTGCTGGTAACAGGCCTCTTAAATGATGATGATGTTTATTTTTTGGAAAAATGATTTCACAAACACTTTTACACGTCATTTTTTTTTTAACTAGATGGCCGGTGTTTCGTACCTGACTACTCGTAGAAAACCGCGGAAACAAACACAGAGGTCATAGTCTCTTTTAAGGTCCAGACATAATCTTGGTCAACTAACATGAGGGATATGGAGTTAGAGGCTATGTAGATTAGTGTCTGAGATGGTCTTTTGAAGAAAGAGTCACTGACACCTGTGCCACAACACCCTGTCCTTCGCATTTCGCTTCCAGTTTCACCGAACCACATTTTTAAGGTTGTCAGCCCATCCAGCTGGGGCATCCAATGCTACACTTCGCGACAGCCCAATCTCAACCTATTATTCAATAGATATGGATGACTTTTTAGACTCTAAAACGAAATGGGTGTGTTCTTTACTATTTTCTTTGCTACACGTGTTTTTGTTATGAAAATTAATTTCGTAAGAAAACTACACGTGTCTCCTTATACTTACGAGTATAAACAAATCAGAATCAAATATCACACATGCTTGTTTATATTTGCATAAAAGGAAAATCATCAATATGATTGTACATAAAAATTCTTTGAATATTATAGGCGTAGTGTTTCTACGGCGTAATTACTAATACAATTTCACTTGTACATTTGATATAGGAAACGTCACGTACACCGAACGTAAATTCTAACTAATTTACTTGACGCATCGTTGAAGAATTCCGTTTTACGCAAGATACACGGGAGTTTCTTTTGAAATAGTAGTAAACTTAGGTACGTCAATACATGATAGCTGTGTATGACAAAAAATGCTTGTATTAAATCGATGGGAATAAAAAAAATACTTTGGATAAATGGTTTTTCTCAAAAGTTTGAAATGTGCAGCCAAATCTTCTGAATTATACGGGGTGGAAGGCACCGTACCGAAAACTGAATCCATCATTCTGAAATAAAACATAGAAATTGTACGTCGGTTAAAAAACAAAATCTGATGTTTCCTACAAAATACCTTCACGGTCAAAATGTATGGAACAGCAGATTTTTTTTTAATAACCTACGAAAATTTTCTGTTTGGGGGGTTCAGAATGATGTACTGAGTACGTGGATACCGTTTTCGCCTCGGTGTCCCTTCCACCCTGTATGCATGTTTGTATTCTATTTTGAATTTTGATTTCAAATTAACCGATTTCATACTAATCTCTCTAACTACAGTGAAGTTGAAATCGAATTTTTTAATGAAAAACTGAGAATTTAAGAACCAAAGTAGATATATGCATAAAAAAAACAAGTACACTCCGTTTAATGAGTGTTACTGCTGATCACGTGCTAGCACGTTTTCGTGACTACATAAAAAGAAAAAAAAGTTTACATATTCGCATTCCGTCAAACTATTCGATTGTTCGAATTAGCCGTTTTACAGCTCGCATTAAAATAGTAGTGAATAATTATTTAGATTCAGTGGCTTCCTCAAGTTTATGCGTAAGGAAATGGAATTTAAATAATTAATTTCCATGTTTATTCTAGTAATAAAATAAAACAACAAGTATCTACTACCTACTCACACGAATTAACAATAGTGATGAATCTCTTTTCTTTGTTAAACTATTTGTCAAAGAAAAGAGATTTGAGAAAAGAGATTGTCCATTCCTTAAAAAAAATGACATCTTCAAGTGATAACTTATTATATAACGCAGGTTAAAGCCCAGTGACTTAGTTCCATCAATCCATTCTCAAGCAATATGATAAGGGGATCCGCTAAAAAATAATATCGCCACATAGTCAATAAAATTCACAAATACTAGGCAGGCAAATACGCGTGCTGCATGGCATAAAATACTAGCATTATGGCATTTCAAGGCTATAGTAAAAAATAAGTGGCTCGATTGAAGGACACCGTTAATATGGTGCTTGCAACCTCTGTGCATTGTTTTCTCATAAAATATAAATGCGGAATGCAGTCGTTCCAATTTCAAACAAGCTGTCACATTTTTGAAATATGAATATCCTTATTCTGGAACTAATAATGACGATATCTAAGAATCTCGATCGTGTTCCATCGTGAATCCGAGATTCTTAAACGAGAAACGTTCTAGAATACTAATTCAAAACAATAATCCCGCCTTTAGATTGCGTCTGACTAAGGGCAATTCTCTGACTACGAAGAAAATTGAAAGCATAGAGTTTATTAGTAATACCGTTGTTCGGTACATTTACTGTAAGTTAGTAATCATAAGTCAACCCTCACGGGCACTCACTGCTTAAAGTGACATTTCAAAATACAGTTGTAATTAAAATTAGTGCCGTCTGGAATTCTACCTGTGGCAATGAAAATGAACTTCGTACTATTTACTACTTATACATACGTATACAATTTAGAAAGAGGGAAACTACCACGCTTTGGAGGTACATAAATACCACAGAATAGTACAGACAGAAGTTCGGTTCCTTAAAGCTAGCCAAAACAGACGCACGCATACACACGCGTACGTACGTATGTACGTACATACGGCGATGTCAACCGAATGCCAGTCGCGAGTGCGCTTGCACTCGCTGTACACGAAGCGTATCTTTGTAAGTGTGCGTTCTTTTTTGCTCGTAATATAGAATCAACCTTCTGTATTATTCTGTGCAAATACTCAGTTGGTAATGAATTTTCTCGCTCCGGCCTTGAACTTCGCGTGGCTTGAATACAAAATGAGCACAGTTTCTAGCGACTGTAAATTCTAATGAGTGTCTGGGAGGTCTTTATTAACATAAATGTTTCGAAAACTAACATAAATATTGGGGAATTCGTAACATCGCATGTGGTAGCGAAAAATTACGTGTTTTGACTATATTTTTTTATAAGAATTCTTTTCGTTTTATATGAGCCCTATTTTTGGGGTAAAATTCCGAATGTATTTGTATGGATCATAATAAAATGTTTTTAGTAAGTGCTTATTGTGAAATAGCTTAAAGATATCAATATCACGCAATAATTTAATAATGCAGACCTGAAAACAATCTCTTCGACCATTTTCATCGGACTTATATAAGTTTGACTGAAAACTGACCATAGAATTTCAGTAAAAAGCTTAACAATGAAGTAACTATAGAAAAATATTTATGAGTGTGTTAAAAACTATGTATAAATTCATAAATAGGTATGTAGGTAAACGAAAAAAAAACGTCATAAATACATGAAGAACTGATTAAAGACCATCGAACTTTCGATAAGTCACGCGTGTACCGTATGGTCTACTCAGAAAATCCACGTGTATTCAATAATCTAATAACCAGTCAATGTTTTGACTACTTAATGTCTTCATAATTATGCAAATATACCTATACTTACATATCCTACTTTTTTTTCTTATCTTTTCCAGCATTAACTCATCTTTAACAATATAGAGACATCGCCATATTTGTTCGTTCGTTATATTATGTCTGTTCTTTTTATTGTGAAACTGTTACAAGACTGCTAATTCAACCAAAACTATAAAATATTGAGACATCAATACAATTTATTGATCTATAATTCAGAATCGAGACAATGTTATCGATATATTATGCTAATTAGTAATATCTGTGTTTGGAAATCAAAGCAAGTTACTCGTTGGTACGAAAAAAACGAAAAATGTAATGCGGAGCCGGACATTTTATAAGTAATTATGCTTAAACTTTACAAACGCTGTCATCATTATCAAATTAGTAAAATACAATAACTTAAATCATTTTCTGGCTGTATCTACTTACTACCTACCAAAAAAAGTTTATTGAACCACAGATACCGTATAGCAACATTTTTCGTGTACCTATTGGTTGATTCGAACAGTAATTATGTTCAGTACCAAGGTGTGTATTATTAAATTTATGAGCTAACATCTTACAATATTATATTGTTGTTCCTTGTAAAATATTCATGATTCATTGTTTAATAAATATAATTTTTCATTTATGTCCTCTTATTGTTTATTAGCAATAAATCATAACTACTATAGCTTAACTGCGTTTTCTTGCATGAGTATTGTAATAATTGTAAAATGAAATATATCATTAAACTTGTATTCAGTGTGCCTGAATGGGCAAGCAAAATAATCTACAGTAAATGTTAAATCAGTAAATTTGAATACTCTTATACTACATATTTATCTTACTCTGAACTTTACGAAGCTAGAAAAGTTTTCAATGTTGAAGGCAGAGCTTCATATACTACGAAGCAAATTTTCAATGATTATGAAGCGTCTCATAAATGCACACTATCGAAATCTGTGCTTTACCCACAGTAGAACGTTATATTAATTCTTATACTGTCTTTTTCATGTCGCATTTAAAATCACTTATTATTTCGGGAAATCGCCAAAAGCTTGGTGGACTCTTCACGTGACCAGAGACTGGTCTTTTTTTGGCCAAACAGTATTGCCATCCAACGTGGCAATGCTGCCAGTCTTCTGGGCACTGTTTGCTATTGACATCGATGTAAACGATTTTTTTGACTATTTTTTAGACTAATTCTTTTCCCATTATGAAACTTGTACATATTTTATTATTATTTTAGATCTATTTGTAGTTTGTAAATATATTAAATCACATGAATAATATTCGAAAACTATAAAAGCATGAACATAATACAAGTGTTACGAGAATGTTATATTATATGTTAAGACTCTTTCAGGAAATTGATATTTTGTGTTTGAGGTCTTCGAGTATGTTGATTGCCAGTTAAAGTTAGGTAATAAAATTTCCCGTTTCATGTTTCAGCTGAACACGGAGTGAGTTTTAATTAGGAATCACTGCCTATTTTTTTTTTTATAAATCTTGATTTTAATTTCCATGTGCTTAAAAAAAACTCAATGAATTTTATCCATCAAATTATTCTATCACTGACGAATAGTGAGTAGCCCACAGGGCTAGAGGACTTGGGGAATAGGGCAGAGGCTTTTGCCCAGTAATGGAATGATGCAGGCTGGCAGTGTGCAGCATAATTAACAGTGTCATGGTGATCTCTGTTTAAAATACATCATCAGAGTGTGTAGCGTAGAGTAGACCAATCTATAAAGATGCGGTGAAACCGATCGTCCCGGACTCCGGACTGGCTGGATTCTGGTAGATACTTCAGTAAGTCAGTCTGCCAAAGTCTGTCACAATCGACCCGTACTAATTTGAACGCAACATTACTTACAAAACTCCTCCAGAGAGTGCAAGTACGTTACACGATTGGCCATGAAAATATGCACATACTAAGTACACACTCGCGTATCTGTAATTTCTTTTCTTTGTGTTTTCTGATAAAGTCAGTATTTATGGAAAGTAGACAGCGAAAACGGAAAACGGGATGTAAACAGCCTCTTTGTAGTCCTATGTTTGATCGACTTACAGTGAGTGCCTTTTTCTTCAAATTAAATTATTGCAAAAGTGTTTTGAAATGGATTAAAATTAAATAAATAAAATAATGTTTAAAATATTTGTGTGACCTTTTTTTTTTTTTTCAAACTAACCTCAAACACAATACAGAAAATGTTTTCGTTCCAGTATTATTTTTCAAATTATATTTTAATTCATCTTTGACCAACACAAACGAGACCTGTGAAATCACGTTACCAATAATTAAGATATAACAGTGTAAATAATACTTGATCGAATGTATTAATTAAACATTAATAACATTCGTTCATTAAAGCTAATACCCATTACTCGTGACAAAATGAAGAAACGCAATTAAGAAAAATAAAACGCTTAAGTAAGAAATTAAAAAGGATATTGTAATATTTTTCTTGTCTTTTATTGAATGTTAAATAATTAACAAATGTATGCGCAAATAGTTTTCCAAACTATATAATATATTGTAATTTATTTATGGTTCATTAATGCAGGTTTTACGGTTTTAAGTACTTACTTATTTATAAAATACTGGCAATTGACTTGCGAAATGTAGGTATCTAAAAATAATATGTACCTACTTCTGTATTCTGCACAGAAGTAGGTACATGCCTTTGTGGATATTATATATTATTATATGTTTTATTTAATTTAAGAAATAAACAGGTTATTGTATCACCTAGCCTTGTTGACACACTCATAAAAGATTATACAATTGATATCTAATAATATAATTATAATCTGTATGGGACCCAATTATCCGTAATATTGAAATGTTTATAACAATTAATAATATCTTACTGATAGCTGTTATTTAGCAACAGATAAACATACTTGACGCGAAACTTTATAATATTTAGGCGCCATTGTATTTATAAAATAAACATAATTTATATCTTTCATACTTTAGTGTTTGGATTGGATTTATCTAGCAGAAAGTTTCTAAGTCAGCCTCAGTTGATGGCAATAGGCTCGCCCCCTATAACATGGGACTCAAACATAACTGGCGAAATGTGGGTGTACTACAATTGGGTACACTTCTGCCTAACTCTTCGCGGATTACAGGCGTGATGTTATGGTTATGAACTTTCATACCTATTTAAATTAATTAACAAGAGATGAACTGTGTGATACATAAAATGTCTAGAATTAGAAGTATGGAAGAAGAAGACATGCAGCGCCGACCCCAAATAAGTAGGTATGAATAAAGCGGTGAAAGATGATGGATGACCTGGCAACTTGATATGTAATGTGACTTGTGGCTTGGGTTTTGGACACTAGTCTTTTAATGCTTTTACACATGATTGCAGGCACACACTATGTTTGGTATTTACGGGATGCCGTAAAACTCTTCTTAATTAGGTATAATATAATAAAATAGGTAGGATTTAAACTGTAAGCTTATAGCCAATGCAGAGGCGGGTTGCTAGACATCCTATAAGGGAGTCTAAAAAATTCCGGATCAGTTTTGGTCAGAAAATCATTTACCTGCCTATTCTGAACAGGTTGGGAACACCAGTATTTAAAATTACTAAAACAGCTGATAATTTTGTCGGTACACGATAATTTCAGGCGCTGAATCTGAGTTTATCTGAAAAAAATATACGTTTCAGGGATAAATCCGATTAATTCGATTTTAATCAATAGTTAGGTACATTGATGGAAATAATTGATATACATCTGCACTGCATTAAATAATATGTTTAATCTTTCTAGAATTAATTTGATTAGTCACTTATCTCCCAAAATCTATTATATGTTTATTATATTTCGTAACATTATTTTTTTTAATGAATAATAATGAGTAAGATTTAAGAATAATTATGTCACACCTTAACACAGCATATTTTTATCAAATAGGTAAAATATTTTTGTAATTGGATTATAATTAAGAAATCAAAAAGTCATTACAATTATTGTTCGTCATTAAAAAAATGTGTAACTAAAGGTGTAATTGAATAATCTTATGCATGACTCTGTTCAGACGGTATTCTGTAGTTTCTGCTGACCCCAGAGGAAAAAATACTAGGGTATTGTGAAGTTATGTTTTAAAAAACTTAATATACAACAGCAACCTACTACACTAATACACCCAATTTGATAATATGACCTCTGTAAGTATGTCCGACCGAAACCACAAAAAATTCAATTCTACTTCGATAGATATAAGTACGGACACACAATAAAGCGATATCGGCCAGCGGATTATCTACAGCATGATGTTATTACATTATTAGTACCCAAGTTAATGGTTTAATTAAATCGTCAACTGTTCAACACCCCGAGGGTAATGTTCTGAGTTTGTGACCTAGGTCAGCCATAGATAACATCATAGCGCTATGAATATGCGCATATTTAAAATCTACGTGACACACATAGTTGCTTCAGACGCCAGACTGGCTCTGACTATTTAGAGGCACAGTCAGTGCAGCTGCATTGAAGTTTCGTGAGAGCGAATGGGTCATTATCATTAACTAACAGTTAATGGTGTACTAAAAAGAATAGATACACTTGATGCAAAATGAAATTTATACTTCTGTAATGTCATAAATGACGATAAATTAATTTTCAATGTTTATTACATATTTTTCACTAGCTCATTTTCATTTTACACTCACACATCTTTGTTTCAGTCCTATATAATAGGGGGCGAGCCTATTGCCATCAACCGGGCACGAATCCAGGCTCCATTCTGTTACTGAGGAATTCCGATGTGATGAAAATCCCAATAATACTTTGCCTTATCTGGAAATCGAAGTCAGGACCTCATAATCAGTAGTAGCACTTGTGACCGCTAGACACAAGTAAAATGACGATACATTCATTTTAGATGTTACATTGTAATACTTTTTACTTACCCATTAGTATACAAGTTCGTAAATATACCTACGGCATGGTCCTGCTCTATTAAAAAAATATTTACACAACACCCTAAATAATCAAAGTAAAATTAATGGATCATTAACTGTCCCCCAAGTACTGACATTAGCGATACAAGATACTTAGCTTACTTAGAAGTTAAAGTAGCTGTGATGTTTATTTATTAAGTATATGATATACGATATTATTTTTCATTTTAACCACACATGAAGATAGGTATTAGGTACTTAGACTGCGCGTTTCAAATAACATTATGAGTAGTAGTATTTTAACAGCAGGCATCTTATTCACATTTTATTAAGAATTGCTTGTTTGAATTAAATAAATGGAAGTACTAAGTTTATTTCAATTGAAATTTGGGTAGTATTTTTTTTGTTAAAGTAAGTAATTGTCACTGAGGCTGTAAATGAACAAGCACGCAACTGCACGATATACAAGCACAAAAATAATGAGCAACGTAATTATCTCTATATTATTATGTACCTAACTTTATTTGACATAACACAGGCATATCAGAAGAATTAACGCTCTTGTCACGTTTATATACTATTGAGATTTACATTATCTACGAGCATATCGCACACAAATCTACGAAGATAAATAAATGTGGTAAAAAATAAATTTCCATTCATAACAAAATTTTCATGGACGAATTTACGTCAATTGTATGGGTATTATATGCAAATCTAAAGATTATCGTCGTTGGCGTAAAGATTAGATGATTTCGACTATCTTAAGCATGCTAAAAATAAAAATTCTACGATAAAAGTCTCGAAAATGAACATAAAAGTTATCTTGCTTCATTCATGCGACAGCACTAATCGCATGGCAACTAGTGACGCAAATGAAAAGTCTTACTACAAAAAAAAATGCCAAATCCACTTACATAGCCGAACTTTGCCGTCATGTTGTGTCCCGTTGTATATTATGTAGAACATACATCTAACTGAATTACTCGGCCGCTTTTCCTTTACTAAAACTGAACAATCCACTTTTATGTAATATTTTTTCAACACACTTCTCATTCAATAGAACAAAACACTGAAAATAGTATACTTTTTGTGCTTCGATTCAAGCAAAACGCAAACAATAGCTTTTGTAGTCACTAGAAAAAAATACAGAGTAAGCGCTGAACGTACTCTGAAGAGAAACACCTACGTTTCACATCACTTTCATAATTTTCCGAATAAGCCCGACGCGCGCGGTATAAAAATGGAACACCTTTTTTTTGTCAAACGCTTTTGACGTGTTGACGTCTTTGAATTATCCAGGGTGCGACTTTTTTTTCTTGATTTTTCATATACGGAGTGGGTGTATTTTCACGCGCGTATTTGTGAGGCTTCAGCGCGGCGGTGGACATGTGCGCGGCGCGGCGTGCGGCCAACGACTACGAGATAAAAACCTCGCTTGATTATAAACTTATAAGCTAAACTTTTTTGTTCGTGTGCGTGCGTTTGTATTAGTGTGCCCGCGAGGCTTTGTTGGTGACCTTAAAAAGTTTTCACTTACGTAGTTATTTTTGTAGAAAAGTCAGTGTTTGAAATCTTGGAACTATGGAAACGCGTCATCGGATAGTAAGAACATTCGTATTTGAATGGATTCTGCTCATTTTTCGATAAAAAATAATGGTAGTTTGCTTTTTTATTAAAATCGATGCCATTTTTTTTTCATAGTAATTCTTATTTTAGTTTCAGTAAAAAAAAAACCTTATGGTTATTAAAATTTGCAAAGAAATATTATAAGAGAACTAGCTTTTACTACGAAGTAGTAAAATTAAATAACGGTGCAGTTATTACAAATAACATTTAGAAATAAAAGGTACCGCGTATTTCACTGTCTTAAAATAATGTAGCAAATATACTCGAAGTCAATTTGTACTAAAGACTACATAAACACGTGTTAATGAACATTAAAAATAAATTATTATTTATCTATGTACATAAATACATAATTTACTCGTTACGCGATTAGTCACAAAATACCGAAATGCAAATCAAATTATTGAGAAGGAATGTGAATCTTGGAATTAATTAATAATAATACGACTTACCTGTATTTAATAATAATGGTAATTTATAGTCATGTTTCCTATTATTCCTTAAGGGCTTGGTAGAGACATAACCAACCAGATTTTTCATACAAAAAAAAAACAACTACTTAAAAATTACGACGTAAATTCAATCAATTAATCAAACAAGCAGCTCTTCGTATCGCAGGCCACTACAGCACAGAGGCCATACCGATGATAAAAACACAATTAAACACCTACATTAAAATAAATATTAACAAAAAACAAACACGGACAGCGATGCATGCACCACCTGAGCATTAAAGTGGACGGACGTAATCTATTCACGACTTTATCAAAATGGGTCAATGCGGCAGTACCTTACTCAGTTACTCCTTTCTGCGGCAGGCTCGTATCGAGCGATAGAAACGTTTTGTTACACTTACATTGCTCGTTTTCGATTTTAGACTGTTTATGTAAAGATTTTCGGGCAGCAATGGATTGCGTGTTTTGTGATTAAGAAACGGGTATTGTAAAATATTTAGTTTTTTTTTATTGTTGCTAAACGGAGAGCACTTTGGCTTTGATTATCTTGTTGGAATTTTATTGCTAGGTAGTCGATCACAGGTTAAAACTCTACAATTTTTAACGTTGTAGATATTTTTTAGTTAAGATAGCACTGCTTTATTTAACTAAAATTTAAAAGTCGGTCGTAAATATTTTTTTTATATTCTATGATGAAACATCGAACGTTTTGATACAATGTGGTTATTTTCTTTTTAATTCCAATTATTCATATAGCAGAATATAATCTAAAGCTCTGACTGCAATGAGGAGAATGCCGGCGCCAACGACGCAAGTGAATTTCGTTCCGCATCTCGCGGCGGATTCGCTTTAGCTTGCCCGGAGCTTTAAACCATGAATTTGATGTTTACACAGGTGTGAAAACGCATACTTACATTAAAAACCATTTTTGATGCAGGATAGAAAATAGGAAGTGGGGACTTGTGTGGTTTTTTTTTACAAAAATACAAGGTGTAGTTTTGCATTCTCGTCAAAATTTAGGATGTTGTCATAGAAGACGTAAATAATGAATATAAATTACGGTACCTGGTCAATAATAATAAACGTTGCTTTTTTTAGTTGTTTTAATTTGTCACTATTTCAGAATGAAGCCCTTTTCAAAAGAGGAGAATCGCCCGTTTTAACACGAGTGGTGTACACCTACCAATTTCCAATATTAAGAAAAAAAAATAACCTACCCATTTTGTTATTGATTCGGGTCGAGAATAATTAGCATAGTTACCTCCTTGAATTTGACGAGGATGCAAAACTACACCTTGTATAGTAGGTACATCTTAGATAGAACTAGATAAGGTACCACTCCTACTGAAGCATCTGGAATAGCGGCCGGACATCTTTTTCAGGAGTGTGTCACAAAATACCGATAGTTGTGATAAATATTTATATCAAATTCTGTACTATCCAGTTAAATAAAGCTACGTTGAGTTGTTGCAGATATTTGCGATCTCACACACAGCAATGAACGTAAGCTAAGTATAGTCTATAGCAAAACTGTAAGCACTGGGAAGTGTTTCTATGCTATGTACTTTAATTTTGACCTTAACTGACACAATAACTTCAGGGATCACCAACATTTGTAAGAAAAATATTTATCAAAGACTTGCAGTACAGTGTGGTCTATTAAAAAACTATTTTCAGATTAATTTTGTGCTAATTTGCAGTTTATCACGTGTTTACAAACATTACCTTGTGGATGTTTTTATTTGCATTTTACATACGAACATAGTAAAAACCTCTATTTGTTTGCACAAAACTGACATTGCAGAAGTTTAAAATGGTCAATGCTAAGTTATTTTCCGCACGGAAAATAATAACTGGTAAAATATTAGGATTATGTAGTTTTACCAAGGGCATGGTTTAAATAGTCGTATATTGCATAAGACCCTGTAATATCGTGTGATCAAGTAAACTTTTTATGAGCCTGTTGGGTCCCATTGCAGGGCAAAGAATCCCTATAAAATGGTTAAATAACGAAAATCGCAAAAAAAGTAATGCGTAAGAAATGCATGACGAACGGTTAAAACTTTACAACGAGTAGCCTGCAGAAAAATCTACGCTTGCGACATTTTTAATCTTTTAATGTTCTTAAAAGCTTTTATCACTGTCATATAAACTAATAATATTATGATAAAATCGATTACGCCACGCATAGGTATTCCCCAATACTCTCGATACTATTACCTAAGCTTTTCTTCGTAGAATTGTAAAAATATCGCTGCCTTGAGTTTTAAGAAATAAAAAAAATCTTTTGAGTTCGTAAGAATCGATTTAAATTCTGACCTCTGGTTTGTCACATTGTGCAACACTACTTCCGAGTGTCTCCGAGTATCTCCGAGTACAATAACGTTTCTTTTTTTCCTTGTTTAGAGTGGAGGATGTTGTGGATGGTATGCAAGTAAAGAGGATTGTTTGGACAGCCTCGCCTTGACCCGCCCAGCGCATGACCGCTTGATCGTCGACCAATAAATCGTGACCTTTTAAAATGACATTTCATTTCCTTTATTTACATTCCCGACAAGTGTTGACGGTGGAAGGAGAGGTACTCATTAACTGGTTGGAAATCGGAAAATTTAATCACTGACAATTTCACCATAGCAGCTTATTTTTCAAGCGTCATTTACATCGTTACTAATTAGCCTGACCATGAAAAAATAAGCATTATATTTCCCAATTTTCTCGACAGCGCTGACGAAACCAGAGGGCAACGCTACACCATGACTTTAACGAAAACTATCGACATCGAGAATACGTCAACAAACTATCGCTTTACAATTTGAATAATGTCCAATTTAATACACTATTAACGTCGAACTAATAATAAAGCGGGTCCTTATTGCGAAACGGTTAAATAACAATATAATGGCGAGCGCGGTTGCTCGCTGTCGTTATACGAGTGTTTATTTACTGGTCGCACTACAATGCCCGTATCGCACAATAAAGTTACGCTCGAAAAGCTATAATCAGAATGTTCTGTGTAAATAAACTTGGTCCGTGAAGACACTTACGTGCGAGTGGTTAAGCGAGGCCTTTACTTAACGTTGTATGCCGATAAAAGGGCTCGTTTGTACCATGTGACGTCTTATTCCAGTTTTAGTGCCGCCAACGTTGTCCGTCGCACGACAACTGACTGTCCTGTAAATTTATGCTTCAGGTAAATCTGACAAAAAAGTCTAACCCCCATATCTATAAACAAGTCAAGGTGTTTACTTGAGTAATTAATGTAATTTTTTAAGACACGATTTTTATTATGTAGTTTAGTAATTGGTTGAGGTTAACAATTGCTTCGGTGAAGGAAAACATCGTGAGGAAACCAGCATGCCTGAGAGATATTTCTCGACGGCAAGTAATGCCAAGTCAGAGGCCCATGGGCGGCATAAAAACTCTGACACCAGGTTAGGCACCAACCACACGATAAAGAAGAAGAAAGAAGATTGGTTGAAGTTAGAACTGTAAAAAGTTGGAATTCTTAGCTTTGCTTTCATTGACGGTTCTTAATTCTTTAAAATTCTTGTCTATTGCATAAAAAGTTTTGCACAAGTAATTGCTTAAGCTAAAGTAATTACTTTAACTTGACTATAGATACGGCTGTAAGTTACTGATGTAAATTACAATGGAACGTGAAGTTAGAAAGCGGATTCATTTGCGTTGGAGGTGGCACTGTCAATAAAACTTATAACCTAATTTTGTAACACACTTTGAATTACAATCCAAAAGATTTTGAAGGAAATTAGTGTTCCATTACTCCATATGTTTGCAAAATTTGCCAGCTCAACGATATAAATAAAGCAAAGAATGTTGATAAAATGTCAAATTGAAAGGCATTGACATTAATTGTAAATGTGTCACGAAATTACCCCGTCAATTTAAAACGTGTAAGAAGACATGCTCTTACTTTAAGTTAGTAATTAAATACAACTTTGGCATTCAAACTGATTTACAGTCTTACCTTAGACTCTCGCATTAATTAAGAATAAATTTTCGCTGCCGTTTTGAAGTCTACATAATAAATTATTCTCGAAATCGGTTTAATTTCCGTTTCTATTATTTCGACACGCTTCAGTACCGGGTATTTCAATTTAGTTACATCCTGTATTTGAGGACTAATTTGATCAAATGTCATATTTGCTGACTTCGATCTTATTATTTAAATTTACGCATTTTGAAGGGATCGCAATGTATTCTTATTTGCTAAAAACGAACCGTTACTACTTCGTTGGTGTAGTGGTGCTGAGCACGAGCTCCTCCTGGATTAGATTCCCAGGTCGGGCAAAGTATTATTGGGTTTTTTCCCTCAGAAATTTCTCAGTAACAGCCACGGAATCTGGAGCCAGGTTAATTTGTGCCAGGTTAATGGCAATAGGCTCGCCCCTTATTACATGGGACTTAAACATAACTGGCGAAATGTGGTGGTAGTAGTAAAAACTGCGTGAAACAGGGGTGCGTCGTCGTTATACAAATTTAAAGTACGAGTATAAACGAGGACGCTTTAACATTCCTCAATTTTTTTTAGAGTGGCAACATTTTATTTATATTATATTAATTAATGACGCAATTACGATTGATTCGATCATTCTTTTCGTAGCTCTTAGGTCAAGACCGCACCGCAAGCGTCGGAAAATTTTACTTAGACAATTATGTTGTTAAAGAATTTTCAACCATGTTCTGAGGCAGATAAAGCTTTATTTACTTATTTTATTTTATGCTAGCTAAACGTTTGTCAACGCGTAAGTATGTAAAGTAAATAAATAATAAAAGAAGCGCCGCCTACGCGTTTTCGTATTTATATTTTTTAATTTGTTCAATACAGTCAATACCAACAAAAAATTTAAGTAGTGCTATTAATAATATTTAGCAAAAGTTGTTGGAAAAAAAATGATAAAAGGATGCACGAGGTACAGTCAGCAACTGCAGTCACTGCTATGATTTGGAAGTCGTATAACATACCTGTTTAGAAATAATAACATCCGTATACAGTTTTTAGTAATAAGCGTGAGTGGAGTTGCGGACACCAACCCGTGATACAATACAATACAAGCGTTAAAAACTTGAAACCCTATTCCCATTTATTTTTTCAAAAGTATATTT
Source organism: Standfussiana lucernea (assembly GCA_964057025.1). Classification (NCBI taxonomy): domain Eukaryota; kingdom Metazoa; phylum Arthropoda; class Insecta; order Lepidoptera; family Noctuidae; genus Standfussiana; species Standfussiana lucernea. The sequence goes on from OZ059796.1 coordinate 11,195,366, forward strand.
TAGAGAATTCGATTGAAAAAACGTTGCCCACCTTCTAATACTCGATAAAACGGAACGCAATACATGAAAAAGTACAAAGTGATGTCCATCTACATGGAAATCCTTAACAGTGACTAATATGTATGTAAAACCGAAAATCTGTCCGTCCGTTACTCGAGAAATCACGACAAAAGCAACGTAGCGAACACTATTTTCTTCTTCTATTTTTACTTGTTTTTCTTTAGATTAGAATTTTACTCTGTGTGGGCAAATGTTGTAATAAAAGTTAGCTAGTAATAACTATTAAAGACAGCTCGTAACGTAATAAATTCTCAAATGGCGCAATGTGTGAAATTCTAACGTTATGTTGGTACATTAAAGTGCTAAGTATTAAAAGTAATATTTACAGTAACTTCTTTAATAACAAATTATTATTGTTACTTTAAAACCCGTGCCAATCTTCGTATCCTTCAAAAAATAAATGTTTTATTACCTAAGGAAAAACTTCAACAGGCAGCATATTTCAAGACTCCAAAACAGTGAGGCAAATCCAAATTATACATTATTTTTATAATAATATAATGGGCGTAAAAAGACCCTTAGCGAAGCCACTTGTTCTCTCCGTCATTGCGATCTTTGTACTGGACTAGATAGACCTGGGAGCCTTCAAGTTACCGTGATATTTGAGTTCAAAGTTTCAACTTTTCCACAAGTTTTTTTTTTTTAATTCAATTTTTTAATATTATAACTTAACTTTAAATAACTCCATGACCCCTGTACCATTTTCAAAGCTTCCATCAACACAATGTTTTGAGTGCGTTATATTCGAGTCTTACCGTAAACAGTATTTCTTAATCCAACATCTCGCAGTGGCGCCTTCCTAACTGAGGAAAACCTAATAAATAGACAGTGCTTACATTTCGTGTCATGATTTTTCAATCTACATTAACTATCTGAGTTCTACTTCTGTACAAACTATTACATACATTCACTATTTCCATATTATGTTATTACGTTGTCATCTAATATTTTTATTCAATTTCGCCTCGGGATATTTCATATGGTTTTTTCTTGATAAGTACTTTTCAATGTGATTGTAGGTACACCAAGATAACATTCAATACTTTTTTCTTTTTATGTAAACTATTGTAACAGCGTGTTTAACCATTAGTTAATTTTGTTCTTTTTTCTATTGTATTACCTAGTGGTTTTTCTTTACTTCTCACACCTGTACTTTAATTAAACATGTTATATTTTTGTTTGATCACCTGTTTAAGTGATGACAGCTGTTCTCTACCTATAGTCTTATTAACACTTTCTTTAATCTTTCATGACATTTACTATGGAAACGACCTTTACAACCGTTTTTTTTTTTACAGTTTTCTATTCTACCGCAATGGATAATGTTCATTTGAAGTATTTTACAACGGATTTTAATTCTGTGCTCAAGGAAACCAGCGCAATTAATATAGGTATGGTATGTTTAAATAAATATGAAGTACCCACAGGTGCGGTCAGTGCATGAATAATGGATTACTTTAAAAAAATGTATAGCACCACCTTTAACAAACAATAAGAACATATTTCAAAGAAAGTAGGTGCCATGCTTAAATAGTATTTGAAACACTTTTATCACCTACATGTCCCAATTCGTTAATGCAGGCGAAATATTATCAGATAATGTATAATTCGGTGCCAACGTTCCGTTTCCGATACCTAATCATTAATATGAGTTCACGAAATTAAACAGATAATTATCGTGATAAAATATTAGAAAATTCGTGATGTCAAACCTTACGATATTGTTCGACGAATTTCACCTAAGCCCCGTTATCTTAATTTTATGTTAATTTCAAAACAATCGGTTTACCAGGAAAAACTATGCCATTGTTAATTATATTCGCTGTCTGACGCCATTTGTTAATTTCGAGAATTTTGTTTGTTGGATCTTGTTATTCGAAGTTCGCAGGGAAATTCCAATAATGTCTCGTTTATATGAAGAGAGTTTCTCGACCGTCGAGAGGCGAGAATGATCGTACGAGAAGATGAGGCGATTAATCGCAGTCATTTATATTTTTCAGTTGAAAAACAAGAATTTATGAGATTCCTAGCGATTTACTCGAACTTCAATATAACTAGGTACTTCAATATACTTATGATTGAAATTTCGACTTTTCGCTCAGACGAACACGGTTTTGAATTTTGAAAACTGTCCAAGTGCAAGAAAATATATCTTTTAAACCGTTTACGCAACTCAACTTTAATCTTTATACAAGGTGTAAACGAACCCTTCACGAAGCCGTCAACCAAGCATTCTGTACATCAAACTAAGTAACCCTACGCAAGAATTATTGCTGGGAAACGACTTTTTTTTTGGGTCGTTTTATGGTAAAACTCAACGTTACGCACTCAAAACGTTGTGCTGAGCGATGCATTAAATAGTAAACGAGTCATATAGCTATTTAGAGTAAAGTTATTACATTAAAAACTTGTATAAAAAAAAACTTGTGAAAACGATGAAAAACTTTGGCCCCCAATACCTCCGTAACTAGAAGGTATGGTCCAAAACAAAAAATGATCGGTATCAATGACTGGTAGAACAAGTGCTTTTCGGATTCTTTAAAGGAACTTTTAGACTCATTATAATCTTCTATCAAGAAACTCTCATCGTGTAAACGACACGTTAGTCGACGTGTTTAGATTAGTACCGCTAATCGCCCAACGAGGTTAATTGGAAGGAGGCTAACAGGTCTTTCTTTTAGTACTTTTCCTGCAAGCTGTTGGTCGAAATAGAACGTGTGTTGCAATGTTATTTCGTTTTGTAGTCAGGCATTTCTTACGTGGTTAGTAAAGGCGTAAAAAGTAAGTAAGAAAATATAATAGGTAATTCAAAATATTAGCTTATGCACCCCACTTAGTACCTGAAAAAATCTGATGGTAAAACTCCAATTCGAAACAAATCCAAGACCCCAAGATGCTCAACGTAAAAGAAAATAATCCTCCCAAAACCACCAAAACTAGTGCCAACCACAACATTTTCGCAAAGGTTAACGTTTTCGCGTTTAATCCTTATAGCGTTGAGTAAGTGCTAAAACTAGGTACATTAGTAAATCAGGAGTCTCGACACTATGTATCTATTTGTTCGAACAATTACTGAGAGCAGGCGCCAGTAGACAAACATAACTACGACAAACTTTGAACGAGCGTATAGATGAAATACGTGGAGGATTAAGAGTTATAAAGTTAGGTGCAGAAGGAGTAAGCTTGAAAGGAATAAAGGACTTGAAAAAAATAAAAGCAAGCGCATAATCATTATGTTTCCGTGTTGCTGGGACACAGGCCACCTATAGAATAGAATAGAATATTATACTTTATTGTACACCAAAATTGAAACAGAACGATTTTACAAAAATTGATAATTTTTTGTTTTTTTTTATTTTATTTTTTTGTTCTTTTACCTATCTGTAGTAAGTCGCAGTACTTTCATATAAGCCTACAAGCTTGGCTTGATCTTATAACCTACCACTCTTCATGATGGTTTCTGAACAGCCTGCTCGCCTTGTGGGCTTGCCATATTGTTAGCCGCTATGTGGACCCGATGTTTTACGAGTATTATATTACATGTCTTCGAATTTTAATGCCGTTTTCACAACGTTTTAACAGTGGTGACGAAATAATTTACCCACAGCAAATCACCTCCCTGGATTCGAATCCACGACCGTTGCCACTGGAGAACCATTGCTCTACCAAACCATACCTACACTCATTTATCGAAGCAAAGCATTCACAACTGACTTCCCTAAATATAGCTTATTTATTACCAACCACTGTCCTAAGACTTAAACACACATTTCTGTAGCAGTTTCTCATAAGTTAAAGGAGTTTCATATCCTTCGTCATTACAGTCAATAAAAGTTCACCTTCGAAATGGATCTTCTGAAATATTTGACTCATGGTCGAAACATACAATGTGCTATTTCCTATTTGCTGTAACTGTTTTTTTTTTGTATGAAATATTTAAGAATTTTAAATATCCACTGTAAGTAATTGTCGTTTTGGTGAGAATGTAGTAAGGCGATAAAGATTTATTTTGGTTATAAATAAGCTATCTTTCTTTAGGAGACCCCGCGCCCTAAAAAGCATTTGCGTTATTTTAGAAAATACCATATTCAGCAAATCTTTTAGGGATACATCCGTAAATTGAATAGAAAATAATAAGAATGCTCTAGTGAAAGCTAATTTCAATATAATACAAGAAAATACGACATCCATCTTTTTTTTCTCGTCACAAATCAGTATGAACAAAGAACAATAAGAGAAAAAACATTTTTTCTTCATTTACCACAAAATGGGCAGAAAATAAATGAGATATTCGTAGATCCGACAATGTACCTAATCCATGTTAACTCAGCAAATAACGTCTACAATTCTAGCCTTTCATTACATGAGCTGTCATGTAGAAAACCTTATAAGAAATGTTCCGAAAGATAATATAGTTGTAGGGTACAAATTGGATGTAAGATGGAAGATCCAATTTGTTTCAGGATTCTGCGTCCCTTTTTATCATTTGTACCCAGATTTTTGTACAATCTGTGATCACAATTCGATCGTAGAAGGCAGAGGTAATTAATGTGTTTGTTAGCTTCAGCGGCTTCTCTGTTTCTCGTTCATTATAATCTTTAAGTTCGAGTGAATCGGTTTCTTCTAGACAAGCGTGCTCCACCCAAGGCCGCATCATCGCACATCAGGCGAGTTGCGATAGGTGCGTTGGTGAGCAGTGATAGTCTAGTGGTATGTCCGTTGGACTGGCAAGTCAGTGGCAGGTCTCGAGTTCGAACCCAAGACACGCACCTCTGATTTTTCGGAATTATGTGCGTATTGTAATTATAATTATCACTTGCTTCGGTGAAGGAAAACATTGTGAGGAAACCAGCATGCCTGAGAGATATTCACCCGTATCTATAATCAAGTTAGAGCGATTACTTGACTGAAAGTTTTTATTTATTATACGATTTTTATTATGTAGTAAACTACAGATGACTTTTGGCAGTTCTGATTTCATGCAATTACTAAAAATAATCGCTTGAAGTTAGTACCGTCATTAATTATAATTCTTAGCTTTGCTTTCATTGACGGTTCTTACTTCGATTAAATTCTTGTCTATTACATAAAAATGTCTGCATGAGTAATTTCTTAAACTCAAGTAATTACTTTAACTTGACCATAGATAAGGGTGTTATTAGCATGTCGTGTGTCACTTGTGTCTAAAACAGGTAAATGTACCTGTAACATGAATTCACGTGAAACAAAAAAATTAAAAAGTAATTTGGAGATTTTAATACGTAATGTTTACATATGATAATGATTATAAGAATTGAAGACTTTTTCTTCCATTTGCGACACTACTTAACTTTCCTTTTCTTTCCGTATTTGTCTTTATCCTTAAAGCTTAAAACCATGACTGTAAATAACAAACGTAAGCGTTTTTTGTTTGGCAAGAAATATGTGAAGAAAGTTAGTCATTTATCGCATGTCGCAGGGCTTTATCCGAGGGCAGGGTAGATCGTGGTAAAACTATCTTTATATCTTTATAATTTAGTAGTTACTCATAGACCTAGCATGTAATAGTAGTACAACTGTACTGGTAGATGGAAGATCTGCCATCGGCGCGGGGGATATTATAGTGCACAAGTGTGGACGCAGACACAGGTGCACTCTCTGTTCCTTTACGCTTATAGTTCGATGAGACGGCCATCCCACACGAAGAGAGAGAGATGATGACCAATCGCAGGACCAACGGCTTAATGCCTTAACAGTACTAGTAGTCTATTACTGTTGTAACTTTGAACTCTCAATAATCGTAATAATTTCTGCACTAAGAATTAAGTTTTATACACAAATATCAGTGGAGCGAACAGCCCTAATGAATCTTGGAACAAAGCAAATAAGTTTCCCTCAAATCTCGCATAAAACGAGTAAAACAAACCTTATAACAACACTTATCAGCGTCAATACTTTCATAAACTGGCGTCTGCGCCGTTCAAAGTTATCGTGTTATCATTATTATTGTTATCACACACTCATTGATTCCTGGCGCCATCATATCGCTGGCTTTACGATTTATACCCATATCTGCACCGAACGAAAACTGGTACATTCACCACTTTTGGAATAAGTACGTAAAGTAGTGATGTAAGGAATGTGTCATTTTAATTATGAATAATTTGTGGTGAGAAGATTATTGGCTTTATGGGGGGAATTTTTAGGGCGATTTTCCTGTACCCATGTCCCATATTCCCTATTTGAAACATGATTGTGAGGCAAATATAGGTTATTAGTTGCTGCATATAACTTTGGACGATAGCTATACGAATGCTAATAAATTCAACAGCGTTATTTAGGCATGAATTTAGGTGTGACACATGGCATAACATCACGCCCGCGCCCGGAGGGTTAGGTAGAGGTGTACCCAATTATAGTACACCCCCATTTCGCCAGTTACGCATAAGTACCATGTAATATGAGGCGAGCCTATTGCCATCAACCAGGCACAAATCCAGACTCCGTGGCTGCTACTGAGAAATTCTTGATGGAAAAACCCAATAACATTTTCATAGCATTTGTGGGTTTAATAGTATTTGTTAAAACGGGCATTGGGGAAAACCTGCATTTTACATTAAAAAATTAAGTAATAGGATTAAGGTATTTGCATTCGAAATGATGAATGCAGCAAACTTATATCTCACGTCAGAGTGAGAATATTTAGGTGTCCCAAAGTACATCAGCATTCCATTAGTTCTAATCCGTGCATATTTAAATCAACGAATCTAAATAGAAAACACATCAAACCAATTTATATTATTTTATGCATATTTATACACGCCATTTAAAAATATAAGCCACTACATCTAATTTAGCCTATTACCAATAATCTACGACACATATTGGTGGAATTAACTAAAAGAATTTTCAATGACATCTGACTAATCAGAACCACTCAATGCTTACATTATGAAATCAATTTAATTAGAGATAAGAGTGATTGCATAAACTTTCTTCAAAGCACACTCATCGGTGCACAGACTAAAATATTCCATAGAGACAAATTCTTCCACTGTGAGTGTACTGCGCGTTTCTGGTCGTGAGTGTTTAGGCTGTGGTGTCTATCGAGTTAAAGTGTCGCAATATGTGTAGAGGAAGCTCAACCGTAATGTAATGTCATTGGTTGTCATGTGGTCACATGTGACGTGTCAATGAACTTGTTATGTGTCCAAATTCAATTGCATTTGAAGTACTGTTGAGATTGACTGGCGATTAACAGAAACTGACATTATGAATGTGTTTAATTAGGTAGGTATACCGCTCTTTTACTAAAAGCTTTTCGGAATCTAGTTTGATTGTGTTTTTATAAGAGATTAAATATATTACATTCAAAAGGTATTTATAAGACAGATGTGAGTGGCAATGCCGGTAGGGGACGCCCTAGAAGGACATACACTGACCATATTGGTGAGGTTCTTCAGAAAGGTCAGGTGAAGGTGGACGAGGCAAAAGGAGTATGTAAGGATCGCAGCAGGTGGCGTTCTATGGTGTCTGCCTTCCCCCATGGGAAAAAAGCGTGAGTTTATGTATGTATGTAAAATTAATATAAGAAAGTTCCATACCTTTCCGTGACTATGAGTGTTGAAGGATTCTTGTACCTACTGTGAAAGTGGTTGGTTTAGCACGAATGAGCGGAGTAAACATAACGTAAATTCGAAGAATTTTAAAATTGCCCACGAAATATCCTATATAATGACTAACATAATACTCGTATATTTTAGAATACTAACTTGGTTTTTGAATCAGACCAAACCACATAACCAAATATGTAAGTTATTCGGAATTAAGTATTGAACAAAATACCTCTACGAGACCACAAGGAAAATTCCAAATGCAATATACTGCAATGGTTTCAACAATTTTCCTAAACCTACCGCTGAAAAAAACAAAAGATTAAGGGTTACGTGAGACATTACGTATGAACCTCAACAAACGGTCATAAACACTTAAAACAATCAATACCTACCGAAAAAGTGCATTGTACACTAAATTCAATGAAAACGGTGACCAATACACATTACCTAAGCCATTTAGTCATAGCTGCTTCTGATAACGATAATGCCACAAAAAGGTATTAAAAGTACGGTCAGAATTTTGACCGAAAATGGTTGTTGGTTCGTTTACAAATACTTTGTAGTTACAGGTTTGCCTAACTTGGTATTATAGTAATATCAGACTTTAACTGTGTTAAGTGGAAGGAATTGGATGGCCTTTGCCCAGAAATAGGCCAGTTCAGGCTAACAAAAAAAATTGTCTTATTGTAGAGCAAATAGAGAGCCTGTTTTTATCCAACCAAAGGATAATAAATAATTGGTCACCACGCTTTCCCAGTGGTCAGACGCGTATTAGCAATTCATTACAGATTTTTAGTATATTTTTATTGACAACTTCTTTGTCATAAATGGAATAAATTAACTTCATTTCCTCGCGAATAGGCCAGTAATAGCACACCATCGAGAGAAGTGGAAGGGATGGGGGAGGTCTTTGCCCAGGAGTGGATCAATACGGAGCAAATAAAAAAAATTGAAGAAGTTATTGGTGAATTGACTCACACCTAGAATCCTCATAGGAATATACTAGTTTATTCCCTAGACTAGGTTCTACAATACCAAATTAAGTAAACCCATTATTTCCCTAAATATTCCTACATAAATCTCTACTGAAACTTCAGTTACTACTATCACAAATCAAGCCAACGAAAAACGGGAACAAAAGACTGTAGCTCGGAAAATAAAAGAGTGATCCTTATCGAACGGAGTCGCGAACTGAGTTAGTCATGACATTGTTCTGCTCTCGAGAGATTTGCTAATCGCGTTAGCAGCCTGGCTGATGACTATAGCAGTTTGTGTGTTATTAGATCAAGGGCAAAGTAATGGGGAATTATTTGGAATTGTGAACATGTAGTTGTATTTCTAGTGATGATGGCCCAGACTTGTCTCAGGGGGCCTAAAATGGCCGCTTTAGCAAAACCATAAATGGAAAATAATGTGAATTATGTTTTAATTCGTAAAATGGTATCAAAGCGACAGTTCATAATATTGACTGTGTCTGTGACCATTTTAAGAACTTTAACGTGATTCATATTATTATGATTCTGCTGATACGGTCATTTTAGACCCCCAGGTAGTGCGCTCGAACCGAATTTATTTCATCACCAGGGCTCCCAAAACGGTGAAGCAAAATATCATGAGGAAGCCGAAGTCCGACAACCATGAATTCGAAGGTACGACCTCTAGATGATGATGATGATGATATAAGCACTGAATTGGTAGATGTCATGTGTCATATCTGCGCCCGAGTGGTGGATTATGGCTCACTCCCTTTCACAGAGAGAAGGCTTGTGTCCCACCAGTGGCACCGTCATAGGCTAGTTATGCTTACGGTAATTTTGAAAAATTTGTATGGATTAATAGAAAACAAATAGTGATCATGATCACAGATGGAACTATAACCACTTACATTTTATTTGGGTACTTAAATTTTACCATTTTTTTTAAGTTTGAGGCAAGCCAGAATATGAAGGACGAAATTATTAAGAAGTAACTCTTTTTTTCTATCTTTAAGCTTTTATAATGTTTGCCAGCCAGGTCGTATTGATTACTTAGTTCGTTTTTATGTCTAAGTTTCAAGTTGTTTTGGTTATCTTAGCACCACGGTCAATTGTACATTTTCGGATAAGTAACGTTTATTTAAAACAAACTCTTGAGTGAGTTGAAGTTGTTATTCTTGCTACGGATAACTTGAAAAATAAACCAAACTTAATTGAGGAAAATATTCAGGCCAGTCATAATCTTACACAAACAAACGTTGTTTATTTTAGTGACCAGTGACCATCCTTCAAAACTTGATAAAGTAATTAATTTTATCACAAAAATTAGACACGTGAACATTTAAAATCTCAAAACATTTTTTGTTTGATCACATTCCGCGCATAATGTGCTAAGTCAAATCCCATGTATTTTAATATTCGAAGCTGACGTTTATTTGCTGACGACATACCTGGGCATTGTTGCAAGACCACTGTGCAAATAGATACGCCATAAAAGATGCGCCTGACAGCCTGACTTTAACCTGAAGTCGATTTTCTAAGACTAAATTGGAGAAAATAAATAAATAATAATAAATAAATAAATAAATATCGCTGGACATTACACACAGCGCCATCTAGTGCCATACTAAGCAACGAGGCTTGTGTCGTGGACACCAGATAGTTGATATACTACATAGATACTTTTTGTTTGTAAATACATACTTATTATACATATAAACATCCATGACTCGGAAACAAATGTCCATCTCATCACACAAACACTTGCTCCTACCGGGATTCGAACCCGGAACCCTATGAACGTAAGGCAGCCTCACTACCGCTGCGCCATTCGGGTCGAAAATGATCCTTAAGGACACACGCAGTCGCGGTTTGTCGGTAATTTCAACTTTAATTTATTGCTTAGTAGTGTTTTCTTTTACGAGTTTAACTTTAGTGGGGTTTGAATATTCTCTTCTTCCGTTTTCATTAAATATGGTGGCTATAAATAGCATTTCAATTTCAACCTCAACGTTTTCAATTACGGAAGCTTCTTCTTTATTGTGTGGTTAGTGCCTAACCTGGTGTTAGAGTTTTCATGCCACCCATGGGCCTCTGACTTGGCTTTTACATGCCGTTGAGAAATATCTTTCAGGCATGCTAGTTTCCTCACGATGTTTTCCTTCACCGAAGCAAGTCATAATTATACGTGAGTTATGAGTCCAACAAACTCAAGACTCGTGAATTGGCAGTCCCAAGGTCACTATTACGGAAGCTTTAAATAATATTTTCGCTTGTGGTTTAATTTACACTAACAGCTAACGCCAGAGCTGTGCTGCAAGTCTTCTTCGTCATCACAACTATTGCCCCGGCTATCTTGACACGGTTTTCGAAAATGGTTTTTCAAGCCATGAATATGGGATGCCAGGTCTGGAAGAGCTCTTGGAGCTTCGACTGACATCATCACAGCATCTTTCAAGAAAACATAAAGCTGACATAAGACATTAAGAAGCTTAAAAAGCAATTATTTAAACAATATTAAATACGTAATTATAAATATCCATTATTTATCGTCAATTATAAAGTACAAAATCATAATTAAACATTAATTTCATTGTAATTAAACGAAAACCCAGTCTTGTACAGTCACGAGCACCAATATGTAAACACTTAGCATCTTTTAAAAGTGATTTTCTCCTGCTGTTCTGTTTAAAATTTGATGTTGTTACGAACATAGCATTTTGGAACTCATATTTTTATGAAATAGATCCTATCTCCAAGTTGCAATCGTTATTTCTCTCGAAAATTGCTATTACATTTAGGATTGTGTATACATATTCGTGCTCGTGACTGTACTAATGGCAAATCAATGCATTTTATTGACAAAGTTTTGTCTAGCTAATAACAAAACATGTGCAATTTAATGTAATTAATCGGGAATAAATTTTACAATAAAACGTTTTGATTGCTTCAATGATACTTATTGAAACGTCAGAAATTACTTTTCGTTTAGCCTTGAATGCCCGACTGCTGTGCAAAACTTCCCCCATCTCCTTGCAGGTACTTTTTTCCTGCGCAACTTCAAGCCAGCCTTCGTGATGAGCGCCCAGATCGTTTTTTGTAACATAAGAAAAATCCGCTTTTTAGATTCTTTATAAAGCTCCTATTTTTGTCGACGTCCATACAGTATATATTCTATAGCTATCTATAGAAATGACGTTTTATAAGACGGACAAAGAGTCAACACTCGGTCAGGTCAAACCCTCGGACAAGGCAACAGCAAGGTTTTAAGGTTAAGACAATATAATCGTGAAGTACCCTACAATTGCTACTTTAGCACTTTTTACTCGTATTTGTATAAAAGTTCGTTAACATACGGGTTCTTTGGAATGTTTCGTATGTTTATGAGATTAATTTTGGGACACCAACGATGTTGTTATTTTAACTTCCTGAGGCTGATCTGATATAGGCAGAATTCTCTATTTCATCATTAGGGGAAATATCATAAGGAATCATAGTGACAAAGTGAAGTGTCTCGTTACATTTCTTTGTGAGAAGGCATCAGTCCTCTAGTAGGGCAGTCTTGTAAATAATATACATAACAGAATCAACAACCTTTTTCAGCATCGACAAAATGGTAAACGTAAGATTAGCTGCCCCAAGGCTAGGTGGAGCGACGACCTTTGCAGGGTGGCTGGCAGCAGGTGGATGACATTGCCGAAAATAGTTAAATGGCGCGCGATTGAAGAGTTTACGTGCAATAGTGAACTGCTCTAGGCTGACGATAATGACAAAACTGTGAAGTAGTGAGTAGATAAACTTTAGAAAACAAATCCACAGTGACCCAACACAAAACACTTTGACAAAAATCAATTGAAAACAGTAAATAAAATACCTATGAATTCAATTATCGAAGTAGAAATAGCCACGTTTTACGATTACGAGCCAAAGTTCGCCAGATCAGATGGTACTTGCATACTGAATAAAGTCGTTGAATTTTCAATTAACACAACCGGGTCAAGATGTTTTTCGCTCGCAGTACTAACATTTTAGTTCCAACCTGCGTTTAGCTTTCTGGGCACGTGGCAAGTCAATTGAGACTTTGACTTCTGACTTTTGACTTCTGACTTTGGTGTTGCAATGTGTGCTACTTGTTGATAGCTTTTATGGTTTATCGTTAAACCATCGTTATTGTGGTCGGCTTCTACTTCAGTAAAATGCCGCTGTGTTTCAATATTTACATGGAATGCTTGTCACCACAAAGCAATTTCTGAATATACATAGGTGTACCAGCAAATCAAATGTGGCTATTTGATTAACTCAATTTTCATATTTACTTACGAGGGTCTAGACAAGTGGCGATATATAATATTTTCGTTTTTACCCTACTGCAGCGAAGCCCAAAAGGGTTATAATGTGTTTGACCTGTATGTATGTGTCCGAGTCTTTGTTCCCTCGTAACTCCTAAAGGGATGAACCGATTTGGATAAATTATACGTCGTTTGATTCATCTTGGTAGCGCGGGTGACATATTTAAAATAACATAAAATAGATTTTGGGTTTTATGCAGTTTTCCATTTTTACAGTCGGATTTTTTTCGTTCTACAAGTACTTTTAACAGGATTGAGATCAGATTTTCTGACTTTTACATTATCATTATCGCTGATAGAACATAACCTTGTCTAGTCTAGACCTTTTGGTTGATACATCTTTAATACAGAAACTACTTGAATTGAACCACTCCATCTCCAGTTTTGGCGCCACCCATACCTTAGCAACGCACTTAAACTCACGCCCAAATCGGTAAGTAAGAACACACAATACACATGCCAAGCACAAGTTTATCGAGGTCAATCTACGGAGTTTTCCGTGTTATCCGCTGTTTTCCCATCGTCACAAACATTTCGTCGAAAACATTAGCTAACAACTAATTAATGCACCCTCACGTTCAACGTCTTAACACGATCGTACGCAACGTGCCCGATTTTTATTTTTTAATTATAATGCAAATATGTAAAGTCAACAGTCATGTGAACATTCTCGGGTATTAAGGAATTGTGTCATCAACTATTTAATTCATTAACACGTTCTAATTGAGTCATGATTACTTAAGAATATTAAGCTCATAAACAATGTGGGACCTACTCATTAATGGATATGTGAGGTATGAGTGATTTTCGAAATAAATTTAGGCGCCGTGGCTTATGCAATGTAAATATGAGGATTCCGTTGATCCTTTTCAATCCAGCCAGTTCGTGAGGCTCACGTGATTTAGCTATGCAAATGGAATTTGCTGCCAAATAAGACTACTGCAAAAACCACATACATTTCGTCAGCTCAAGCTAACATTGGTTGGCAAATAATGATAGCTAGCTTATGAGAAAAGGCAAAACTAAGACGCTTGAGACTGTAGAGAAATTTGACAGACAAACCCTACTTAAAAAGTTCGGGTTCCATAATTGAAACATGCAAAGGAACGGTTACGGTGTCTATTGGTACTGCCAATCATCAGTATATTTATCTTCCTACCCTTGTCCTATTCTACTTGGGGTCGGCGCAACACGATTTCTTCTTCCATTCTCCCCTGTCAGACGTCACAATAATTACATAGTAGCAATATACACAAATAAAGTAAGAAAATGCCGATCGATCGATCGATTGATCGTAGATTGATTTGATTCTGGGTTGTGGAGGTCAGACAGGCAGTCACTCCATCTAAAATACTGGTATTCTGCTGCATCCAGTTCGACTGGAAGCCGACCCCAACACAGTTGGGAAAAGGCTAAGCAAATGATGGTGATAAAAGTAAAAAATCGATGCAACAGCATAACTTCGATCTCAGATGACTCTGAACCTGAACTCTAATCAACAATAACCAGGAAGACCCATAGCCTGAGCGAAACAACAAAGAAACAACCGAAGAACTTAATATCCAACATTGTAAAGTCGCAATAACCGCCTCATTTAACTGCCAACATCTCAAGGCCTGTCGTATCAAACGTAGAAGATATGATTATTAGGATGGCACAGTCGACCGCACGCCACGCCGATTACATATAGATCTCTAATGGAAACCGCAACGCATGCGTGTGTTAAGGTTAGGACTTGCATATAGAGGATTTGTTTATTTGCTTTTATGCTCTGCCCCCTGAAATTCTGTTATTGGATTACTGATATACATGTTCCATGCTAGAAGATGCAAGAAGAAGATGTAGTGAGTAAAATTGAAAAGAGAATGCTTAGTTGGTTCGGTCACGTAGAGAAGATGAGTGAAAGGCGACTAACAAAAGTCATTTACAAGACAGATGTGGGTGGCAACGCCGGGAGGGGACGCCCTAGAATGACATACACTGACCGACCTTATAGGCGAGGTTCTTCAGAAAGGTCAGGTGCGTAGTACTCACAACCGGGTGCATGTATGGCCGGATGTATGAACGTGGAAGATGCAAAAGGAGTATGTAAGGATCGCAGCAGACGGCGCTTTGTGGTTTATGCATACCCTCATGGGATAACGGTGCGGAGTTTATGAATGTATGTTCCATGCTCCATGTAAAATACTGGTATTCAGCTGCATCAAGCTGCAAGCTGGAAGTCGACCACAACATACTTGGGAAAAGGCTAGGCAGATGATGGATATCGAATATACGGATAGGTAATTTAAATAAGAAGGAATAGAAACGTTCACGCCAACGAAGAATTCACACTTTTATTACATATGTAAATTCAAAAAGGACATAAAGACCATAACGGTTTTAGGACTAATACTGCCAAAATACGAATAAGTTTTAAATAAAACCACCTAAAGATCAAAATGGTGTCCACACTACACCTCACCACAGCCTGTTATCAATCTTCAATCCATGAAAACAAAATCACGATGCTTGACTCAATATGTTTCACTGTTTTTCTTATTAATAGGCTTATTCCAAAGAACAATGTCTTTGTCAAATAGTGCAGACTTATCTTTATGGCACAGATTAAAGATACAATGTTTACATCTGTTCGTAACCTTGGGAAATCGAGATCAAACTGATTATGTGACTAAATATTATGATGAATGTTCATAATATACGTTTTAAAATAACATTGTTAATCTTAATTAATACCCTGTGGGACACCACTGGAGGGCAAAGGTCTCCCCTCTCCTTTTTCTAGACAACTAGTGCGAGTAGTAGAAGTTTTCAACTAGTGCGGGCCAGTCATATTGGTAGGAATCCAGCTTATCTCGCCATCTTTGCCTTGGTCTACAGAAAGATTTTCTTTCTACATTCATGTCTAGCCAACAGACCAATAAAAAAATAGCTTCCGTGTTTATATTATAGATCTTTAAATTCACACGAATTGTACACTCAAAAGTGTCAACTTCATGATCAACATTCAAATAGGTACAATATTTATCAAAACAAAAATCACGAACTTTAATCTTTGACGAGGTTAACCTTCACAAGGGCATGACACCCACACGAAACACAACAAACAAACATGTATGGAAAATTTTGAATTGACACATTGTCACTCCATTCACCAGACCACCCGTGACAAGGTAGGTAACTGTTAGGTATATTGTATATTGGCACCTCCATTCAACTGATGCGATAGTACAGGTTTATTCAATTATACATCTGGCAGCCTTAGATGTCAAAAGAATGATAAACTTATCTGTATTTTCATGCAAATCTTGTAAATGCTGTGTGTCATATCTTGCAAGATTTAATGTTTGCCAGAAACATTTTCATAAGGCATAGCTAATATTTTCGGCTATTGACCCAATATAGCTTGGCAATGTGTGGTAGACCACACAGTTTATCTTGGCTATATTTTAGGTTCTGCATACAAATTATCTAGTGTCTAGACGTGTGGAAATGTGGGAAATAAAAGTTATGGGAACATTATTATGATTGATATCTATTGAACGAATTTAACCCTTCTTTTCACGTAAGTAAGAGTCATCTTACTAGCCACATTAATTTACAATATTGCAATTAGGCATACCAAACCGTACCGTTGATTGGGGCCTACTATTTCTCACAGAGTGGAGTGCCCTTGTCCCAACAGTGGAGATGTATACAGGGTGACTGGGCTCGGCGTATGTTGGTGCCAATCTTTGTAAAGAAAAACATATTGGTCGTTTTGCCACCCACGAAATAGAAGTGTGCAATGACAAATAAGTGATAATTAATTCGTATCAGAGGATGTCAACTCCATGACATAATACTTTATAACTCATGTATTTTGATAAGATGACAAATACAGATAACGTAATTTAATTCTGTTTGACAATGTTATTAACACGCGGATTCCAACAATTAGCATTTTTGTATGAGATAACAATCTCTTCAATGTGGTATGGAGATGTTATGTTACTGTACATTGATGTTGTACGTTTTGTAATAATTGTTTAGTTGTTATCATGTTAGTTTAGATACGTCTTTGTCTTTAGACGAGAATTTCTGAAAATCGATAAACAACAAATATGTATAAGACGTAAGTCTTGAACCAAATTAACTTTTACTAGCTGACTCGCGCGACTTCGTCTGCGTTACATTTTTGTTTGATGCTCCGCTGCTATTGGTCGCAGCGTGATGGTATATAGCCTATAGCCTTTCTCGATAAATGGACTATCCAACACTAAAATAATTTTTCTATTCGAACCAAAACAAACAAACACTTCAGCTTTATTATATTAGTATAGAAAATTAAAAATTACATTAACTTAACAGCAAAACTTTAAAATCGTCATTCTTGCAAATGGCTTTTAGATCAAACCTTTTGGATAATTGAAAGCCATTACCAACCCGCCAATGTTCACCTACTTTCACATCTTGAAACCTATTTGTAATACGTTATCATAGTATTAGAATCAAAAACGTCATCCAGATAGAAGGTAAGAAGTAACTATGACATTTCATTGTTTTCGGATATAGAATTAATATAAACTATAGTTGCTTCATGTTATTACTAATATCAAGATACTTTACTGCGCTTTTCCTTCAAAAATATATTAAATATAACATTTAAAATGGCACCGTTTGGGTTGATCATCCCTGATCGGCTACAGAAGATTTGCAAGAGAAATATAAAGATTCGATGATTAGAAAATAATAGGCATCGATAGGTTTCGATGCAAGAAAATCAACAAAATTTCCAAATAAGCTGAGATTTTACAAAATCTAGTTGAATTTAAACGTTGTTTGTACATTATTATGACAAAGTAATGTAAAGCTGAAACGTCGTGCACAGTTATCTATACCTTGTGTGTGCAATAACTAATTTACAAGACAATAAATTATCAATATCAATGATCTATTGAAATATTAGCAATAAATATAAAAGTATAATTCAGAGAATTTTCTGCTTTTTAGTTTTTCTATGGCAATATAAATACTCTGACAGCAGGTTAGGCACTAACCACACGATAAAGAGAAAGAATATAAATTGAATCAGCTCAGAATTTTGTGTTTGGCACCTTTCAGTAGCATCCATCAGTTCTTGTATTGACGTGTAGACAACAGAACACGTAGGACACGACAAGTGTACCATCATTTGTAATAACTCCGGTAACTAAAACATAAAAGTACGGAACTCCATCCACCTTGAAAGAACCATTTTTCGTAGCCGAGCTACGAGAAATCGTAGCAGCCAGGTCGTTAACATTTTGCGAGCACAGCACATTTTAATACGATTTTAAAAACTGGGTTACCAGTACAATTTGATTAAAAATACAATATAACAATCGAAGACCACATTTCCTAGGATAAACTTCGTAGAATTGTGCTGTAAATGTGTTTTTATGTGATTGCAACATTGTACCTCATTGTTAATCTTTTCGTTGAATCCTATGTAAGTACATTATATAATTTTAAGACTACAAAGTATGAATATAAGTATGTAATAATGACATGGAAATATTATGTTTTATTTTCTTGGTATTTGATGGACTGTTCTGTTGAACTGGGGAAGGTCGAAGGAGTTGTACGTGTGCTTGTTTGGTGGTATTTTTTGACTAGTTAAGTCAAGGTATCACACATTGACGACATGATTATGATTTAACAAAAGCAGTAGTAGAAATTTTTGTTTAATATTGCACCCATATTGCAGGACACATACTAGCTGGGATTTTTTTTTTAACATAAACTGCAGAATAATAAATAACGTAGCAGTTAAATATATGTACATACATCGGAACGTGGCTACATCTTCACATTTATTTTACAAAACGATTTATTAAAAAATACAACTCACATTATACAGGAAAGAGACATTTAACGACTTAAATAATTAATAGGAATGGTAGCCAAAGAGGGAACCATCAATTAGTGACAGCCACAATCGTTAGGGTGCATAGAAAATAGGAGGGTCTCTTAACGAAGTACTGCGGCCGCTTAATTTTGCAGAAAAACATTATTTTCGACGATTTAAATTAATTTTAGTATATCCTTCAAAACAGTTATGGATTAGATTGTTAGTCACTGACCATTTAACAATTATATAATTGGCATTTTGTAGTATTATTTGTGTATTATATTCTGCCATTTATCATCTTCTGTCTAGCTTTTTCCCAACTTTATAGGGGTCGTTTACCAGTCTAACCGGATGCAGCTGGATACCACAGTATACATGAAAAGACTGCCTATCTGACCTTCACAACCCAGTTAGTACTGGGTAATACGACACCCCTTAGTAGGATTGGCTTTCAGACTTTCGGGCCACTGACTGCCTGTAACGACTATCAAAGATATTCTGCCACTGCTCTGTCAAATTATTGAGGAAAATGTTTGACATTTTCACCCTTACAATCACATAAAGCATAAAGTAAGCAATCTCACTTTATGTTGGTAGGGAAACTGCAAAGCATTTTTTTCCCGATTTCTAAAGCTGTGTTAGTTTTAAGTCAAGAGGCGTGTGTTTAAGGTTCGTTTAGTTGAAGAGCAGAAAGGGAGGAAATTACACCGTTTGTAAAAGCATAAAACTATAACTAAATGTAAAGTCTAACATCAAAATTTAATTAACTTAAGGAACATTGCTTCCACCCAGAAAATATCAATTCAGTTCCCAATCCAATAATTTTCTAACAAACTTAATCAAAACTAAACCCAATCTACGTTTAAACACCCTAATCAAATCTGAAACACAGAGTAGCTGGAATACCTACAGAACATTTCCAGAATCACGACCAAGCCTGAACCTAAATTAGTAGAGCACACTGAACTCTATCGAATTAAGAACACAGTGTTGAAAGGGCACGAATTGTGTAGAAATAAAACGTTGGAAAGGCTTCGTGAATTGGATTAATTCAGTGACCCCAACCCCGTTTACCGACGTTCAAAGTCACGCGAGTTTCGATTTGATTGTTGCTGAGCTATTTTCTAGATTTAGAATTACAGTTGTTTGTATTTTGTTCCTAATTGTTAGTCGATAAATACTTAGAAGGTCAGACGTCACTGGTTGCCTAGTTTGGCTTCTGGTTTATTTGAATTTCAACGTATTGTAACGTTAATTAGAATTTTCGATGTGATTTATTTGTTTCAACAGTACCTTAAAAAAGCGTCTGTATTGTAATAAATGAACCAAGAAAATGAAGCGAAGAATAGTCGAAATTAGCACAAAAATCATGCATAACACAATTTATCTTGAACATAATCAGCGCACGCGTTATAAGGAGGATTAAATACCGAATGACCTACAATGACTAATATTCATCTCATAGTTAAAATATGCGCTCAATCTAGGTGATGTTTAATTTCTCCGAACACATGTCACAGTATCTTGATTAATTACGTCTTCAGAGGAATACATTCTTGAATAGAACGGTTTAGTCAGACTGCTTGACGTCAACTAGTCTGTGGCTAAGACGGTGAAAACTTCGAAATATGTGACATTTTAACTGAGATAAAAGAAAATTAATGATATTGTTTTTGAGTCATAAGAAAAGGTAAGTAGATGGCTTTATCTTCCTTTATTGTGCAGATAGTGATAGAAATGTTTTTCCGTAGGAATAGGTGCTTCTTGCTTACGGAAGTGACGGGAATATATCGACGTAAGTGACGTAATAAGTCGAATAGATATGACCAATTCCTCTCTATAAATGAACCCTTATAAGTTATCTGAAAATCTTTATGGATGTTATTTGCTGCTCTCAGACGGGTTTAGAATGTTTTTATTTGCTTGGTGACATAGTAATTTCACATAGGATTATTTATGTTGAGACATATAAAGCATAGAAACCGATAGTTTCAACCAATATGTCTGCTAAGCTTGGTAAAGTATGAAGAGGAATATTCTTGTATGTACAGATTAGTGATATGGCAAGAAAAGAGGTATCTGGTGAGATGGCGGGTAATCGAGAAGTATGGAAGAAGAAGACATGCCGCGCCGACCTCAAATAAATTGGGATAAGGGCTGGAGAATGGTGACAGATAAGTGTTATTGTTCATCAAAAAACTTTTTTGCAAAAAAATATCTCACTTCCAAAAAACAATAGAAAATAACTTTACTTTCGGAAGTCGGTGACTATGGTTTGTTTCATTGACTTTTTTGGCACCGACTTCCGAAAGTAAAGTTATTTTCCACCTTTTTTAGTGTTTCTTTGGAAGTCGGTTATTTTTTTGCAAAAACGTTTTTATTTTACCCTTTTTAGTTATCGCATCACACACAAATCCTTGTCAAATATCAATTTCGCAATTTCTTTTACTTGGATGACATATTTTTTACAGCTATTTTGATTTAAAAACCAAACTGCTGAACCGATTTTGATGAAATTTCTATGGGACCAATCGGGAAGCAGATACATTCAGATAAAAGAAGAATATCTCAAGTCGGTTCATAAATGACGAAGACATGAGGTAACAAACACAAAAAAAAATACAACAGAATTGAGAACCTCGTCCTTGTTTTGAATTCGGTTTTACCTGGACAAAAACTAGTGCAAACTGGTTCAAAAAAAGAATTGAATGACTGAATGACCCGTGCCGATATTGTGAAACATGTACATTCAAAATGACCTTTTTCACCATTCTGAGGGTTTAGCTCAGGTGAGAATTTCGTAGGTGCTGAGATTTCTTCATTAAAACGGGCTTTCGTCTCCAAGGCGGTTTTATCCGGATCTCAGCTTTATAAAACTTGTATAGTATAAGATAAACACAAATATTTGATTTCGCCAACTTTGATTAACATACTGAGATGACTAGAGATCGTACCTGTCTTGCAGTGATCACTGTTTTAAAGGTAGTCATACACGTGTGTGGAAATAAATTACTTACATCATACTTTTGGTAAATTAATCAATGATGTTTGTTTAGGGCATATTTTTACATAATTTAAATAATAAAATTTATATATAAGCATAAGTAGATTAAATTTTAACTTTAACTAGAATTTACTTTAATTTATCTAGGAAAGTAGGTACAACTTTTTGGATTGCAACTATTAACAAAAAAAAAAGTAGTCCGTTGTAATTTAATACCGACATTTAATTTCAGAATATTAATCGTAAAAAGTAATTCACGACATATTTTAAACTTTTTACGATTAATGTCAATACCGATACCAATAAAATCAAAGCCGGGCTTTACAACATTTAGCGGTAATAAACCATTGGTTTACAGCCAACGTGTTCTATGCAGTGCGTAAGTATCGACGACTCTGGGAGCTATCGACTTATGAATATTCATTAGGGAACCTTGACCAATACTAGTGTCCGACCGAAGCTTCGGCTTCGGCTACCATCGGCCCATTTTGGTCGAAGCCGAACGTTTCTAGCAATCGCAGAAATTGATCGAATGCGCGAGAGCAGGATGAAAGTGGCGACGCGCGGGGGACATGGGTCACATATTTCGAAGTGCTATTTTTTTTGACAAGTTGCAAGGTAATTTTAATCAAGTTGTTATATATCTAGTCAACAAAAACATTTAATTTAAGTTCAAAAACATAATTAGCTATTTATTTACTTTAAGCCAATCTTGAAATGAATTTCTTGGGGTTATTAAAACCTTCGGCTTTGGCCGAAATTTGCGGCGATTACCGATTAATCGGCTTCGGCCTGAAATCGATCTTCGGTCAGACACAAGCCAATACATTTGTCCATACAACTGACAGGTCCCACCACAGTAACGTTCCGAAGACCATGTCTATGTTAATTTTGAATTTCTAGCGAAGGAAACTTTACATATGTTAGGAAATACCGTTTTCGACGCATGTACGTAATGCAATTACATCTGGTAGATTATAGGTTAATTAGCTCGATTATATAGCTAAGCGCCGTTTAATTACCAGTTAATTTGTTGGACGTGCAGCGGTTTTAATTGATGTAATTATCTAAGTTTTACTCCGGTACCAAACATATTGAAAAAATTGCGATGACGCACTTTTTGGTTGTTTTTTTTTGTTTTTTTTGTTTTACGAGTCTACAAAATATTCAGTAATGAAGCGACCGACACATATCTCCGTATTTAGATATCAATAAATTGTTTCTATGAGACTACAACTGTACCGAATTTTACTGAAAAAACAAAACAGAACTAAAAATGTTTCTTTAAACAATAATTTGCTAACGCATATTCGCACCTATTATAAAAGAAATAAGACGTAAGGTACGCACCAAAATTCAACACACCGGAAATACCAAGGTGTGTGGCCATCTCGATATATTCCCGTTTTTGCATCAGCAGACAATATACCATCGTTAATGGGATAAAAGTAAGATAAAAAGGAAATACTAATAAAATACTTCCCTTGTAACATAACTGTATTCTACAAATCAACAGACAAAATAATACGAACTTGATTTTCTTCGTGTAGGTATTGTATTTTATACATACGTGAATTATGTTTGCTTATATGTATACGTAATTATGTCCTTATTTTTGTCAATAGTTAGTAATTAGTTAGTTTGTTTTCTCAACCACGGAGTCTGGATTTTTGCCCGGTTGGTGGCAATAGGGTCGCCCCCTATTACATGAGACTTAAACATAACTGGCGAAATGTGGGTGTACTATAATTGGGTGCACCTCTGCCTACCCCTTCGGGGTGTATGTTTTTTGTAAATAGACTAATTTTAGTTTCTGAAGAATTGGTTCACTCTGTAAGATTTGTATGCTCTACATATAAAACCTCATGGCTTGACGTCTTTTCCCAAAGAGGTACTTAGACATAAACTACACACAATGCCACCTGCTATACGATCCTAACATACTCCTTCTGCTTTAAATTCTCTACATTCACGAATTGAAATCGACTCTGGTGCAAGCACGTATATTAAAACAAAATTAACATACCGTAAAACCCTAAATATAAGAATCAATAAAACTGTAACAACAGTAGCCCATTGCCTCCAACTTTCAATTCAAGACTTGATGCTAATCAGCTGATTCAACAAGTATGTGACTCGTGGGAAGTGCCACCAATATATTACGAAGTGTAACATTAAAAACAGAAGCATAACATCGAGATATCGAATTGAATCGATAACGACCATCGAGTTACGTTTACGACTATCGGAAACGAAACGAAACGACATCGTAACTAATGCAAATGTCTGTTTAGAAATCTTGAATTCGAGAACAAAGAAAAATAAATAAGTTTCCAATTTGAAAAATGGTTCCACTTTCTATGGCCTTAGCCTAGTATAGCAATAAACATTATTTTCTTTAATTTATTGTCAAAATATGCCTTACCTAATTTGGTCTTTGTTTAGACTTTTATACAGATGATTCTGAAATAATATGTAGTTGTATAGTATATTTGAAAAAAAACAATGGTTGGATAGCTGTTTTTCAGAAATTGCAGGAATTAATTATAAATGTGGGGTGCTCGAGGTAGTATTTGTTTTATACCAACAAACTCATTTTGCTCTCTTTCTTTCTGCAACCTCTTACAGACATTTTCACGTTACCTAGTAATTTTCAACACAAATTTTCTTAGTCCGTTCATATTTTTTTTCGTATATACGACCAAGTTTGCTTCACAGGTTGCCATTAACACAGTTCATAGTTTAGAAGTCATTGTGTATTGTGAAAGTATTATTTAGTAGACGTTACACGGTATTCTTGAGCCCATACCGTTTTCTCAAGGAAAATTAACACACATATACGCATATTTCCATATGCCTTTGTGGAAATGGAACAAATGCGTAAAGGCAGCGATATATCATCTCTTGCATTTAATATGTCGACTTTGATATCAGAATATCTTGGTCCAGCAACCTTGATTTAGGCTTATGTCAAGTGGAAAATATGATGATTTTGCTAATGGTTATTCCATTAGCAAAATCATCATATTTTTTATGATTTTAGATTTAATAAAAATATATAAGTATTTTCTTTAGAACCTTATAAATAATTACTAACTAAAACAAATAAATGTACATTGTATTTTGTTTTTATTTTTTTTATGTCAAGTTTTTAGTTATACTACAGGGAAGTGTGTTGACAAGGTCTAACACAAAATATCTGACCCAAAGAAACTTAATTTCGATTTCAATATCCAGGACATAAGCCATTAATAGCCGTCACCGATTCTGCCTAATTTAAATTGTTAATTATGTGAAAAACAAAGGTGTGGGTAATTAATTATATTTTATTTGACATATTACTGCAAATTCCGGAGATGCTACGACTGATACCGGCCATATACTAATAACTATTTGTCGAAACAATAATTTATTGTACATTTATGTTAATCGAGAAACTAGTAGGAGACATAAGCTGGTTTTATGGAATTTTCATTATCTTTTTTATTGTTTCATGTTTGGAATGCGAAGATTCCTGTTTGTGTCATTTCATAATAATTTAATTTACCAAAAATAATTTTACTTCTAGAACGAAACATAGAAAAATCTTAAGTTAAAAAACGAGAGGTATAAAAGCTCTCCAATAAAATTTTAATGGTTTTACGAGAGCGTGTTGCACGACAGCAATAGAAAATACGTCATGAATACGTTTATAACAATATTCATAAGTTATTGCTTAATATTTTAATCAACCGTCCAATCAAGCTGTGCAATTATTATTTGTTTCACAAAAAAAAAATAGCAAAACTTTTACGACATTCACGAGCTCACGTCTCTTTTGAAATGGACAAGCAAAAAAAAAAGCAGACAATTAAATTCGAATGGACAAAATGACATGTAAATTGGCGAGTTTACAATCTCAATATATTATAATGTTAGATCGTTTCGGTCAATTATGGTAGTTTTATGGCATTCCTTTTATTGTGACGTTGTTTTGTCCATTGTGCTACCGTAGACTTAGCAACAGTTTCCAATATCATTAATTAGAAGGTGTGTTTTGTGTTTTAATTTTACGACTTCGATTTAACAGATGAACTCGGAGTTGACATTTTATTAGGACTATTTACCTTTTTCAGAAATGTATTTTATTTGTGGAAAATCCGTTTGGTAATCGCCTTTAAAGATATGAAAAAAAGAAGACGAGTGTAGATAATATTCTAATAACAGTTTTATGAGATCATCGATCGAGCTATCAAGCACCAACGTAGCTCGTTGTGGAAAAAGAATTGCGCAATAAATACTGCAGATGGATTCTACTCGCATTTAAAGATCACACTTAAAAACCAATAACCAGAATTTTCCAGAGATACGACTGCAGGAAACTTAGAATTGACGCAGAGGTTTTTTTATGACTCACATCCTCATTGTTAAATCCTTCCAAAAGACATAAAAAGTGTCCATCATCTAACACAGGAGAAATATTTGTATGCAACGAGCAATAGAACAATTTAAAGGTAAATCACACGTCTACCGACCTCAATTATA